>NW_006496564.1:825842-878767 GCF_000471905.2 Amborella trichopoda | reverse complement strand
TAAATAATAAACTAAATAACAAATAACAAATAACATAACAATAACAAATACAAATAACAAATAACAATAACAAATAACAAATAAAACAAATAACAATAACAATAACAATAACAATAACAATAACAATAACAATAACAATAACAATAACAATAACAATAACAATAACAATAACAATAACAATAACAATAACAATAACAATAACAATAACAATAACAATAACAATAACAATAACAATAACAATAACAATAACAATAACAATAACAATAACAATAACAATAACAATAACAATAACATTAATTATTATTATTATTATTATTATTATTATTATTATTATTATTATTATTAATAAAATGGTAATGATAATAAAAATACAAAATACTAATATAATTTTTGGATGATAGTTCACTATGTTACCAATACACCATAGGAACACCTTAAGTTTTCCCTTTTCACAAGTTAAGATAATTAAATATAAAGTGATGTGTCATAAGGTGGCATTATAAGAGGATGATAGGTCGGTAACTTTTGAGTGTCTAGATAGCTGTACTTGTGCCCTTCATATCAGCTATGACTTCCCAATATTCAATGGTCAATAACTTCATTCTTTCTTGAGGACGTCGAATGATAGGAGTATTAGCTTTTCTTAAAGTGTTTCAAAATAATTATTTCATACTTTTGTTTTCTGGACCATTTACATAACATGGCCCAAGTGCACCACTTTTTCTTTTTGTTTCTTTTTATTTTTTGTGTTATTTGGGCCTTCTCTTTTATTGTTGCCCTATGATGTGGCAGGTTAATATTCATTTTTGTTGGCTCATTGACACTTTCATTATGATGTGTATGCTAAATAAGTATGCTATCTTCCTATTTCATGTGTCATGGACATATGTACTAAGACTTTACCCTCTCAATCGTTTTACATAAACCCCACCATTCGATGACGTCCCAAACGGTCTGCTGCATAGCTATTTTTCTCTCTCATAGAAGAGATCTCCCTCTCACTTTCTTTATGAGTTTTCTAATGAGTTAACATGGATCTTTCTCTCTCGATTTTAGCATATAGTCTCAGTCTCTCTCTCTCTCTCTCTCTCTCTCTCTCTCTTCATGCTTGGCCCTTAAAGGAAGTTCTTGATTTAGTTAACTCCTCATCTTTTGCTGAATGACTCAAGCTTCCATGATCAGCCCCTTACGTCCCACAAAATTTCTTGGTCATGGGGCCTGTCATAGAGGTTCCTGTTCTCTCTCTAAAAACAAACACAGAGGACCACAGTGTTTACGATGCAAAATCAAATAGATCTTCCGACGAAGATCTCTCAGACCTTGACACCTTAAACTCATGAAAAAAAAGTGGAAGAGAAATGGGACAAATCGAATTCAGATATGAGGCAAGATCTGTGGTAGAGCCAGCATGATCCAAGACACTAAACAATGATTCTAAAGAAAAATGAATGGATCAAAATAAAATAAGAACCAAATAGTAAGAAAGAAAAGCAAGAAATGATTAAAGAACGATACTAAACCGTGCCGGATGGCCCGAGACTCTCGATTCTTGTAAGGCTCGCCCGTATCAGTATCAACGTCCTCTTTGCTTCTCTGATTCAGATATTGATGACAGATCTCTAGTGTAGAAGGGTTGTTGTGCCCAAAGGGTAGTTTATATCTAGGGTTGTTGTGCCCTAAGTTTAAGTTTTTCAGGCTCAAGTTTAAGGTTAGGGTTTTTTCAGCTAGCTCTGTTTTAGGTTTTCTCTCTTTTTCTCTAGGGTTTCAATCTTTCTGAAGCTGTCCCCTTTGAATGGCCACGAAAAGTGATTATAAAGGGGTCAAAGATCTATTGGAAATGATAACTTTCCATAACCAACAAATCCCTATCCAAAAATGTCAATTTTGGGGGTACAGATCTGGGTAACACTAGTGGTGTCACCCAAAAACATTTGGTAAAAAATCTCCAAAAATGGTAGGAAATTGACACCAAAATGAAATTCCATTCTGGGTAAAAAAAATCTGGGTGACACTGGTAGTGTCGCCTAAGTCTGGGCGACACTACCAGTGTCTCCCAAACCTAATGTTGTCCAAATTGTATTTTTTTTTTTATTTTCAAGTGTGTTTCTCAGCCTCTTATCAAGCTCTCAGAGAAAATTTGGGTCCAAACGGAATTGTTACTATTTTTAATTAGTTTTTTGGTAAAATAAGGCGTCTGCAGGATTCTAAGTTAAAACGGGTTTTTTTGGGGTTTCAGGCAGGCAAACTGGTTCTGGGTCACAGGGTAGGCTGTGTGAACTATGGATTTTGGGTTTAATAGGATAATGTGATCCTAAGGGTTCATCAAACCATAGAATTTGTCAGATTTAAAATGGCATGTCTATAGTTGCCCCTCGTTGGCGCTCCCTGTCCTTCGAGGGACAAGTGAGTGGCAAAGAAGTAGACACTTTGGCGTTCCTTGTCCTTCGAGGGGCAGGTGAGTTTCAAAGATAATGCAGACATTTTAAATTTCTTCTTGAGGTCACGTGGTCAGGGGGCACACCAACTTATCCCTCCAAGTCATTGCGCTCACTGAGTTCACCCACTTAGGGCTTATTTATTCCTAGGGATTTCGACGTGAAATGTCGGTGAGTTACATAAGCTTGAAACTCGAGTTGGATTTTCTGGTCATGCCACTTAATTTCAGGAGTTTCACAGTTTGAAATTTTTTAACCTTGGTATCTTCTTTGATTTACTTAGGGTTTCCTAAGGCTATCTATAGGAAAAGGCTTTCTATAGGAAGAGACTTGTCTGACCGATTCTGAAGAGAGGGACGAGGCAGCAACGCGGTAATCGTGGCAATAAGGTAATCATCATATACGGGTGTCCAAGCTCCTTTGTTTTAAAAGTCGTTTTCGAAATTTTGAAAGTAGGGGGAGATTTGAAATAGAACCCGGAGTAAGAACATGTTATGATTTTAACAAAGAAATTATAGTTTCTGAAAACACAAGACATATAGTGAAAATTTTGAAAAGAGAAAGATATTTCGAAAAACAAGGTTGGTCAGCAGTTTTAACTCCTGCAACCATAGAGCCCTTTAAGAAGTTTAACGTCATGTAAAGATGGACCATATACCCAACCCTTTTACGTCTTACGAGGCTAGACAAAATACACCCGACCCTTTTACTTCATACGGGGCTAGGTAGAATACACCGGACCTTTTTATGTCATATGGAGCTAGACGGAATACACCCGACCTTTTACATCATACGAGGCTAAACATTACTTGCCTCGGCTGTTTTACGTCGCATGAGTTTGACATTGAACCGGATACACCCAACCTTTATCGTCATATGGGGATAGACGAAATACACCCCACCTTTCCTGTCATATAGGGCTAGATGTTGCTTGCCTCGGCTCTTTTACATTGCACGAGTTTGACGTTGAACTTGATACACTCAACCTTTCACGTCATACATGGCTAGACAATACCTATCTCGGCTCTTTTATGTCGCATGAGTTTGACATTTTTCCTGTCTCGGCTCTTTTACGTCGCATGAGTTTGACGTTTTCTAGATTAGATTTTGGTTGGCAGTTTAGGCTCGTACCACCGAGGAGCATTTTATTTTTGATTTTTTTTATTTTTATTTTATTTTTTGAAAAATCGGTTAACAGTTTAGGCTCGTGCCACCGAGGAGCGTTTAAAATTTTTGAAAATTAATTGTTTTAAAAAAAAATCGTAAAAACTCATGGTACAACCACACTTGATCCCCAGAAGATCACAAACTTAAGTGGGGGCACTTTCGGGAAAACATTTTTGGGCGACACTAGTGGTGTCACCGCGGCGACACTGGTGGTGTCGCCCATGAGTCTGGGCGACACAGCTAGTGTCGCCCACCCAAAATTTTTATTTTATTTTATTTTATTTTATTTATTTTAATGTTTTGGAAATGCTTGAAACAAATGGGGGCATGAAAAATTTGGGCGACACGAGTAGTATCGCCCACATAGGCTGGGTGACACTAGGCACGTCGCCCATTAAAATTTTTATTTATGTTTTATTTTTATTTTTATGGAAAGTTGGGGAATATGAAAAAAAAGAGTTTTTGCAAAAAAATGTGAGGTCACCCCCCAGAGGCTAGGCGATACTAGCCATGTCGCCCATATAAAAATATTATTTTTATTATTATTTTGAAAATGGGATGAGAAGGGGTCTTTTATTTTAAAAAATTTGGTGGGCGACACTGATGGTGTCACCCACCCTGAGTATGGAGTTGGGCGACACCAGGCGTGTCGCCTAAACCATCGACCCCCAAATTTTGTTTTTATTGTTTTGGAAGGTTTTAGAGTTATCTAAACCTTATGTTGGCTGAAGTGGATAGCTATAGGACGAATTTTGGTCGGATTTCTTGTTTTCTATAAAAATCATCTTCTTCCCATTCTTCTCTCATCCTTTAATCTCTTCTTGCTTCCTTCCATCTCCATCTTCTTCCTTGTTCATCATCTTCCCTCTGATTTTACTGGTTTTTCTTGCACTCATCCTTAGGCTTTCATGGCTCCTAGGAAGGACATCGTGATCTCCAAGGGCAAGGGGAAGGTTTTCGAGTGGGTTGATAATGGAGAAGAGGAGGAGGCTTCCCCTCTTTCCCCTAGAGTTAGGCACTTTCGTAAAGGTCTGCCCTCCCATATCTTGCAGGGCCTTTGATTTGGGTGAAGTTCCTCAACGTGTCAATGGCTTCCTTGTTATCGGACCTTGGTTCAGGGATTGGTTTCTTTCCACTCGATAATGGCCTGAGCTCATGGCCTTTTTGGCTTCAGTTTCAATGATAGACATCTTGAATATGGCCTCTTGCCATGTGAAATTTCTGCTCCTCAAGGCTCTTGCTGAGAGGTTCAACTATCAAATGGACACTTTCTTCCTTCCTACAGGTGAGACAACGCCAACTTTGGAGGAGATTTCCAGGGTTTCTGGCTTGAGCTTGACCGGAATTGCGTATGAACCTTCTACTGCCACTGATGATCATTCCATCATGGGTGCATGACTGTTGGGGGCTGCTTACTCTTCACATGGTCAGTGAGTCGATATGGAGTTGCTGGTCTGGAATTGAGAGCGGTCTCGAGCCGCTAAACAGATATGTATTGTTCTTTTTGTGCTGTTATGATCCATCCTTTTTCAAGCGGTCGTAAGATGGTTTGAAGTTCCCTTATTCCTTTAGCCCATGCCTTCTGGGAGCGACCGGGTTACACCATTGTTCCGGCCGTGTCGGCAGGCATTTACCGGGGTCTTCATGACCGGTTCACGCGAGGCGACCGATTCATTGAGAGTAGTTTCTTGATTTTGCAAGTATATTTTTGAACTCAATTTTATTTTATTTTTCCCCTGCAACTCAGCTTTTCTTTTGGTTTTTGTCCCTGGAACTCATATTTTCACCATTAAAATATACTGGAAAAAGGCTTGGCTCGATCCTGGAGGTTCTCAGTTGGGCGACACCACTACTGTCACCCTATTCAATTTGCTTCGGATGGTTCCGGGGTTCCTTATTGCTGTTTTGTGACCTGTTGGGGTGCTTTTGGTTCCCATTTTATGTAGATTTAGGCCTATGAACATATCGTCGTTGTCCATCCTCCACGATCAACGTCAACTGTAGCTGTTGCTCTGGGACTGACATATGTCAATGACACCACCTGCACTCATGATGTCAACCATTATTGCAAGATTCTTGACGAGTTGTCGTGCTTTGATTGGGTGATCAGTGGTCTTGAAAACATGTCCCTATTTTTTCCTGTTATTGGGCATTCATTTCTTATTCTTGCATACCAGTACTTCACAGAGGGGTATTTCCCTCAAAGGGTGCTTCGCTAGTGTCACCATACTGAAAATTACACTTCTCCTAGAGAGGCGATCGATCATCGACCTAGTTTTCCTCTTCGACGACACTCTTCCACCCTTCTGGTCAAGGCGTGTTTGTCATGGAAGGGGAAGAAGTCTTCTTCTAATAAGGGCTTGGTCAAGAAAGACAAGCCCATGACCACTTCCAACTACGATTCTTGGTGGGATCGTGCCTGCTCTCTTCCACTATGTCCCAAGGCTTCGAGACTTTGTAGTGAACCTTCTAATCCTGCTCAGGATCTCATGTCTTCTCGAGAAGATGATTCCTCTTCTTCAAACAAGAGGGTTAAATCGAATGAGGATACTTCTGGCATCAGTTTGGAAGATGCTGAAGTTGATATGGCTCGATGGGCTGCCTTCGTGGAGGAACTGAAGGAGAAGGATGTTGATCCGAAGCTGAAGACTGAATAGCCAAATATTTTCCTCTTTTTTTTTTTACTTTTTCCTTAACATGAATAAGTTGATCTCATGATCTGCATTATTTTTTAGTAGTTTTATTTTCAATGAAGTCCATTAGGACAGTAGAAATTTTGGGCATAGGACCAAGTTTGATGGTGTGAAAGCTTGTAATAGACCCGTTTCAATGGATGAATAAAATCAGAGTTTTAAGATATCAAAAATTTTGTTTTCTATTTTATTGATCTTCTGTGATTGTAAAATCCTTTTTTTTTATTTACTCCTTATTGCTGCCCCTGTTGGGAGGTCTTTTTCAACTTGCCCTATCATGGGTAGTTTCAAAACTTTTTTTTTATTCCCCCTGTTGAGGGGTCCTTGTTCAACTTGTACGTGTGCAATTGATTCGTCGAAGTAGAGCGGAACACTTTCTTTGCACACACTTTTCAAACTGAGTTTTTATAAATTTAGCACCCTAGGTGTGGTTTCAAATTTCTAGCTATTGGATCATCGTATGCATACACAGGGATGAGCTTTCCTCATTTTGCCTCAAGGGGTCCAATCGAGAGAAAAATGCTTCCAGACTAGCCAATATCATCATTGGCGAGGTGCACCCATTTTCGATATGTGGTAGTTGGTAGCTATACTCATACAAACATGGAGTGCTTGGCTAGTTTCAAGCCTTCATAATAGACATAGGAGTTGTCTTCAAGAACGAGGCCAGATGACTAACAGTTTAACCTCTTATAGTGATGGAGGAAGTCCTTTCTAAAAGTGTTTTGGAAATGGAAGGTTTAACAATCAAATTGAAAAAGAACTTTCAAAATGGATGGGCCTTACAGTTTTTCCACTTGTGGCCTCTTTGGTGGCCATTTTCTTTATTATGCTTTACTCAAAGATGATGAAAGGATTTCTTTGTGGGATAGTGAGAACTCAAAAGTCTCGAAGTTGTCTTTTTACCTTTGGAGCTTTCATCTTGTGCTTTGCCGGTCCATGAAGAGTTCTTTGGATTCTTATCAGGTTACCACCTTGGAGAAGTCTTAACATCCTTCCAAGATTCGTCGAAGTCACTTCAGTTTTCCATTCATGTCACCCTCCCACATCTTTCTGAGTCAGTTCTATTGGGAACCTGCAAGGTTTAGGAGGATCCTTCATCCTCAGGTGTGCTTGTACAGTATTGTTGAAACTTGCAAGTACTCATTTGTAAAGTGTTTTGAATCAGAGCTCCTTCTTGGAGATATTTTTGGTGCTTTTTTTTTTGTACTTGTTTGTACTTAAGTTGGGGAACAACTTTTCTTTTTTATGCCCTCTCGATTCTACATTGGTAAGTAACGATATTTTGTGTTGCTCGTAATCGTCTTTCATCCAAAGTAACGAGGGTAGCGATTCGTGCTTCGATCTTTTGTTCCTCATCTGAATTTTTGTGAATAAGCACTTGAAGAGAAGGTATCTCAACTTCAATGGGTAGCACTGCTTCCATACCATACACCAATGAGTATGGGGTCATGCCAGTAGGAGTCTTCTCACTTGTCTGGTAGGCCCATAGCACGTTGTTTAACTATTCGTGCCAATCGTTGCCACATTCTATTAATATGTTTATAATTTTGAGAAGTTATTTTTTCGTGGCCTCTACTTGTCCATTTCCTTGAGGGTCGTAGGTGTTTGAAGACATTTTTTAGCACCATGGGTCCCCCATGCAAAATAAAAGAGAGAAGTCGGTCAATAAAGCTTGACAAACAGTGGAAATTTTGATAGTCTCAAAATGGCCGTAGAACTGGTCAAGATCTTCATAAGGACACCTAAAAGCCTCCTGCCATGTTTTTTCGCATTCCGATATGTCTAGGGTAGTGCAGATTGAGAAACGGTTTCGGCAGAATTAGCCTCTAGCACCCTGAAACATACCTCTATAATTGGGACCTTACTCTCCATGCATCAAACGGTCATGTGACCACCTCCATTGAATCTGACATGATTAAAAACCCTTAGGGGTCAAATTTTAGCTTAAACAGACACTCTAGGAAGAAGTTCTAGGTAAAACATTAAAACATGAGGAGCCACACACTATTCCCATGTGGCCACCCTGCAACTAAACTCCATTAAAGAACAGTCACGAACAGTGAATTTGTGATGTCCATATCTCCCTCATCCGAGATCGGATCGCGCTCTGTTGGAGAGCGTTTGTCTCGTCGGAACGAGCGTTTTAATATGTGGCATGTCCCGTGACGATGTCAGAGTAAAGAGAAAAGCTAAAGAGAAGTTCGTGATTCGAAGCCGCAAGTTGCAGAAAATCAGCAGGACCTCCAATAACTCAAGTGCTCATATCACAGTACCCGCGAGCCCGATCGACGCAAGACTAGTTGCATCGCATGCGTAAAGTCCGTGGCTATCGTTGATCCAACCCCATGAGTGATGAACGGTCAGATTTCACACAACATTAGTTAAAGTCACTGCAGATTCCGGCTATCGGAATTCTAAATTTCGGCTAAAAGTTTAAGATGGTCAAATCTTTGTTCGGGGACCAACTCGCGTCCCACTTGTCGCAACGCGGTCGTGGTAACATGGGCAGTGCAATTCAGTGAAGAAATCAAAGCAAAATCATCATGATGAAGATGCACTATCAATCAAAATTTTTTCAAGATCTATTCAAATTTCGAGTTACGTGATCAGGCATTTAAAATGTGATTCGTGTCTTAAAATTATTGTCCATTCGGATGCCGGATCGTTAATGGATCGTCCGAGAAGAATCAAGAACGTCCCATGTTCTTAGTAGGGACTGTTTTGAAATTTCTTTAATTGTTAGGCAGAGGCAAATCAGTCATTTTATACCGTATTTTCTTATATTTTTTAATTCAAATAACCTTAATTATCATCAATTAAGGTTAGTTTTGGGTAATCCACCCATGTCTTAACCCTAGTAAATAAATAGATGCTACCTCTCATTTATAGGAAAGGAGGAAAATCGTTGTACAAGGATTCAACTTTTGATCAATAAAAATTAAGGCTTTCTTCTTGAGTTCTCTTGAGCACATCTTGGAGAGAGAGAGGAGAGAGAAAGTTTAGAGCAATACCCTCCTATCTTCAAGGTATTTTCTCTCTCTTCCCTTCTTCTCTCTCTTCAGTTTTCTTCTCTCTTTTCTTCTCTCTCTTCTTCTCTTTCTACTTTTTCATCTGTATTCTTCTTCTTTGCTAAGTTTTTCCCAGAGGTCATGCGTGGCAGTGGCAGTGCCGTGCATGCCTCTTTCTTCCTTTTCTCATCGTTCTTCTATTTACCTCAACATAATTCACACACAGTGTTAATCGTTGCCACGTGTGACGCCGTTGAAGGAGCACACAGTGAGTCGGGTCGTACTCAAGTAGAGGGTCAGGCTCTTGTTTTTATTCTAGGATTGGTGGCACTAGCGGTGATACACTGCCGACCGTGAACTATGTTTCTTTCATCTCACGGGTCATAGACGATGCTGCTCACTGCCGTCTGCAGGTGTGTCTTCAGCGTCCTACACAAATGCAGATGATGATAGTTATTGCCGTCAATGGACATGTCTTCGGTGCCTCGTGCCTATCGTAGATGGCGATGCTTATTGTCGCCCGTGGGGCTCTCAACTGTGCTTCACGCCTATCACAGACGACAATGCTTACCACCACCCGTGGGCCTCTCTTCCATGCTCTATGCCTATCATAGACGATGATACCTATCGCTGCCTATGAAGGGTCATTGCTGCCTTCTCGTGTCACCGATGGCGATGGCCAACACCGCCTGCAGTTCACTGCTCCCCCCTCCACCGTAAGTAGCAGTGTCTAGCACCATTCAGGGGCCACGACACTGTTACTTTCTGACTGTGGGAGGTGATGCCTAATGTCGTCGAGACCTTCTTATTCTTTTGTCTCGTGTCTTCTCTTGCCTCTCTTCTCTTCTCCTTTCTTCTTCCATTCTTGCTTGACTAAAGGATAAACTCAGTCTAGCACTGCCATAGCGATCTGGTTGTCGAGCAGTATTGCCGTCATGATGGTCCAGGGTACCATTTTCGTCTTGCTGCCATGCCAGATTAGGACGGTCATATCGGCCTTGGTTTCGAGTAATATTGTCATCGCGCCGGTCTGAGTTACCATTCCCTTCTTGCTACTACTTTGAGTCGGTCACCGTACGGGTCTAGCTATCATGCTAGTTTCGTTCCATTGTCAAGTCCTCTTGTCTTTTCTCCTTTTGATTCAAATCCTATTCTTTATCACCGTAACTTCTGATCTTCTTTGCCATATGAACGTGCATATCTATGCATGTTCGCCCCAAGTCAAAGGTGGGACTCTCGACCCACTTGTCTTGCAAATTAACCATGTTAGTGCTTTACAGAAAACAAGGAGATTACAGGTCAAGGGAGGCATTTCTGAAGCAGCTGTGGGGCTTTCCATCGTGATCTAAGAGGGCGCTCGCCTGAGTCAGCCCTAGTAAGTCACTAACCCTGGTGAGGTTGATCCGCAGCTCACGAATAAAATTCCTCTCTCACCAGTTGGGCATCTGAGCTTATTATGTGAACAAGGTTCCCAAGAGAGCGGTCTCAGGTCTTGGATCTTCTGAACCTGAGACACGTGTCACCCGATCATCTAGTATGGGGGACGAGATCGAGGCATCCGACCAGTTTGACGACTCCACTGGGGACTTATTGCCCCTTTGTCGGTTCGCTCTGGCTTGATCGGCATCACTTTTTATTTTCTGCACTTCATTCCATGGCTTTTGGGTTATTCAACCCATTCATCCGAGTTGGGGATTTTCTCATCCTCACACTCGTGGCTGTCTCGGGGAACCGCGTTTCTCAAGCCTTGTTCTCTACACTACTCTTGAGTTGGGACTCACAGTCCAGCTCCCAGGTTCTTTCCTGGATTGGTGCAAGAAGGGACTTGAAGGTCCTTAACTCCCCACTTTCTAGTCCGGGTGGTCCCTCCACCAAGGCCCTTCCCATTGGTAGCACGTTTGCTACCACCCATAGCACGCACCTTGCTACTGGAAAGTCCCTTTCCAGTCACATTGCTAAGGTACACCGACAGGCTGCCTTGTCCACTTTCGCGAAAGGCAAGAAGGTTGCCATCTCTCCTGAGGGTCGCCACAAGGCCACCCCGCATAGTCCTACACCTCCTCGAACCTCTACAGCTAGAGGCTTGACACACCAAGGAGGAGATCCTGGGGCCTCCACCTCTCACACACACATAAAGGCTCGTGGTCCGTCCACTTGAGCCACACCTCGAGGCAACTTTCATGCTGCTTTGAGCTCGTGTCCAAGGCTAGGCCTTCTCGGGCTGAACCCTGCACGTGCCATGCATCCCACAGCTCGGGGCAGCATCAGTTCTATGCCAGCTCGAGCACATGGGGGTCAACCACTTCGTCCTCCCTCTCAGTACACAGGCTTCACCCTATGAGAGATAAGCTCCTACTCTGTCCCTCATAGACACAATCTCATAGGTCTCGACCTCTTAAGGTCGAACCAACTGACCAAGCCCGAGCTGACCCCCAAGTCACCCGGAGGGCTGCCTCCAAAGGTGCACACACACCAGCTTCACAGGTTCCTCCCAATCCGATCTCATATGAAGTCATGAGCTAGTTCCTTCTTTTATCACCCTTTCGTTGCCAGTAAAACATCTCAAGACTTGGTACTCAAAGGTTTTCCCTAAGAGCATTATCTTGAGTCAGCTACCTCAGGTCAACCATGCACCCGGACCTCACAAGGGAATTCGGGGCAATGGTCTGATCGCAGATAGAAGCCTATAGCCTCCAAAGCAGCAGCCCAGACTTCCCTTTATCCTTGGACCTCACTCTCTGCTTCTACTGATGGACATAGCCCTCGCATGCCAAAAAACGACGAGGCAGTTCGGATATCTAGCTCAATCCTAGAGAGTGAAATCTATTGCAGCCTCAAGATCAAGCAGAAGAGAGGTCTGTAGCTCCAGACTAGAGTGGTCCCTAAGGTAGTTGAGGTTACCACCCTTGATGACCTCCTGCCTCATAATCCCTTCTTTCCCCTTCGGATTCCAGAACCTGAGCAAGAAGTTCAAGAATATTGCTCGGTGGTTACCGTCACAGGACAAGACCGAGTTGCTAAGAAATCACGGTCCCAAAACCATCAAGAACTGGTCTTCACACGTTCGGCATACAAGACTCGAATCCAGTCGGGTGACGCCCAAGAGCGGATGAACATGTTTGAGGTGATGATGCAGTCTATTCTCGAAAAGATGGATCGTTTGGAGGCCTCCAAGCCCCCTTCTTCCTCCCTGCATGGAGAGGACACAGTTCCCAGGCAAACTCCCCCACTGACCTCCCAAGATAGCTATGCTCCCTGCATGGTTTCATAGGCCGATATAGATGCCGTGGTGACCCACAGTCTTAAGAGAAAGATTCTGGGCATGCAAGGGGTGCTTCTTTACCAAAAGTCGTACCCCTCGTATATGGACTAGGTGACGTTTCCCCAAGACTATCAAAAAGGGAAGCTCCCATTATTCAATTGTACTACATCCCCACACCAGCATATCGCTCACTTCCAAGCGGCTTGTCGAGAGATGGCAGCTGACGGGCGACTCCTCCTCTATCAGCTCTTCAAAACTCTCAAAGGGCCAGCCTTCTAGTGGTATGCAAGGCTACCTCCAAGCTCGGTACACACATGGCAGGAAATGGAGCAATTATTTTACCAGTGGTTCTATGAAGTCCAGAGAAACATGGAAACCATCGAGCTCCTCACTCTAACTCAAGAGCTTGTTGAGCCAGTCGATAAGTTCATGGCTTGACGGAGAGAGTTGGCAACCTATCATGCCACTCCCATGACCGAAAGAGAAGCAGTTCAGACCTGCATACGAAATATGCTGCCTGAGATCGCCCTGCATGTTGAGGCCTCCAATCCACCCTCCATGTCAGAGCTCATCTCTAAAGCGGTTCGTATAGAAGGTCTGTCCAAACACCATGGTGGATCTCGTCAGCAACCCTCTAGCTCGGGAAATGGCTGGGGCAATGGAAATTCTCACTCCAACAATCGGGACAACCAGCAAAAAGCAGTGATTAGTGTGGCTGTCACCGTGATTGACACTAAGAAAGCTGCCCCTCAAACCTTGGACCTCTCCAAAGGGGTAGTCACAACCAAGGCACAGACAACACCTTAGGCTGGTGGCAAGCAACAATAGTCCTATAACAAGGTCCTGCCCCCCAGAAATATAAATCAAAGTGACTATTGGATCCAGAACCAGAACAAGGTGTACCCCTTCGAGAAGGAGTGGGTTCCTGTGCTACTTCGGTTACTACTAGAGCAAAACATGATCTAGCCGTCGGAGGTCAAATCCCCGGAATAGGCTGGACATGAGACACACGAGAGATACTGCGTAGGACATCCCACTCAAGAGTGTTATATGCTCAAAGACATTATCGAAGCCCTTATTAACAAAGGCAAGGTAAAGGTCGAAGAGCTAAAGAAAGCATTCGGGGCAACTGAGGTTTCCTACGTAGTGACAATCAAAGAAGATGACGAGGCACCTACCATCCTCCATGCAGTATTCTCCATAATGCTCGAAGAAGGTCTCCTCACGCTGAAGCCGAAAAGGTAGCCCAAGTTCCTGCCTTCAGGAACTGAGAACCTCTGGTGGCCGTATCATCTGATACGAGGCCATGACCTGAGCGAATGCACTGGCTTCCACGAGCTCTTGACAAAGAAGATGTAGCAGCTTTAAGAAATTCGTGGTAACCCAAAAGGACACCCTCAAGTCCCTGCTCCACCAGTGTAAGAAGTTCTTCCGGACACAAGCCTTGGGAAGTGCGCTAAACCGTCTGCAGGCCCTCTTCGAGGCAATGCTCCAACAGGGTCTCGTCACTCCCAAACCTGCCAGGCAACCTAAGTGTCTTGCCCAGCGTGTTGAAAATCTCTGGTGCCCATATCACCAAGTATGGGGCCATGAGCTGAGGGAATGCTCTGGGTTCGACGCTGTAGAAAGGCCACATTGTTTACGTCGTTCTCCCAAAACACTTCTAAGCCATCACTCTTGTGAGCATACCCTAAACCCTTCAGAGCCCTCGACTTCTCATCCTTGGGATGTTTACCATAAACGAAGTAGGCTCAAGTCCCTCAAGTATGAGGCAGTCCACAAAGCTAAGGCTACTCATAAGCCCAATAGGATGGACCAAACACCTCCCAAGGGGTCCAGAAGGAGACGAGCACCTAGGTCAGCTCGTCGTTGGCACCACATCCCTCAACCACCAGTCGAGGAAGAATTTCTCAAGCCCCTTCCTCTACTGCCGACCTTACAAGACTTCATCCCAGGTGCAACTCTCCCTATCCCTTCGTCCAATACTAGTGACGATGTTAAAAGCATCTCCCAATGGTCAGAGCTAGGGAAAGACTGAAAATACCCCCTGCACACGTCCAATTATGGTGACAACGTAAAAAGCTACCCAGAACACTCTAACTTCACTTCTTCTTCATCTCCTCCCTCCTCTTCTATCTCTTTCGCAGGTAGAGCTCGGCAATGTCCAGACTTCGAAGCTCTAAATAAAGAGCTCGAAGGCACGAACATTAGTCGGTCGCATCGGAAGCGCCTAAGAAATATGCTAGCTCAGGCGGCTGGATTCTTAACCGTCGTTGATGCCCTAGCAGCCCAAGCCAAGACCGGGCCATCTTCGAGCCCCCATACCAAGGAGGCCTGCCACGTGATTCAGGTTCATGAAGCATCAACCAGCTCGAGGCAAGTCCCGAGTGATCGTAGTCCGGGTGCCATGGACTCCATGATTACTGAATCTTAAAGTCAGCCTCTGTGGTCTGATGGGTCGACCATGCTTGAAGCTGACCTTTTCATTATCTGGTCCAACAATGGTCCAGGAATCGTCTCCCACACTAGGGCCCTCCTGAAAGCAGAAATGGCAGGATTGTGGGTCTCTGCACTCGAGATTGATATGAAGCATTCTGAATCCCCTCCGGAAGAGTGGGAAGAAGATGGCTAGGCCACAGTTGACGAGCTCGAAGAGATAAACTTAGGGGATGAGGCCGACCCATGGCCAACTTTCATCCTGGTAAAAATATCCCCAGAGGAGAAAGAAAGTTATATTTCCTTCCTCCGAAAAAATTGGGAGATCTTCACCTGGCATTATCATGAGATGCCCAGTCTAGAGCCTCAAATCGTTGTCCATTGAGTCAGCATTGATCCATCCATCAAACCATAAAGCAGAAATCAAGAAGGTTTAGACCCGACCTTGATATGTAGATCGATGCTGAGGTGAACAAGCTCAAGCAAGATGAATTCATATGTGAAGTCAAATACCCAAGATGGCTGGCAAATGTTGTCCCAGTCAAGAAGAAAAATGGCTAAATCAGGGTTTGTATTGACTTTTGCAACCTGAACACTGCCTGAACCAGGGACAATGTCCCCTTGCCATTCATCGAGATGCTTGTTGATTCCATGACTCATTACCAGGTCGTCTCCTTCATGGATGGGTATTCTGATTATAATCAGTTCAGGATGGCACCAGAAGATGAAGAGGCCACTGCATGTTTTACCCCAAAAGGTGTCTTTTGCTACAATGTGATGCCTTTCGCCGGTGCCATGTACCAGTGAGCCATGACGACCATCTTTAAGGACATGATGCACAAGGAGGTCGAGTGCTATGTGGATGACTTGGTGGTGAAGCCTGAAACAAAGGACGCTCACATGAAGGACCTTAAAAAGGTAGTGGAGCAGGTACGACATCACCAACTCAAGATGAACCCCTTGAAATGCACCTTTAGCATACTTTCAGGAAAGTTCTTAAGGTTCATCATGAGGTATCATGGGCTGGAGATTGAACCAGTCAAAATCAAGGCGATTCAGGACATTCCGACACTTGCAACCGTACATGAGCTTTGGTCTCTCCAAGGGCAGCTGGCCTACATTCGAAGGTTCATCTCGAACCTCTCAGGACGATGCAAGCCCTTTTCACACCTGCTGAAGAAGGACACTCCCTTCATATGGGATGAGGCGTGCCAAGCTGCACTTGATGATATCAAGCAGTACTTGTTGAATCATCCGGTACTCTCCATGTCAGTGTTAGGAAGGCCTCTCATCCTATACATGACCACTCTTGAGGAGTCACTTAGGCACTCCTAGCACAAAACAATGATGTGGGGAAAGAAGCAACACTCTATTATCTCAGTCGTAGGATGCAGGGGGCCGAGAAGAATTACCCTCCCATTGAGAAGATGTGCTTAGCCTTGATCTTTGTAGTAGAAGCTCTGCCATTACTTGCTTGGTCACGAAGTCAAGCTAATATCAAAGGCGTACACAGTCAGGTTCCTTATGACCCGGCCAGGCCTGTCAGGATGCTCGACCAAGTGGGAATTATTGCTGATAGAGTTCGACATCATGTATGTACCACAGAAGGTGGTCAAAGGTCTAACCTTAGCAGACTTTCTTGAGGCTCACCCAGTCCCTTCAGAATCTCCCCTGCCAAGTGATCTCCCGGATGAAGAAGTCTTCTGTATGGTGCTAACTCGACCGTGGGAAATGTACTTCGATAGAGCATTCCAGTCTGATAGAGGGGGTGTCGAAGTCGTGTTCTTGACTCCTGATAGTGGAATTATTCCTCTATCCTTCTCACTCATAGAGAAATTTTCTCATAATGAGGCTGAATATCAAGCCCTCATAATCGAATTGGAGATCGCCCGGGAGCTAGACTTGGAGCAGCAGAACATCTTCGACGACTATGAGCTGGTCATCTGGTAGCTTAAGGGGATTTATGACATAAGGAAGGATACTCTCAAGCCTTATCATGACACGGCCAAATCTTATATGGCCTATTTCTACGATTTCTCCCTAGGTCATATCTCTAGAAGGCTAAACTCGCAGGCCGACGCGCTCGCAAAGCTCGAGGCCACCATTAAACTGTCTTCACCAAGGCCCATGCCTGTTTGGGTAACAAAATAGAGACATGTTGACTTGAGGACTGAAGTTGATGCAAATGATGAGAGAGATGTCTTCCCTGAATGCCCACCTTATCCATTCGGAGCACTCCTTCCAGCCAATGATGTCATTAAGGCAGAGCAAGAAATGTCCCGAGGTAAAGAATCCAAGGCTGAGAAGCAGGAGCCGAAATTCTTCGACCCGATATATGTTGAGGTTGAACAAGTGGAAGACTGGAGGGAGCCTATCATGAACTTCATAAAGCATGAAAGGCTGTTTGAGGATCGGGTGGAACACAATGGTATATGACAGATGGCTACCAAGTACACTCTTCTCGATGGGGATGTCTCTTCCGCCGATCATTTGACGGAATTCTTCTCGGATGCGTTGATGCACGAGAAGCAAATAAAATACTAGAAGAAGTGCATTCAGGTATCTGAGGGCTGCATCAATCCGACCCTAAGCTCTATGAGTGCATATGTAGACTCGGGTATTATTGGCCTTCAATGGTGGCTGATGCCCAAACTATACGAAAAGATGCCATGTGTGCTAAATGCACTCAAGCCTCACTCATCAAGCCCTAGAGCCTCTCCATCCTACAGTGGCATCATGGTCCTTTTCTCAGTGGGGTATGGACATTGTAGGAACCATTGAGCCTCCTTTTGCCTTGGGTCATGTCTTCATCCTAGCAGCAACAGACTACTTTTCCACGTGGGCTGAAGCAGTCCCTCTTAAGTAGGTTCCAGGGGCCACTGTGGTCAACTTCGTGCACCACCACATCATATACTGGTTCGGGGTTCCAGACCGAATAATCTTTGATAGTGGCCCTTAGTTTAGAAGTCATCACATTGATCTCCTAGTCAACTAGTTCATTTTTGAGTGGAAGTCCTCGACCATGTACCACCCTCAAGCCAATGGTTTAACTAAGGCGTTCAATAAAACCCTGTACGAGGTGCTCCAGAAGTCAGTTTCGAAGTCAAAGAATAACTAGCATGAGAGGTTACTTAAATCTCTGTGGGCCTATCGCACCACCATTAGGAATGCTACAAACTCTACTCCTTATTCCCTAGTCTATGGAGGTGAGATAGTTTTACCCCTCGACGTTCAACTACCCTCACTCCATGTCATTATAATTAGGGGCTAACTGAAGATGAGAGGGTCAAGCTCCGTTATCAGGAGTTGGATGCTCTTGATGAAAAGAGGCTAGAGGCCTAGCAATACCTTGAGCTCAATCAGGGGAGAATGAAGAGAGCCTTTGACAAGTCTATCAAGGTTCTTTCATTCACTCGTGGGGATCTAGTCTTAGCAGTCAGGAGACCAATTGTCATGCATGGACGCCGCAAAGGAAAGTTTGAACCCAAGTGGGAAGGTCTTTTCATAGTCAAAAGGGTCACACCAAACGTATACTGGCAAACTCTGATGGAGAAGAGGTAATGCCCCCTATCAATGGGCGATACCTAAAGAAGTATTATCCCTGATGTGCTCTTAAAATGCATTGCATGTAGTAAAAAGAAAGAAATGGAAAAGAAAAATAGCAACCCAACTTAAAAGAAATTCATTTCTTTTATTGTAAAAGCCCATTATCAGAGAAGTTACAGATATGGTATCAACAGTTGCCCTTGCTTCAGAGGAAAAGAGGATGTTCACGCTGAAGTGTTGCTCTTGCTTTTGAGAAGGACCAACAATTTTCGAGTCGTCTTCAATTCATTTAACAAAGTGTGGCTGGTTTTCAAGAGAGGGAAGCAATGCTCTAATAGAGTCTTTTAGACATACAAAGCAGACTTCCTTGGCAAGGAGCTGGCCTATGATGGATGCCCTTCCTCAAGACAACACAGACTTCACTGTTGTGCTGGAGGACTTGGCTTCCAACATACCACAATGGCTGGGCCTTCTCATTTGCCATCACTCTTGGTCCCCCATAGGGCATCATCGTCCATGGTCATCGCCACACGCAGCTCAATGCCACACATGAGCATCACCGCGCGTGGCTCAATGCTGTGGGTGGCCTCTGCCACAAGCAACTCGTTGCCGTGTGCTACCATCACCGCGGGCAGGCCAATGCCACACGCTACCGTTGCCGCAAGCGGCATACTACTGAGTGTGGTTGTCACCGCGCGCAGCTTAGCGGCGCACGAAGACAGCACTGCATGCGACTTAATGCTGCACATGCCCTTGTGGGGCCCTGGTTCCCCACCGTCCCCAATTCCTAGGCAGTTAATGTTTCGTGCCTCTTTGATTTCCCCAATCGTTGCTTCTCGGTGACGGTCCACCTTCCCTCGACTTTCCACCTCTCGACGGCTACGGTCTTCGCGAATCTTTGGATTCCTATCAGTGTTTCTTCTTTCCAATGGAAACTCTGTCCACTTGGAACCCCCTTCTGACCATGTTCTTTCCCCTCACCAACAGCTGTTGTGAATACCACGAAACCATCAGAATCTCCGTAGAAGCTCTCCTGTGACCCTGCGGGTTTCCTTCTCCCTTCTTCTCACTCCTCTACTCACCGAAAAATTGTAGAGCTTCTGGCAGAACCGCTGTTCAACCTCCATTCTCCCTGACAGTAATCATAAGGTCATTGGGAGATCACCGAAAACCCTTGTGCAACTGTAAACAGTCCCTGATTTCTCCTCTCCCACCTCCCTGTAAACAGTCCCTGATTTCTCCTCTCCCACCTCACCGAAAACCCTTCTGCAACTTGCCAGTAACCAAAAGATTGCTAGGAAATCACCGAGGGTTCCTGAGATTAGTTGGTGACCACCCCTGGTTTGCCTCTCTCCTCCTTCGCAGTGCCCTAAGGCTCGCTAAAGCTCCTCTGCAATGCCTGTAACTCTACCAGGCTCCCTTCTTATTCTCAAAACCCCCTCGTTCCTTGCTCGAGGGGCCTTGGCACTCTATCAAAACGTTCACAACCACTCTGTGAAGGTTCACGATTTGCTAAAATTCGCTGGAGAGCTCCTGAATGACTGTGCACGGTGGCTTGGCCGGAGGTTTCTCATTGGAAGTCTCCTGATGGAAGCTCTCGTTCTCTAAAACTCCCTTCACGGTGTCACCGAAGGTAAAGCAGTAAAATGGGGTGTTTACCCCCTCTTATGGACAAGGGTTACCCAAAGTGCCCCTCACAAGCTCGAAATGACTCTCCAATCCTCGTCTTCAACGACGATGAGACTAGGCCAAGGCAGGTCAAACTCAAGGCGCAAATATGAGTCGCTGTCATCTGTGCCTCATGAATTTCTATCGTCTGTTGCTATCACTATGCCTTAACGCAGCACTCATATTTCAGATACCGACATTGTGCGCGTTGTTAAGCTTAGTGTCGTCCGCAGCTCTTAAGGCTTAGTGTCAGGTGCCTTACTTATGTAAACATCGTGCACTTCATCAAAGGCCTAACGTTGTGCACATCATCCATAGTCCCAACGTCGTGTGCATTATCTAGGCCTAACGTCGTGTGTGTCATTCAAAACCTAGCGCTGTGCACGTGCTATGGCACTAAATCCATCTGTGGATTTCTCTCACTATTCCAGTCGAGCTACACCTAGATATTATGACATGACCACCATTCTGTATCCCCAAGGACTCCATCCCCTGCACCACATCGATCATATCCTCAAGGAATCAAGTCTCCAATTACGGCTCTGTTCCCCATGGAGTCACATTCCCTTACCACATTATGGTCTAGTTGCACGATCTTAAACTGCATGGTCCTCGTTGTATGACTTTAAATTGCATAGCCATTGTACAAACTATATGATCTTAAACTATAATAAAGGTCTAGTTGCACTACCTTAAACTGCATGGTCCTAGTTGCATGACTTTATATGCATAGCCATTGTACAAACTATATGATCTTAAACTGTAACGGAGGTCTAGTTGCACGACCTTAAACTGCATGGTCCTAGCTGCATGACTTTAAACTGCATAGCCTTGGTCCAAATTATATGACCTTAAACTGTAGCAGAGGTCTAGTTGCACAACCTTAAATTGCATGGTCCTAGTTGCATGACTTTAAGCTGCATAGCCATGGTCCAAACTATATGACCTTAAATTGTAGCGGAGGTCTAGTTGCATGACCTTAAATTGCATGGTCCTAACCACATGACTATAAATTGCATTGCCATAGTCCAAAATATATGAACTTAAACTGTAGTGGAGGTCTACTTGCACGACCTTAAACTGCTAGTCCTAGCTGCATGACTTTAAACTGTATAGCCATGGTCCAAACTATATGACCTTACACTGTAGCAAAGGTTTAGTTGCATAACCTTAAACTGCATTGTCCCAATCCAAACTATATGACCTTACACTGTAGCAGAGGTTTAGTTGCATAACCTTAAACTGCATGGTCCCAACCGCATGACTTTAAACTGCATAGCCATGGTCCAAACTATATGACCTTAAACTGTAATGGAGGTCTAGTTGTATGACCTTAAACTGCATGGTCCTAGCTGCACAACTTTAAATTGCATAGCCATGGTCCAAACTATATGACCTTAAGCTGTAGCGGAGGCCTAGTTGCAGGATCTTAAACTGCATGGTCTTAGCCGCATGACTTTGACCTGCACAGCCATGGTTTGACCTACAAGACCTTAAAACTATAACATACATCCCTGTAGCAAGACGTTAAACGACATGACATATAGTCCATTAGCATAACTTTAAACTGTGAAATGGGTGCACCTCTACACTGAGTGTATTCCATCACTATCCCTAGTGGGGTTGCACCTGTGCTCCAGCCTGTCATTCTCAACGGAGTTACATGCATACCATTTCTCGTTATCCCCGTGGAGTTATATTTACCCAAATAATCCTTAGAGGATTCCCATCATTAATGGTCCAAACTATATGACCTTAAACTGTAGCGGAGGTCTAGTTCCTTAAACTGCATGGTCCAACTGTATGACTCAAAACTATAGTCACTTTGAGCTGCATGACGTTAAAAGGCTTTGCACAGGGTCCAGGAGGTAGACTTTAAACATGCTTCCACACATGACCAAATCCCCAGTGGATCCATTTCCCTCTACAACGTTCACCATTCCCCAGTGAGTTTCACCCATGCTCACAAAACAGTAAATTATTCCACCACCCATACTCTCTACCAGCCAATGGGTTACCACTATTCACCATCCATACCAACATCATCTATTTCCACCGTGGTCTGGCTGTCTGACCCTAAACTATAGTACACATTCAGGCTATACGACGTTAAACTATTTTTAAAAGGTTCTGGAGGCATGACCTTAAACACAGCCCCACGAAAAAAAAGAGAAGAACATGATGAAAAGCCACAAGGGCATCATGAGTAAAAATGTCAAAAAAAAAGATTTAACTTGGATGGGTACGGTCACGAAACTGTGAGTAAAAATGTCCAAAAACAAACCCGGGTATGGTGAAAACCTCGAAGGGCACCATGAGCAAAAATGGATGAGCAAGGGTGGACATGACCATAAGGTCATGGGTAAAAGAGCCCAAAAATAAAGGCGGTTGGCAAATATCAATTTTATGGCGCCACTTCTCCAATCCAAGTGAAAACCCGCAAAGGGTGCTTAGACCGATAAAGCAGGTTGATGCAGCATCACAGCCTCAGCCAGCACCCAATTGCCAAACAAGAGTAATTCTGACTAACGAGGTCCACACAAAATCCTCAGCTGTCAGGATCCAATCACAGCACATGATGGCTCACCTGAGAGTGAGAGCTTCATAAGATCTCCCAAAGTCCAAAATCAAAAGAGTCCCCGAGGGTGAGGACGATGAACAAAAGATCCTTCAAAATCAAAAGAGTCCCAGACGATGAGGACGATGAACAAAAGATCCTTCAAAATCAAAAGAGTCCTCGAGGGTGAGGACGATGAACAAAAGATCCCTCAAAATAAAAAAGAGTCCCCGAGTGTGAGGACGATGAACAAAAGATCCCTCAAAATAAAAAAGTGTCCCAGAGGGTGAGGACAATGAAATAAAGATCCCTCAAAATCAAAAGAGTCCCCGAGGGTGAGGACGATGAACAAAAGATCCCTCAAAATAAAAAAGAGTCCCCAAGGGTGAGGACGATGAACAAAAGATCCCTCAAAATCAAAGAGAGTCCCTAGGGTGACGATGATGACCACAAGATCCCTCAAAAATAGAAATGACCCTCTGGGGTACCGTCCGATAGGGTGAGGACTATAAATACCAATCTCTCCATGTCGGAAACTCGTCTGATTGGGTGAAGACATTAAAAACTAACCTCTACGGTCCCGTGAGGGTGAGGATCGCGACAAGATCCCTCAAAGTCTCTTCTCCCCCAAAGTCTCTACGGATGGAGCTGCAACAAATGTGTCCAAATGTCTCAGCATCCTAGTTACAACATTGCGTGGATTTCTCCTTGGCGTTCACGTGGTCCTGTGGCTAGGAAGAATAAAGAAATAAAGCAAGAGGAAATTTTCTATATGTTGTCCTTTACGCGTTACTTGAAGCACAACATTTGGCAGGTCATGCTGTTTGAAGACATGTTTCAACACCATGGGTTCCCATGCGGAATAAAAGAGAGAAGCCGGTCAATAAAGCTTGACAAATAGTAGAAATTTTGATAGTTTCAGAATGGCCCCAGAACTAGTCAAGATCTTCGTAAGGCCTCTTAAAAAGGAGGAACCGCATACTATTCCCATGTGGCCACCCTGCAACTAAACTCCATTAAAGCACAGTCATGAACAGTGAACTTGAAACGTCCATATCTCCCTCATTAGAGATCGGATCACGCTCAAACATGTCGAACTGTGTTCGTCTCGTCGAAACAAGCGTTTTGATATGTGGCACATCTCGTGACGATGTCAGAGCAGGGAGAAAAGCTAGAGAGAAGTTCGTGATTCGAAGCCACAAGTTGAAGAAAATCAGTAGGACCTCCACTCACTCGAGCGGCCATATCACAGCGCCTGCGAGCCGATCGACACGAGACCAGTTGCATCGTGTACATAAGATCCGTGGCTATCACTGGTTCGAACCTCGTGTTTGATGAATGGTCGTATTTCGCACAAGATTCAGTTGAAATCACTGCAGATTTCATCTGTCAGAATTCTAAATTCTGGCCAAAAGTTCAACATTGTCAAATCTTCACTCGGGCACCAAATTGCGTCCCATTTTGTCGCAACGCGATCGTGGTAACATGCTCAGTACAATTCAATGAAGAAATTGAAGAAAAAACATCAAGATGAAGACGCACTACTAATCAAATTTTTTTTAAGATTTATTCAAATTTCGAGTTACGTGATCATGCCTTTAAAGTGTGATCCGTGGCTTAAAATTATTATCAAAATGATTGTAGCATCGAGCCCTGCGCGATGGTAATCATCTTTTGTTCATTCGGATGTCGGATCGTCAATGGATCATTCGAGAAGAATCAAGAACGTCCATAGTTCTCAGCAGGGACTGTTTTGAAATTTCTCCAATTGTTAGGCAGGGGCAAATCAATCATTTTGTACCCTATTTTCTTTTTTTTTAATTCAAATAAACCTTAATTATCATCAATAAGGGTTAGTTTTGGGTAATCCACCAACGTTTTAGCCTTAGTCTATAAATAGACGCTACCTCTCATTGAGAAGAAAGGATGAAAATCATTGTACAAGGATTCAACTTTTGATCAATAGAAATTAAGGCTTTCTTCTTGAGTTCTCTTGATTGCTCTTGGAGAGAGAGAGGAGAGAGAAAGTTTAGAGCGGTACCCCTCCTATCTTTAAGGTGCTTTCTCTCTCTTCCCTTTTTCTCTCTCTTCAATTTTCTTCTCTCTCTTCTTCTCTTTCTTCTTTTTCATCTGTATTCTTCTTCTTTGCTGAGTTTTTCCCAAAGGCCATGTGTGGCAGTGGCAGTGCCACGCATGCCTCTTTCTTCCTTCTCTCTTCGTTCTTCTATTTCCCTCAACATAGTTCACGCACGACATTAATCGTTACTATGCGTGACGCCGTCTGAAGGAGCACATAGTGAGTCGAGCCATACTCAAGCAGCGGGTTGGGCTCCTGTTTCGGTTCCAGGATTGTTGTCATGCGCGATGCATTGTGGAACATGAACTATATTTCTTTCGTCTCACGGGTCACAGACGGTGCTGCACACAGCCGTCCATAGGCGTGTCTTCAGCATCTTGCATAAGCACATACGGTGATAATTATTGCCGCCTGTGGACATGTGCATATCGCAGACGGCAATGCTTATCGCTGCCCACAAGGGTCTCAACCGTGCTTCACGTCTATTGTAGATGGCGATGCTTACCACCTCCCGCAGGCCTCTCTTCTGGGCTCTGTGCCTATTGCAGACGGCGATACCTATTGCCGCCCGTGAAGGGTCGTTGCTGCCTTCTCGTGTCACCGATGGTGATGGCCAACGTCGCTTGCAGTTCACTGCTCCCCCCTCTGCCGCGAGCAGCAGTGTCCAATGCCGTCCAAGGGCCATGACACTGTTACTCCCTGACTGTGTGCGGCGATGCCTAATGCCGCCAAGACCTTCTTATTCTTTCGTATCACGTCTTCTCTCTGCTCTCTTATCTTCTCTTTTCTTCTTCCATTCTTGCTTGACTAAAAGACAGACTCAGTCTAGCATTGTCATAGAGATCTGACTGTTGAGTAGTATTGTCGTCATGTTGGTCCAGAGTACCATTCCCGCCTTGTTGCCACACCAGATTAGGACGATCATATGGGCCTTAGTTTCAAGCAGTATTATCGTCATGCCGGTCTGAGTTACCATACCCGTCTTGCTCCTCCTTATTCAAATCCTCTTTTTCATCACCCTAACCTCTCATTTTCTCTGCCATATGAATGTGCACATCTGTGCATGTTCACCCCAAGACAAGGATGGGTCTCTCGACCCACTTGTCTTGCAAATTAACCATGTTAGTGCTTTGCAGAAAATAAGGAGATTACAGGTCAAGGGAGGCAATTTCGAGCTAGCTGAAGCAGCTGGGGGGCTTTTCGTCGTGATCTAAGAGGACGCCCGCACGCGTCAGCCAAAGTAAGTCATAGACCCAAGTGAGGTTGGCCTCACCTCAAGAATAAAATTCCTCTCTCACCAGTTGGGAATCTGCCCTTGTTCTGTGAACAAGATTCCTGAGAGAGCGGTCTCTAGTATTGGGTCCTCTGAATTCGAGACACATGTCACCCGATCATTTAGATATAGGGGGTGAGATCGACGCATCCGATTAGTAAGGTGTGGAGAATTTTTGCGTTAGCTCAAACTTTTGGCACACCTTAATGACCTTTTTATTTTTGAAGTTGGATCCATTGTCAGTGATGGTTAACTCAGGAACACCAATTCTGAATACAATGTTGTTCTTTATGAAACAGGCAACATGTTGTCCTTCAATTTTGACAAATGATGCGGCCTCTACCCATTTTGTGAAGTACTCAGTAGCCGTTAATATAAACGGTGGCCGTTTGAGGCTTTTGGTGAGATCATTCCGATGATATCAAGACCCCACATGGCAAAGGGCCATATGGGCGGTGTTGAGTTAAGTGGTACAGATGGTGCATGAATGAGGTCTCTATAAAGTTAACATTTGGGACACCTCTTAATGAACTTCCAACAATCTTCGGCCATGGTGGTCCAGTAATAACCTTGATGCCTGATTTTTTGAGCTAAGGCGACTTCCCCAGAATGACCTCGTTCATTGTGTAACTCCGTTAGTACTTGGTTGATTTCTGGTGGATCAACACACCGTAGAATGATGTTATCGAAAGATTTCTTGAATAGGAGATCACCTCTTACTAAGAATCCCATAGAAAACCTTCGAAGGGCTTTTTTATCCTTTTTCGTGGCTCCTTCAGGGTATAACCTATCTTTCAGCAAGAACAGAACATCGTGGAACCATGGTTTTGCCTTAACTAGTGTATCTGAAGCCACGAGAGACACTTCCCCGTCGTTCTCATTTTCTTGCTCTATTTCTTCTTCGATCCTTGATGGGAAAGGGTCATGTTTATTCTTAATGTAGAATGGTAGCATGGTGATTTTTGACGGAATATCAACCATTGAAGCAAGGGTTACAACGGTATCAGCAAACCGATTATTTTCCTTAGTCAAGTGCTGAAAGGTGATTTTCTTAAAATATGGAATCATCTTTTCCACCTTTTCTTGATAGGGTTTGAGTTTTTCATCTTTCGCCTTCTAAATCCCTTGAACTTGGTTTATGACGAGTAACGAGTCACTAATCACTCGTATTTGCTGGATTTTCATTCCCATAGCGTTCTCGAGCCCGGCTATCAAGGCTTCATATTAAGCAATGTTATTAGTGCATGGGAAATTCAATTTGATGGCTGTTGGCATTAAAATATTCTCGGGTGAGCATAGTATGACTCCTATACCTGACCCGTATTCATTCCTTGCATCGTCGAAGTATAGCTCCCAAGTTGAGTCTTCAATTGTGAAATGGTTCTCATCAAGGAGATCCGCATTGACGAGAGTGTTTTCTAGCAGTGTGTGTTCAACTAAGTGGTTAGCACTGGCTTGTCCTTTGACCGATTTTTTAATGACATATTCGATCTCGACCTCGCTCAATAGCATTCTCCACTCCGCCAAACGTCCATTAAGGACTGGTCTTTCTAATAGGTACTTGAGTGGGTCTATTTTTAAGATGAGCATGACTGTATGAGATAATACATAGTGTCTTAACTTCTGCATGGACCACACAAGTGTTAAGCAATGTTTCTCCACATCCATATATCTTGTCTCATAGTCAACCATGGTTTTGCTGATATAGTATATCGTTTGCTCTTTTCCATAGTTGTCGTATTGTCCTAACATTGCTCCCATGGTCTTATCTTTCACAGATATGTATAGGAATAGGGGTTTATCTAGATTAGGAGGACTAAGGATGGGAGGTTTGGTTAGGTACTCATTAATTTGGTCGAATGCCTCTTGGCATTCATTATCCCATGTGAATGGGGTATCCATCTTAAGGAGTCTTTTGAATGGCGCACACTTGTCCACCAGCTGTGAAATAAAATGCCTTATGGCTTGTATGAGACCTTGAAGCCCACAGATTTATCTGATGTTCTCGGGAGAAGGCATTTCAGTAATGGCTCATATTTTGGACGAATCCACCTCAATGCCCCTTTGGCTCACTATAAAGCCTAGTAAATTATCAGATTCAACTCCAAAGGCATATTTCTGTGGATTGATTTCGGGTTGATGTTTCCGGAGTCTTTCAAAGATGGTTCTCAAGTTGGTGAGATGATCAGACCTGGTCTTTAATTC
Source organism: Amborella trichopoda (assembly GCF_000471905.2). Next base: position 850,437 of record NW_006496564.1, on the reverse strand, counting down.
TATCAGAATGTCATCAACATAGTCTTCCATGATGATGTACATCAAGTCATGGAAGATGCTAGTCATTGCCCGCTGATAAGTTGCCTCTACATTTTTAAGGCCAAGGGGCATGACACGATAGCAGTAGGTTTCCCATTGTGTTATGAATGATGTTTTGGTTTGGTCTTCTTCTGCCATGAGGATTTGGTTGTAACTAGAGAAGCCGTCCATGAATGAGAGCAACTCGTGCCCCACAGTGTTGTCGACCAAGGCATCTATGTTTGGTAATGAAAAATTGTTTTTGAGACATGCCTTGTTGAGGTCTCTGTAGTCGACACACACTCGAATCCTCCCGTCTTTCTTGAGTACGACCACTATGTTGACTAACCATTCTGAGTAATTGATGGGGGTAATGAACTTCGCCTTGAGCAGTTTGTCGATTTCTTCTTTGATTTTGAGCTCAAGGTGGGTCTTTTGACGCTGGAGTTTTTGCCTTACGGGCTTTGTTCCTTCGTTGAATATTAGGTGATGTTGCACCAATGTGGGATCGAGGCCTGACATATCATTGTATGACCAGGCAAAGACATCGCGATATTTCTTGAGAAGGAAGTCATGTTTTCCCTCGCGTTAGGAGAAAGGGAGGTTCCAATCTTGGTTAACCTTGGGTCCTTCTCAGTTCCTAGGTTTACGTCGATCGTCTCTTTGAGATAGCTGTTGGGTCACCATCGAACCTATTCTGGAATTGCTCGACATGGGAAGTGAGTTCCTCAAGTTGAGATACTTCTTCAAACTCTTAGCTCTCTTGATCTTCGTCTTGGTCGTCCAATTTGTCTTCTTGGGTATTGAGCACCGTTATTGGGCTATCTTGAGTGTTCACCATTTTTGAAAATTCTTTTTCATTATTATCAATTTTATCATGTTTTAAATTGTCAACAGATTTTGAAACATCATAAGAGGTGTTCCTTATGGGACTCGCGAGAGAAATGTTGAGACTAGACGCGCAGGACGATTAGATGGCCACCCTGCATCAATCCATTTTTTGGCACCGGAACTTGAAGGTGCCGCTGGTATGCTTCCAGCAATTCTCAAGTTGGGTTTGTATCGGTGGATGAGCACACTTGGCTGTGTTAGAGCCAATTGTGCATACTTTCAAATCCAATTCAGCGAAAAGGTCTTAAATTGCCAGTTCTTATGTGTGCTGAGATGTGGAAGAAGAATTATTCCTTGTTAGGGATTCAAGGATCACCTTTGACTGTTTTGATGGATGGGCATCGAGAGATCAACGCTTTGAATGCCTCCCGATACAAAGCCCAGATAGCTTGAAGGCTTCATCCGGCTTTGAAATAGGGTGAGAGAACACCCGAGACCTCTTCGATCACCGTTTTTAGTTTTGGCTTGAAGTGAATCATAAATTGCCTCCGTTACGCCTTACCCTTGACTCCCCAAGCCTTGGCCTGGTTGGAAGCCTTGAGAGAAGAGCATGTGCCAAGCCTTGAGGGACTCGAATCCGTATCAATGTTGACATTGGATGATGTCTTCCAACGATGCGGAAGTTTGCAAAATTTGAAGAACAGGGTCGTCGGCCCTCTAGGCGTAAGGTGGCACAATCGGCTTGCACAAAGGAAGCGAGTGGGATTTCTCCAAGCTCGACCCCTACGACTAGCTTCCCGTTATGTACACTAGGATTGAGAAAAGCAAAGGGTTCGCAGATACCTTCGCGACATCGTTTTAGTCAGAAACTTGAGGCATTGATGGAGCATAGAGGCGACCACGAGGTTTTCATGCAGCCACGGTCTTCCCAGTAGCATGTTGAATGAAGGTTTTATGTCCCCTTTATCACTTGGACGGTAGGGTCGATCTTGAGTGTGAGAGGCATGGTCGGATGCCTTAATCTTGCCCTTTGGATCTAGATGATCGGGTGACATGTGCATGGGGTTTAGAAGACCTGGGACTTGAGATCGCTTTCTCGAGAACCTTGTTCACAGAACAAGGGCAGGTGCTCAATTGGGGAGAGATGAATTTTATTCGTGAGGTGGGGACCAACTTCACCTAGGTTCGTGACTTAATCGAAATGACTCGTGCAGGCGCCCTCTTAGATCACGATGGAAAACCCCCCATCTGCTTCAACTGGTTCGAAATTGTCTCCCTTGACCTACAATCTCCTTGTTTTCTACAAAGCACTAACATGATTAATTTGCAAGACAAGTGGGCCGAAGGACCCATCCTTGTCTTGGGGCGAAGATGCACAGATGTGCACATTCAGATGGTAGAGATGATGAGAAGTTAGGGTGACGAAGAAAAAGATTTGAATAAGGAGGGGAAAAGACGAGGACTTGACAAGGGAACGAGACTAGCATGATAAATGGACCAGTACAGTGGCCGACTCGAAGTGGTAGTAAGACGGGCACGGTAACTTAAACCGACGCGACGACAATACTACTCAAAACCAAGGCTGATATGTCCTAATCTGATGTGACAGCAAGATGGGTGTGGTACTCTTGACCAACATGACGGTAATACTGCTCGATAGCTAAATAGAATGCTATGACAGTGCTAGACTGAGTCTGTCCTTTAGTCAAGTGAGAATGGAAGAAGGAAGGAGAAGAGAAGAGAGCGAAAAAAAGACATAGGAGGAAGAAGTAGGAAGGTCCTGGCGTCCGTAGGCATCGCCGCCTACAGCCAGGCAGTAACAGTGTCGTGGCCCCTGGACGGTGCTGGCTGCTCCTGGCGGAGGGGGGGGAAGCAGTGAACTGCAGATGGCGTTGGCCATCGCCGTCGCTGACATGAGAAGGTAGCGACGACCCTTCGCAAGCGGTGATAAGTATCGCCACCTGAAATAGGCATCAAGCACAAAAGAGAGGCCCGCAAGCAGCGGTAAGCCTCGTCATCTGCGATAGATGCGAAGCACGGTTGAAACCCCTGCGGGCAGCGATAGGCATCGCCATCTATAACAGACGTGAAGCACGGGTGAGATCCCCATGGGCGGCGATAGGTATCGCCGCCTGCGATAAGTGTGGGATGCTAAAGACATGTCTGTGGACGGCAATAACTATCGCCATCTGCGCTGGTGCAAGACGTCGTAGACACACCTGCAGACGGTGATGAGCAGAGCCGTCTACCACCTATGAGAAGAAAGAGAGATAATTCACGGTTGGCGATGCATATTGCCGTGCATGACACCAATCCTGGAATCGAAACAGGAGCCTGGCCCGCTACTTGAGCACAGCCCGGCTCACTGTGTGCTCCTTCAGACGGCATTACGCACAACAACGACTAACGTCGTGCATGAACTATGTTGAGGAAAGGAGATCAAGAAGAGAGAAGGAAAGAGAAAGAAGTTTGTGCATGGAGCTGCCATCGCCATGAACGACCTGTGAAACCACAGGAGGGGCAAAAAAGAAAGAGGCATCCGCGACACTGCCACTATCATGCATGGCCTCTGAGAAAGACTCAGAAGAGAAGAAGAAAACAAACGAAGAAGAAGAAAGAGAAGAAGAGAGAGAAAATATGTCGAAGATAGGAGGGGTACCGCTCTAAGATGCTCAAGAGAACTTAAGAAGAAAGCCTTAATTTTTATCGATCGAAAGTTGAATCCATGTACAACGATCTTCCCAAAAGGTCTTTCCTCTCTTTTTCAATGAGAGGTAGCGTCTATTTATAGACTAGGGTGAAAACGTGGTGGATTACCCAAAAATAACCCTAATTGATGATAATTAAGGTTTATTTGAATTTTAAAAAATAAAAAAATAGGGTGCAAAATGACTGATTTGCCTATGCCTAACAATTAGGGAAATTCCAAAATAGTCCCTGCTGAGAACTAGGGACGTTCTTGATTCTTCTCGGACAATCCATTGACGATCCGGCATCCGAATGAACAAAAGATGAATGTCATCACACAGGGCTCAATGCTACGATCATTTTGATAATTAATTTTAAGTCACGAATCACACTTTAAAGGCATGATCACGTAACCTGAAATCTGAATAGATCTTGAAAACTTTTGATTAATAGTGCCTCTTCATCTTGATCGTTTTCCCGATTTCTTCTTGGAATTGCACTGAGCATGTTAGCACAATCGCGTTGCGACAAACGGGATGCGATTTGGTGCTCGAACGAAGAATTGATAGCCTTGAACGTTTGGCAGAAATTTAGAATTTCAGCTACCGGAATATGCAGTGACTTCAACTAAATCTTATGCGAAATCTGATCATTCATCATGCGCGGGATTTAGACCAATGATAGCCATGGACCTTACGCATGCAATACAATTGGTCTCACGTCAATCGAGTTCGTGGGCATTGTGATATGGCCGCTCGAGTGAGGGGAGGTCCTGCTGATTTTTGCAACTTGCGGCTTCGACTCACGAAAGTTTATCTAACTTTTCTCCCTGCTTTGACATCGTCACGGGACATGCCACATATCAAAACGCTCGTTTTGACGAGACGAACACACTCTAATAAGTTTGAGTATGGTTCGATCTCTAACAAGAGAGATATGGACATTTCGTTACTGTGCTTTAATGGAGTTTAGTTGCAGGGTGGCCACACGGGAATAGTATGTGGCTCCTCTTGTTTTAATATTTTTCTCATAACTTTTTCCTGGAGTGCTTGTTTAAGCTGAAATTTGATCCTTAAAAGTTTTCAATCGTTCCAAATCCAATGGAGGTGGTCCCATGGCCTTTTGATTCTCTAACAGTAGGGTTCCAGTTATAGGGGTCAATTTCAGGGTGTTGGAGGTTGATTCTGTCAAAACTATTTCTTAGTCTGCACTACCCTAGACATGTCAAAATACAATGAAACTTGGCAGGGGACTTTCAGGAGTCCTTATAAAGATCTTGACCAGTTCTGGGGACATTTTGAGACTGTATAAGTTTCCACTGTTTATCAAGCTTTATTGACTGACTTCTCTCTCTTATTCCTCATCGGGGACCCATGGTGCTGAAGAATGTCTTCAAACAGGATTCCCCACCTAGTGTTCTGCTTTGAGAGAAGCGAGAAGGATAACATTCGAAAAATTTCCTCTAGCTTTATTTCTTTTTTTCTTTCTAGCCACAAGACCACGTGAATACCGAGGAGAAATCCACACAATGTTGTAACTAGGATGCTCAGACATTTGGACACATTTGTCACAGATCCATTCATGGAAACTTTAGGGGAGAAGAGACTTTGAAGGATCTTGTCAATATTCTCACCCTCAAGGGACTGTAGGGGTTAGTTTTTAATGTCTTCACCCTATTAGATTGGTATTAAGTCCTCACCCTATCGGACAGTAAACCTTAGAGATTGGTATCAAGTCCTCACCCTATCGGACAGTACCCCTGAGGGCCATTTTGTGTTTCTTGAGGGATATTGTGGTCATCTTCCTCACCCTAAGGACTCGTTTTTATTGTGAGGGATCTTTTGTTCATCATCCTAACCCTCAAGGACTATTTTTTATTTTGAGGGATCTTTTGTTCATCATTCTCACCCTCAAGGACTCTTTTTTATTTTGGAGGGATCTTTTGTTTATCATCCTCACCCTCAAGGACTCTTTTTTTTTTTTAGGGATCTTCTGTTCATCGTCCTCACCCTCAAGGACTCTTTTTATTTTTTGAGGGATCTTTTGGTCATAGTCCTCACCCTAAAGGACTCTTTTTTGTTTTGGAGGGATCTTTCGATCATCGTCCTCACCCTCAATGACTCTTTTTGGTTTTGGAGGGATCTTTCGGTCATCGTCCTCACCCTCAAGGACTCTTTTTGGTTTTGAGGGATCTTTTATTCATCGTCCTCACCCTAAAGGACTCTTTTTCTTTTTTAAGGATATTTTGTTCATCGTCCTCACCCTTGGGAATTATTTTTGGTTTGTTTTAGGAGATCTTGTGAGAATCTCACTCCTAGGTGAGCCATCTTGTGTTGTGATTGGATCCTGACGGCTGAGGATTTTGTGCGGACCTCGTTAGCCAAAATTACCCCTATTTGACAATTGTGTGCTGGCTGAGGCTGTGATGCTGCGTCAACGTGCGCCCTTTGCGGGTTTTCGCCTAGACTAGGGAAGTAGTGCAGTAAAGACGGTTTTCACTAACCTCCTTTATTTTTTGGCTCTTTATCCATGACCTTACGGGCATGTCCACCCTTTTCATTCGTTTTTGCTCACGGCGCCCATTTGGGTTTTCCCCGTGCTCGAGTTTTTATTCTTACGGAACTCTTTTACTCTTGGTTTCGTGACCATGCCTATCCGTCATTTTTACTCATGACCTTCTGTTGTCTAGGTATACACCATGCCCATTATTTTCTCTCTTTTTTTTTCTTTTTTTTTTTTTTTTGTTGAATGCATGTTTTAAGATCATGCCTTCGAGACCTGTGCAAAGCAGTCTAACGTCATGCGGCAAGGACGTGCACTACAGTTTAGGGTCGTACAACTGGACCATGGTGGAAATGGATGATGTTGGCATGGATGGTGGATAATGGTGACCCATTGGCTGGTAGCGAGTATGGGTGGTGGAATAAACTGTCATTTTGTGCGCATGGGTGAAACTCATGAGGAATGGTGAACGTTGTAGAGGGAAATGGATCCACTGGGGATTTGGTCATGTGTGGAAGCATGTTTAAAGTTTGCCTCCTGGACCTTGTGCAAAGCCTTTTAATGTCATGCAGCTCACACGTGACTATAGTTTTGAGTCATATAGTTGGACCATGCAGTTTAAGGTTGTACATCTAGACCTCCGCTACAGTTTAAGGTCATATAGTTTGGACCATTAATGATGGGAATCATCTGAGGATTATTTGGTTCAATATAGCTCCACAGGGATAATGAGCAATGGTATGCATGTAACTCCACTGAGAATGACAGGCCGGAGCACAAATGCAGCCCTACTTGGGATAGTGGTGGAATACACCCGGTGGAGAGGTGTGTCCAATTCACAGTTTAAAGTCATGCGAATGGACTATTTGTCGCGTCGTTTAACATCTTGCTATTGAGACACGTGTTACAATTTTAAGGCCTTGTAGCTCGGACCATGGCTATGCAGTTTAAAGTCATGTGGCTAGGACCATGTAGTTTAAGGTCGTGCAACTAGACCTCCGCTACAGTTTAAGGTCATTTAGTTTGGACCATGGCTATGAAGTTTAAAGTCATGCGGCTAGGACTATGCAGTTTAAGGTCATGCAACTAGACCTCCGCTACAGTTTAAGGTCATATAGTTTGGATTATGCAGGTTAGGGTCGTGCACCTAGACCATCATGTGATAAGGGAATGTGACTCCATGGGGAACAGAGTCGTAATTGGAACTTGACTCTTTGAGGATATGATGGTTGTGGTGCAATGAATGGACTCCCTGGGGATGCAGAACGGTGGTCATGTCATAATATTTAAGTACAGCTCCACTGGAATAGTGAGAGAAATCCATAGACGGCAGTGCCATAGCACCCCTGCAGTGCTACGTTTTGAATGACACACGCGGCGTTAAGCCTGCAGATGATCCGAATGATGTTAGGCCTCCAGTGAGCTGCACGACGTTAAGCCTATGATGAAGTGTGTGGCGTTGGCACTTGAGGGACACACGACGTTGAACTTGGGAAGAGCGACGCACAACGATAAGTTGGATGAGGCGCGTGGTGCTAGGTGTCGTGGAGCGCATACGACACTACGTTTAGTAACATGCACGACATTAGTATCTGGAGGACGCGTGCGACATTAAGACGTAGTGACACCGTCGGTAGCAAGTCACAGGAAAAAAAAAAAGATGGAAGCAGGTCAGTGAGGCCCAAGCAGCAATCGCTTTCATTCGGGATTCGGGTTTGGCCGGCCCCGGCTTGGTCCTATCTCCGTTTGGGGTCAGGGACTCGAATGTCATTTCAAATTTGTGAGGGGCACTTTGTGTAACCCCCGTCTATAAAAGGGGGTAAAACCCCATTTTCACCATTTTACTTACAGTAAAACAGTGAGAGGGTTTAGTGCGGGAGAGAACTTTCGGCGAGACCCCATTACTCAGAGACCTGCTAATCGAGCCTCAACAAGTTTGAGGATATTCTTAGAGTGCTTGCGAGAGTTTGCAGAGAGTGTCGAGACCCTTGGAGGAACAAGGGGCTTTTGGTAAGAAGAAGGAGCCTGACAGAGTCGTAAGCATTATAGAGAAGCTTCAGCGAGCTCCATGGCGCTGCGAAGGAGGAGAGAGGAAAACCAGGGGTCATCGACTAATCTCAGGAACCCTCGGTGATTTCCTGGCAGTCTTGTGGTTACCGACATGTTGCAGAGGCCTCGGGAATACCAGGGAGGTGAGAGAGGAGAAAACAGGGACTGCTGACACTTACATAGGGGTTTCCAGTGATCTCTCGATGACCTTGTGACTATTGTCAGGGAGAATGGAGGTTGAATAGTGGTTCTGCCAGAAGCTCTGCAATTTTTCGACGAGTGGAGGAATGTGAAGAAGGGAGAAGGAAACCCGTAGGGTTATAGGGTAGATTCTACAAAGATTTTGGTGGTTTCTCAGTTTTCTCGGTTGCCGGTGAGGGGAAAGAACAGGGCCAAAAGGGGGTTCCCGATGGACGGAGGAGAGTTTTCAGTGGAAGAAGTGAGTTCCCGATGAGGAGAGGAAACGCCAGTGAGAACTCGAGACATCAGGACCTGTAACGGTCGGGAGGTGAAGAGTCGTGAGGCGGCGAACAATCACCCTCCGCATGCATGGTGTCAGGCTACATCACAAGTGGCAGGCGGCGTGCCCAGATTTTGAGGGACATGAGGCTGCACGTGTGGCTTGTGCAAACAAGTTGAGCACAGTCGGCGCTAAACACGGGCGGTGTTAGCCCCTCACAGCATAACTCCTTGGGTTGGCACATGACGTTGCATCTTGAATCAGCACACGATGATAGCCTCTTAGTCAGGTGATGGTGTTGCGCCTTGGTCGATGCACGACTCTACTACTTCAATGGGTAGATGGTGATAACCTTTATAAGAGCAGTGGTCGTTATGCCTTAAGTTACCATCCCGCGATAAGCCCTTACGAACACAGCCAGCACTATGTCTTGAGAACTCAGACGGCGGTAGCTTTATAGATAGCATAGCTGAAGCTAGCCTTTATTCACACAGTCAGTGATAGCCTTGCCTTTTGTGCACGACGGTAACACTGCTCCTCAGTGACTTGCACACAACAGCGAAACCTTGGCTTTTAGCTTCATGGCCCAATCTTCGGGCATCATTCTAGATGTAAAGAACCTCCTGAGGTTAGGAGAACTCGGCACCGACACGTTCACTGGTGAAATTTTGGTGAGGAGTGAGCCCATCTGGCTCACCAAGTCTTTGTGTGAACCCAGGTGGCCTTTGAGAGTCACCTTTATTAGTGACCCCATCTACTTTGAGGTCAGAGAAGACAATGATGAAAATGTGAGGGTGGAGGAAGGGGTAGGGCTCCTCCATTGTTTGCACAGGAATATAGCCTCAGGCGAGGGCTTGCTGACCCTAAGCAAGAGGATGGTGAAGATCCCAAGCTCGAAGTGGTCTTCTTTTGGCCTCCGGGTGCAAGGGGAGCACCAGTACCTGAAAGGGTACACTTCTTGGACCGTAAGGGTACTAAGCCAATATCGCGGCATTTTGGAGCGCGCTTCCTTGCTAACCACCATTCAGTGCTCGACAGGATACTATGGCCGTTGCTCGAACACAGTCAAGGTGCTATAGGAATCCTAGAGCTATGTCAGTAACACATGGCTGCTTGGTCATGGGGAAGCAGAGATGTCTCTGCTAAATCTACACTTCATCGGTGGGCTCCCACTCATCGGTGCTATGTATGACGAGTTCGTGCCCCCGAACTCGGTCATTTTTGGAGGTGAACGGGTCAAGAAAGAGGACCCACCAGTTAGACTGCAAGAGTTATTTAGGACTTACCAGTTGCTATGCTCTGAGTTCAAGAAAGGTCTCCTTCACCCAGTGGGTGACATTCTTCTATGGAGACTGTACTGATGAGGTTGGCCCAAGCCTGAGAAGAAAGGGGAAGGAATCCATGAAAGGAACCCATCTAGTATTTGAATTTCACAATGAGAATGATTACATCTTTCTGGCGGCGTACCTAGTACTCGTCTTGTGCAAGTTTGCTCTCCTTGGAGGAGCAGACACTATAGGTCCAGGCACGTTCTATGTAGCTTGCGACATAGCGAGAGGGCGAGAGTACGCACTCGTATAGCCGGTCCTATGCAGCATCTACTATGGCTTGGGAGCCGTGTCCTGGGGGAAAGCCTATCAGGGCGATGAAGGAGGCAATAACATAGTGGACGACAAAGCCTTACCAGGGGACTTCAAGATGCCTTTCCCCATCCACGACGTATACGGCTAGCTTGAGGCTTATTTCCCCAACACCTACCTCAGAAATAGGGTGTTGGAGGAAACAATGTGACCGTTTCTCCTGAGGATTGCTGGGAATAAAGCGGTCTTCCATACTCCTGGTCATGCCTGTAGCTTGTTCTACAATGACCACCTTCACATGAGCAGGCCCGCCTTTCCGGTAGGAAACATTACGGATCGTGCTTTTTCCGACCACTTGGGGATGAACCTAGATGGTGCTCCTACTACTCATAAGGAGCTCATGTACATGTTGAGTGTCAAAGGCGGGGTTTTACCCTACCGCACCATCCACAGTGCCAAGCTTGAGGGGTATTTCCCTCATCGATTCGCTTGACAGCACGGGATAGACCAAGGGTGCCCATTCTAGGTATTCTTTGAGAAGTAGTATAATAAGATCAACCGCAGAAAGAAGGACCAGTTGGGGACTCATCGTGAGACTTGGCACCCAAGACATATTTGCACGGCTTGGGCCACGTGCTTGGGCCACGTGCTTGGAGTTCATCGAGATCAACAAGTATGTGCTGTCACATTTTAGCAGAACAGTGTGAGTAACTGGGGCCCATGAACGCTGGTGGTAGATCACCAGTAAGGGGTATTGGGAAGTCAGCCACCCATGAAAAGGGGAGACCTCCTACTGGAGCCAGGGTATGTGGCAGAGGAAGATGGCGAGGACTCCTCCATTGGGGGAAGTATTCACCTAGGGCTTCCAATGGGACTGGTGCGCCGTTGAGCGGCCCCGCTGAATTGCCGTGGACAAGTCTCTACCATGGCTTCTTGATATGGAGAAGAAGACAAAGAGCATCTTTGACAACATCTTTGCTATTTTCCAGTGAAAGGAGGGCTGCAAAGTTCCGGAGTATGAAGAACGCCCGGTCCAAGACTTGAACAAGCTGATAGGGAGCGGCCCTCACAGCAAACTTGCCGCTGGCTCTTCTCGAGGGGGTGTTTTTCAGACGACTGCACCCTCTCAAGTGAAGGGGAAAAAGAGAAAGTAGGCTATCACGACTGTTCCTCATGCACAAGCTCGTCATGTAACATTGGGCTCTGAAGTGCAAGGGGCCCAAACTTCCAATGGTTCGGGAGCCGATTGATGGTTCTTCACCAGCTGCTTCCTCGGAGTCCTATGTGTCTCCGGTGGTCTCTGATTCACCCTCTGCTCTGGAGGATTCATCTTCTCTCTCATCTGAGTTTTCTTTCAATTCCTGAAAGGTTCTAGCGGCTAAGGGAGAGGGTCCAATCCAAATGGAGGTCATTGGGGCATGCGATGCAAGCCTCGAGGGTATTGCTCAAGGTGAGGAAGTTGTCGTGGTTCAGGAAGCTTCTGCACCTATTGAAGCAGAGGATGCAGTCATGAAAGGGGCAACCCCATGCTCTGCTCAAAAGGGAGGACCTGTGGTGATAGAGGAGGCTGGGGCCCCAAAGACTGAAGAAGGGCTACCCAAGCAGTAGGAAGTCATTGCCTTAAGAAACATAACTATAAAAGAGGTCGAAGAGCCGAGACATCTTCAAGGGGCTGACCACGAGGGATCAGAGGCGGTACCCCTAGCTACCAAAGAGGCGGGCCTTGTGGAAGAGCCTGTAGCTGAAATGACTGTCCTGGAGGACAAGGGCGAAGAAGGAGAGGGGACAAGTGTCGCACCTACCAAGGCAGAAGTGGGGGTTCAAGAAGAAAGGGAGCAGGAAATGACAACGCCCCTGGAGAGGAGGCTACCGTGGTGCACCATGATACTGAGGTGGTAGCTCCAAGAGGGTAGGTTGCCTTAGCCCCGGTTGAGGCTGCGGAGCTTATATAGGGCGAAGCTACAACACCTGAACATGAGAGGGTCAAGCCCAAAGAGGTCATGGGAGGAGATTTGAGTGAGAGCGCTATTCAGCCTAAGGCTGCTCCTGAATCTGGGGAGCCTGAGCCCTTGGGTTTCGTGGTCTCTCCCAAGATGCCAATAACCCATCTGGCCACTGTTCCTGTGAGTCGGTGGCTGCAGCTGGGGGTTCTCTTGCAAAAAGCATGTTTGATGTGCCACCTAGGGCCATCCTTAGTGGAATGTCTAGAATTATCATGGAGATGCTTCGGGTAGGCGTTCAAAAGCTGAAGGAGCTACCTCTGACAGAGCTTAGCGACGCGTTCAGGCAACTAAAGTAGCTTGCCTTAGGGGGCGCACCAGAGGCCATCCCCTATTTTGATAGCGTCGTGAACAAGTTGGAGGGATGGAGGGTAAAGGCTCTGCAGGAGGAAGAGACTGCAGTGCGGCTAGGGGGCTCCCAGTTAGAATCCTTGGAAGCCTCACTGGCACACAGCTGTGAACTGGCAGAGGCCCAGCTACAAGATAGGGAGACTACTGTCTTTCATAAGTCCGCACTTGCTGAGGAGGCCATAACACGCCATGACAGGGTAAGGACCCTGAAGGAGAAAATAGCCAAGTGGGTGCGGGAACTTGAAAAACTAGAGAAGGAGACGACAACTTGAGAGGCTGAGGATAAGGAGCTGAGCCAGAAGCTGCTTGACCTCGAGTACTCCTTGGGCAAAAATTTTGCCCTGGTGGAGCATGAGGCCAGGCTAGTGGTCGAACTAAGATGAGACATCAAGCGGGCAAAGGCATCAGCCGAAGAGTGCCGAGGAAAGGTCAATGAGATCATTGACCATTTTTACAGTGCCTTCTTTCTCTTTTTATCTTCATTTCTTCTATTGTAAAGAAAATAATGCTTGTAATACCCCCTTGATTTATGAATGAAATAACTCTTTCTCTTTTTGTGTGATGCATGTCTTTTATTCTTCCTTCTTTTTCTGCTTCATTGTTTCTGCCCTTTCACAATGTGTGATGCATGTCTTTTATTCTTCCTCCTCTTTTTACTTCATTGTTTTTGCCCCTTCACAATGTGCGATGAAGAAGAATAGCCCACTCCTTGCTTTGTCTTATGATAGCTTGATGTAGCTTCAATGACCTTGAATGGGGGAGCAGTTTCTTCCTCACCCCTTAGTGTTTGATTAGACAGGGGCTCTTAGTTCATGGTTCTCATAATTTGGTGAGCCTGTTCGCTGTAAATACTCAAATCTGAGGGAGCCTTGGCTTCGATTCGAGGTGCATTGCTCTTGAGCTCAACATAGGTCTTTGTCTCAGAGACGAATTCCTTTAAGTGCTTTGAAGAGACAAGCATCACCTCCAACTGATTCTAAAGGCTGCGAACCTCACTTCTTAGCTCTATCATGGAATCTTGTTCTGGAGAGCCAGAGGACTGACCTTTGTCTGCCTGTCCTTCTCCGAGAGCATTTGAGAAGTGTAAGTGGATAGGTGCCTCAATCTCACCCTTCGGATCCCTGGAGGATTGGGCAGTGCGCGTCTCGGGTTGTGGGGGAGACCCGGGATGTTTGTGAGATCGCTCTCTCGGGACCCTCATTCGAAAATGGGGGCAGGTGTTACCAACCGGTAAGAGAGGAATTTAAAGGTGGGTTCGGGACTTACTCAGGCCAACTCGCATGGGCCCCATCTTTGAGCACGAAGAAAGCCCCCCAGTAATGAAACTGGTTCGGAATCGCCTCCTTGGCTCGTATTCTTCTTATTTTCTGCTTTCCTGCAATCATACATATATATGGCAAAGGTTATGAGACAGGTGGCTAGGCCTCACCCTTTTCCTCGATGATGAACATACGCAAGCATGCGTATTCAAAAAGAAGAAAGAAAGATGGTGGGGGGAGAGAAGAATTCGACCAAGCGAGAATATCAGAGCAGTGACTAGACTAGTGGATGATTGGCGTAACGTGGTAGCAAAACAGGCTCGGTAACTGAGATCGGCTCACGGGATTGCTACTAGATGCTATTGTCAATATCAACTAGCTAGGCACGATGGTCGGTCTGTCGTGGCAATAAAGCAGGCCAAGCGAACCTGGCGCAACAATATTACGGCTAGACGATAGGACTGCCACAAGATGCTAGCCTCAACCCCTCTTGATTGAACAAAAGAGTAATAGAGGATTGGTTAAAGAGAAGAAGGGAATAGACAGAAGGAGAGAGAAGAAGGAAGAGAGGAGGGAGAAGAAGGAAGAGGAGATGCAGTCGGCCCTAGACATTGCTGGCTGTTTCAGGAGATGGGAAAGAGAGGAAGCATTCGGCGCTAGGCTTTGCCGACTGCGTCAGATGAGAAGAGAGGAAGAGAACCAACTGGTATTAAGTCTCGCCAACTGACAGAAGAAGAGAAGAAAACCAGTCAGCGCTTGGTCTCACCGACTGACAGAAAAAAAGAGAGAGAAGACCAACCGGCGCTTGGACTCACCGACTGATAGAAGAAGAGAGAGAGAAGACCAACTGACGTTAGGCCTCGTCGACTAATAGAAAAAGAGAGAGAAGACCAACCGGCGCTAGGCCTCGCTAGTTGACAGAAGAAGAGAAAGAAGACCAATCGGTGCTAGGTCTCGCCAGTTGACAGAAGCAGATAAAGAAGACCAATCGGCGCTACATCTTGCCAGTTGAAAGAAGAATATGGAGAAGACCAACCAGCGCTAGGTCTCGTCAGTTGATAGAAGAAGAAAGAGACAACCAATCGGCGCTAGGTCTCGCTAGTTGACAGAAGAAGATAGAGAAGACTAAAAGCTAGGTCTCGCTAGTTGACAAAAGAAGATAGAGACCACTAACCGAGGCGAGGTCTCGTCAGTTTACAGAAGAAGATAGAGAAGACCAACCGACGCTAGGTCTCGCCAGTTGATAGAAGAAGATAGAGAAGACCAACCGGAGTTAGGTCTCACCAGTTGACATAAGAAGATAGAGATGAGAAGAGAAGATGACAGAGAGACAGGGAAAAGAGAGAAAGAGAGAGAAGAGAGAGAAAGTGAGAGGGAAAGAAGAAAGGGAAAGAGAGAAAAAGAGAGAGAAAGAGAGAAAGAGAGAAGAGATTGAGAGAGAAAGAAGAGAGAGAAAGAGAGAAAGAAGAGGGAGAGAGAGGAAGGAGAGAGAAAGTTGCCTGCTCGAAAGGTACTAGCCCTTTTCTTCTCTCTTCTCTCTCTGTCTCCCATATGTACTCACAAGCTCAAGCAAGGAATCCAAATTTTTATTCAATCTCCCAAAAACCAACTGAAGGCCGACAGGGCCCTTTTACAATGAGGCAGTGCCTATTTATATAGAATTGTGCCCAAACATGGGTGGATTGATCAAAATTAGACCTAATTGTTGAAAATTAAGATTGAATTGAATTAAAAGAAATTCTTAAAATGGGTTCAAAAGGACTGTTTTTCCCCTACCTAACAATGTGTGGAATTTTAGAACAGTCGCTGCTACTGCACGAGATCTTGTGTGATCTTCTGACTTGAGGGTGTTCTGATGCCCATTTAATCAAAAGATTATTGTTTTCTTGTAAGGCTCCACATGGTGATCGTTTTGATACCAACTTCAAGCCATAAATCATGTTTTTGAGCCATGATCACGAGACTTGAAATTTATTTGAGTGTTCGAAACTTTGGACCGATAGTGTGGTTTTTCCTTAATGTTTTTTTGTGATTTCTTCGTCGTAGTGCACTAAGCATGTCGTCACGATCACGTGGCAACAAACGGGACGCGATTTGGAGCCCGAACGAAGATTTCGCAATTTTTGAGTTTTGGTTGGAATCTAGAATCCGGCGACCAGAATTTCAGTTATTTTGTCGGCTTCGTGCAAGAAATCTGACAGTCCATCATGTACGGGGTTCGGACCAATGATAGCCTAGACCTTAAGCACACAATGGAATTGATTTCGCATGATCCGTTGTGCAAGCGTTGTGATTTGATCCATCGAGCGAGGCGTGTCACTGATGAATTTTCTACAATTTCTTCACAGATCGGCAACTCTCTCTAGCTTTTCTCCCTACTCGGACATCATCTCGGGGCGTACCACATGTCGAATTGTTCATCTTGTTGAGATGAATATGCTCACCAAATTGGGAGCGGTCCGACTTAGAACGAGTGAGTTATGGGCCCCAAAATTGAGTTCCCATGACTGTAAAATAACCACCTTTAATGGTGTTTTGGTGCAGTGAGGCCACAAGGGAATAGTATGTGGTCCCTCATGTTTCAATGTTTTGCTCATATCTTTGTTCTGAAGTGTCTGATTAAGCCGAAACTTGGTCTATTGGGGTTTTCGTTCGTGCCAAATCTAATGGCAGTACTTCCATAGTGATTTAAGACATCGAAAATGTAGTTCTAGTTGTAGGGTCTGTTTCAGGGCGCTAGAAGCCATTTTTATGAAAATTGTTCCTTTGTGTTCACTGCCTTAGACATGTCAGAATGCGACAAAACATGGCAGGTGGTCTTTTGGAGTGTTGATGATGATCTTGACCAATTTTGGTGCAATTATGAGACTTTCGAGAATTTTCACTGTTATGTAGGCTTTATTGACCTGCTTCCTATCAGGGACCAAGGTGCTGAAAAATACGTTCAAACAGCTTGCCCCACCGATTGTTGTGCTTCATAAGAAGCAAGAAGGACAATCATTCAGAAAGTTTCCTTCGAATTTTATTTTTGTCCTTCCTAGCCACTGGACCACGTAAACACTGAGGAGATTCATGTAATGGTGTAACTAGGCTGCTCAGACGTAAGGATGCATTGTTTACGGGACCGTCCGAAGAGACTTTAGAGGGATCTTGTAGAAGTCCTCACCCTCATCCGGACTGTCTGTGATTCTAAATCTGAGGATTTTGTACGGACCTCATCAGTCATAATCATGCCCATCTGGCAATTAAGTGCCATGGCGAAGGGCATTGTTCCCATTTGGTCTGGGTTCATTGGTATGCTTTGGTAGGCACTGTTTGTTGCTACATCATGTTTGCTTTTGACATTCAGAGTACCACTTTGGGTCTCAACTACTGGGTCCAGTCGAGGGCAGTATTAGCCGATCTCAAAGGTCTAGGCCTGTCGGCTAGGCGAGCTGAAGTCTCTAGTAGGTTCCCCCCTTGCTTTGTCAGTTTCTTACCTTTGTAATGTTTATTTCTTATAGTGTAATTGTGACCACGTGAGAATAATGTTCTTCCTCATGAGACTTGTCTTGCCATTTTGGCGAGTCTTCTATCTTTCAAGTCCTTTTTGTAACTAGACTTGGACTGTCAGAATCTTTTCCTTGAAGCTCATATTTTTGGATTCTTGGTTTTATGCCACCAGGGATTTTCTTCCTTTAAGTGAGGATTGAAGCTGCCTGTTGAGACGAGTGCTGCATCAACCTGTTTATTAGTCCAAGCATCCTTTGCAGATTTTCGCATGAACTTGGGAAGCAACGCCATGGAGAAGGTTTTCACCAACTTCTTTTTATTTGGGGCTCTTTTACCCATGACCTTTCCACCATGTCCACCCTTTTCATCCATTTTTACTCATGATGCCCTTTTGGGTTTTCACTTGCCCAGTTTTTATTCACGGAACTCTTTTGCTCATGGTTTCGTGACCATGCCCGTCCATCATTTTTACTCCTAGCGTTCCCTTCTTTAGGTATACACCATGCCCGTTTCTTGTTTTTTTTTAGGGTGTTTAAGGTCATGCCTCCAGGACCTGTGCGAAACAATTTAACGTTATGCGGCCTGGACGTGCACTATAGTTTAAGGTCAAACACCTGGACCGTAATGGTGATGGATGGTAGTCTATGAAGGTCATGGAGTGAGTATGGTGGTGGTTTGGATCACTTGGGGAGATGGCTCGGGGCTACCTATGAGAGATGGATGATGTATGAAATGTGAGTGGATGATGGTGACCCACTAACTTACAATGAGTACAGATGGTAGAATGGTTCTCCATTTTGTGAGCATGGGTGAGACTCACTGAGGAATGATGTAGGATGATGAAAGGAATGAACTCATTAGGGAGGTAATGAAGGTGGTGCGCGCACACTAACAGGTAGGTTAGAGAAGGAGTGCATGAAAGTGCACGAAAAGGCATGTGCGCGTATGTGGTGGCAAGCTTATAGTCATGCCTCCAAGAGCTACGCAAAGCAGTGTATCGTCATGCGGCCAGAAGGTGCACTATGGTTTGAGGTCATACAGCTGGACCGTGGTTATGTAATTTAAAACCGTACAACTAGGACCATGTAGTTTAAGGTCGTACAACTAGACCTTCGCTATAGTTTAAGGTCATATAGTTCTGACCATGGTGCTGAACCTTTTATCATGATGCGGCTAGGACGTGTACTATGGTTTAAGGTCATACAGCTGGACCATTGTTATGCAGTTTAAAGTCATACAACTAGGACCATGCAGTTTAAGGTCATGCAACTAAACCTCCGCTACAGTTTAAGGTCATATACTTCGGACCATGGTGCTGAGCCTTTTATCTTCGTGCGGCTAAGACGTGCAATATGGTTTAAGGTCATACAACTAGACCATGGTTACGTAGTTTAAAGTCATACAACTAGGACCATTCAATTTAAGGTCGTGCAACTAGACCTCCGCTACATTTAAGGTCATATAGTTCGAACCATGGTGCTAAGCAGTTTAGGGTCATGCAGTATGGACCAAGGCTGAGTGGTTTAGGGTCATGCAGTATGGACTGTGGCTGAGCAGTTTAAGGTCATGCAGTACGGACCGTGGTAGAGCAGTTTAGGGTCATGCAGTATGGACCGTAGCTGAGCAATTTAGGGTTATGCAGTATGGACCGTGGCTGAGCAGTTTAGGGTCATGCAGTATGGACCGAGGCTGAGCAGTTTAGGGTCATGTAGTATGGATCGATCCTGAGCAATTTAGGATCATGCAATATGGATCGATGAGCAGTTTAGGGTCATGTAGTATAGACTGTGGCTAAGCAGTTTAGGGTTATGTAGTATCGACCGAGGCTGAGCAGTTTAGGGTCACGTATTATGGACTGAGGCTGAGCAGTTTAGGGTCATGCAATATGGATCGAGCAGTTTAAGGTCGTGCAACTAGACCAAGGTTGAGCAGTTTAGGGTCATACAGTATGGCCCGAGGATGAGCAGTTTAGGGTCAAGCAATATTGACTGAGGCTGAGTAGTTTAGGGCCATGCAGTATGGACCAAGGCTGAGCAGTTTAGGGTCATGCAGTATGGGCCGAGACTGAGCAGTTTGGGGTCATGCAATATGGACCAAGGCTGAGTAGTTTAGGTCATGCAGTATGGACCGAGGCTGAGCAATTAAGGTCATGCAGTATGGACATAGGCTGAGCAGTATATGATCATGCAGTATGGACCGAGGCTGAGCAGTTTAGGATCATGCAGTATGGACCGAGGCTGAGCAGTTTAGGGTCATAAATTATGGATCGAGGATGAGCAGTTTAGGTTCATACAGTGTGGACCAAGGCTGAGCAAATTAGGGTCATGCAGTAAGGACCGAGGCTGAGTAGTTTAGGGTCATACAGTATGGACCGAGGCTGAGCAGTTTAGGGTCATGCAGTAGGGACCGAGTAGTTTAGGGTAGTACAACTATACCATTGTGTAGGTCACCATGTAGGTGGAGTTTCATAGGGAATAGGTCTGTGGATGGTAATCCGACTCCCTGGAGATAAAATGGCTAAGACTATTCACAAACTGATGGCTCAGATGGAAATGGTGGCCTGATGAAGGATGACCAGTAGAAGTGAACCTCACTGTGGTTTTAAAGGGGATAAACATACTCTTTGGGTGAAAGATGAGTCTTTATAACAGGTAACTTGACCCCCTAGGGGTAAGGTTGCTTAGTGTGAAGCTGACCCACTGGGGATTTGGGAAGTAAGAATGACCCTAACTTCATTGGGGATGATGGGCCGCAGTATGGGTGTGACTTCCAGTGGGGGATGAGGGACAGCTCCTAACTCCATTGGGGAAGTCACAGTTTAGGTGCAACGGCCTAGGTGCAAGTCCACTAGGGATGACATATCCTGGCTTGGGTACAACTCCACTAAGGATAGTGGTAGGGCATAACCTACTTGAAATACGGTTGGCGTCATGTGTAGCACTGATGGTTTATTGTGAATATTCAACTGGCACTGAGTTCTCACAACACAACCGGCGCTGTTCAGCTGCCATTGTGAATGACCCGTAGTATTATCTGAAGACACTCGGTGCTAAGTTAATAGGAGCTGGGTCATTTTGGAGACATACCCAGCGTTAAATCAACCGAGGCTAAGGTTGTATTTGGAAACACACCCAGCGCTAAGTCAACCGACACTAGGGTTGTTTTGAAATTCACCCAGCACTGCGTCAACCGGCGCTAGGGTCGTCTTGAAATTCACACCCGGTGCTAAGACAATCGGTGCTGGGGATGAGAGTTACCTTAGGCCTCGGGTTGAGACCCGACTCGGCTCGTCGTTGCTTAGTTTCCCTTGGATGCAACTAGGATTCCGAGTTTGTGAGGGGGCATTTGAGGGCAATGTAGTCTATATAATGGGGTAAAATCCCGTTTTCCCTTATTTTTCACCAAGGGTAAAAACTTAAGCAACAATTTTCTTTAACCATGAGGAGAGAGAGCTCGGTTGAAGTTTCCAGCGAACAGTGGGACTTCAGCAACAATCTCTGCAGGGAAGGTTCTTTGGTAGGTAGCAGGATTCCGGGTAGGGTTTTGCAAAGAAGACCTTCGGCATGCAGACTTTGCCCCGAATTTGGTGAAGTTGTAGAGAGAGTAGCAGGGAAAGGAGAGTCCTCCAGGAAGTTTTCCGTGAAAGGGAAGGAATTTCGGCTGCCGTTTTACTTTCTGGTAGGGATTTTTTAAGTGTTTTCCTGGTGGTTGTGGTAGTTTTTTGACACCACTCGTGGTGTCGTAGAAGTTTTTCGACACTTTCAAGAGGTTTACCGGGGTTGTATTCACTTTTCGACACTGTTAGTGGTGTCATAGAGGTTTCCCGGTGATATTATGGTGAATTCCAGGCTAAAAACATAGGCAGGAAGGTTCTCTTGTGAGTTTCCGACCGTGTGGAACAATTCCGATGAAAGGCGAATGGTCGTAGGAGGTGGGCCGTTTGGTTGCAGGAGGTGAACTGTCATGAGGGAAGGTGTACAGTTGCTGGAGGTGAACCGTCGTGAGGAAGGAGTATGGTTGCTGGAGGTGAACCGTCATCCTTGGAAAGTGTACAGTTGTCAATCGCTCGTATGTGAGGCAGCGCAAAAGGATGTGGCGACGGTTGTCAGTCGACGCAACTGAATTCGAGGTGCCACGACTAGGATTCATGGCATGTGTGAGGGATTTGCTCTCAGCCAGCACTGGCCTTTGAAAAACTCAACAGGCGCTTGGATGTTGGCAATATGAACCGGCGTTGAGTGCCGAAAGACTCAACCGGTACTAGTTGTTAACGCTCAACCGGCGTTGGGCATTGAGAAGCTCGACCAACGCTGAGTGCTCGACAAACTCACCCGTCGCTAATCGTTAACACGTAACCGACACTGGGCATTGAGGAGCTCACCCAGGGCTAAGTGTTTGACAAACTCACCCAGCGTTAATCGTTAACACACAACTGACGCTACATTAAGGAGCTCACCCGATGCTAAGTGTTTGAGAGGCTCAATCGGCGCTGAGTGTTAGACAGAATCAACCGACGCTGTTTCAGTGCCGAAGCAATTTTTTTAGGAGTGAACCACTAAGTCCTTTGTAATGGCTGGTTCTTCTTACCAAATCCCCGATGTGAAAAGGCTCCCAAAGGAGGTGGAAATTGGCGCCCGTGAGTTTACGGGTGAAGTTTTATCAAGGGGCAAACCCATTTGACTAACCCAGCAAGTGTACTAGCCAGAGTGGCCTCTTAACGTCACTTTCAATACTGACATTGTGCTTTGAAGTGCGGGAGGGCAATGATGGCAATGTCTGTATTGAACAAGGGATGGCACTTCTTCACTGTATGCATTGGAATATAGCTTTCAGGGAGCACTTGCCTACCTTAGGGAAGTGAATGGCAGAGGCTAAAGGACTACTAAGGTGGTCAGCAAAAGGCCTCCAGATTCAGGGAGAGCACCAATGTCTAAAGGGATACGCTTCCTGGACTACCAAGGTGTTGGCTTCATATGGAAGCACTCTTGAGCTTCATATGGAAGCACTCTTGAGCGTGCTTCGCTATTAACAGCGGTCCAGTGTTCAGGCAGCTACTACAACCGTTGCTCTAATACAGTAAAGGCATCGCTAGAGACATGGAGCCATGTAAGCAATACTTGGCTTCTTGGTCATGGTAAAGCGGGATCTCTTTACTAGACCTTCACTTCATTGGAGGTCTCCCGATGATCGAGGCTATGTATGATGAGTTTGTGCCCTCAAACTCAGTCATCTTTGGTGGTATTAGCTTGGGGGGTGAAGAGCCGTCGGCCAGTCTTCCAAAGATCTTTGAGGCCTATTAGTCGATTATAGGCCGATCTACCAATGGCAAGGTCCCCTTTACATAATGGGTGAAATTCTTTTGAAGGGATTATCTTGAGGGCGGTCAGGGTACTCCCAAGGGGAAAGGGAAGGCGGTTGGAAAAGAGACACCTCCCATATATCAACTTGAGAGCGACGATGACTGTGCCTTCTTGGCCGTCTACCTAGCCTTATTCTTGTGCAAATTTGTGTTCTCTGGCTGAGGGGACAACATTCGTCCAGGAGTACTATACGTGGTATGTGACATGGCCAGAAGGCATGAGTATGCCCTTGCTCAGCCAGTCTTGTGCAACATATACCATGGCTTGGGAACCATCTCTCATGGAAAAGCCTATAAGGGTAAAGAGGGAGGGAAGAACATCGTAGGAGGAGAAGCTTTTCCTAGAGATTTTAAAATTCTGTTCCCTGTGCATTATGTGTACGGGTGGCTAGAGGCTTATTTCCCTGACACCTACGTTAAGCATCAGTGCTCAAGAAATAAATTGTGACCCTTCCTGATGAAGATTGCGAACCAAAGGGCTATCTTCCATACCATAAGGGAGGCTCGAGGTCTGTTCGGGAATGATTGTTCAAACATGAGGACAGTCCCTTTTCTGGTCGGGGGCTTCACCGACCGTGCTTTTGTTGATGAATTGGGGAAGGAACTTGATGATGCCCAACAACGATTAAGGAACTCATGTTCATTCTGTGCATCAGAGGGGCAGTTTTACCTTATTGGACTCCACATAGTGCCTAGCTGGAGGGGTATTTCCCCCACCCCTTCGTCTGTCAACAGGGGCTTAACCTAAGCTACCCCTTCTCGGTATTCTTCAAGAAGTTTTGGAGTAAGGTGTATAAGGGGAGGGAAGAAGAGTTTGGAACTTTCTGAGAGTTTCAGCAGTCGGAGCATATACGGACTGCTTGGTCCATGTGTCTTGAAATGACAGAGAACAGTAAATATGTGCTGCCTCACTTTGGTAGGAGAGTTCGAACAACCAAGGCATACATGAACTGGTGGAGGAATAAGGCTATTGGGAAAAGGATCACCCTTGGAAAGGGGTGAACGGTAACTAGCACTAGGACACCCGGCAAAGGAGGCTGGCGGATGTTCTTGCTCCCGACACGGTGTTTGCCTTGGATTATCCCTCTAACTGGTGGGCTTTAGGGCTTCTGCGCTAGATAGCTACTGATGAGGCCTCTCCAGAGTTCCTTGCAATGAAGATGATGGCTAAGAGTGTCTTCGACAATCTTAGCTCGATCTTCGAATGGGATGAGGGGTGACAAGTCCCTGGTTATGAGAAGCGTCCACCACAGGACTTGAACGTCCTAATCGGAAGAGATCCTCACAACAAATTGGCTGGAGGGCTCAGGGAGGTGGATCTGAGGTGGTAGCTCTTATTCCAAGAGGGGGAAAGAAAAGAAAGCGCCCTACTGCTGCGAACACCCTTGTAGTGTCTTCAGCTAGTGGGCGTATTCTGAGATGGAAGAGCGACAACCTTCTTGTGGTGTTAAAAACAAGAGGTAGGCCTTCCTCTTTTTGATCTTTTAAGAAGACCTCTAGTATCACCCTTTGTGCTTTCTGAACCATTTTCTGATTTTGCTAAAATGTTTTCTTTTTCTTTAGAAACTAAGGCAGACGACTTTCACAGCTCTGAGCCTATTGACGTTGCTTCTTATCGGTAGGGGACTCTGGATCTTAAGGAGACACCCTTAAGTCCAGGGGTAGTTCCTGAGTCTGAGGCGGCTCGGGTGGAGACTGAAGATGATGAAAGCCTTGAAGCAACTGCTCCAGATAAGGGCTCTGCTGTCGATGTGGCCTCCATGCATGAGGCATTTAGCGCCCCGACCGAGGCAGGGGCTATGGCTTGAGGAAAAGAGCCTGAAGTTGATGACGTGCCGAATTATGTTAGATGGAGGGTCGGCAGTCAACCTAATTCCAAGGAGGATCTTTACTAGATTAGGATTGGGGTCCGAAGTTCTTACATCGATCCACATCACAGTTCAAGGGTTCAACCAATCAGGGGATAAGCCTGTTGGCACGGTACGCCTTCGTTTTAAGATCAGTGA
>NW_006496564.1:804537-825822 GCF_000471905.2 Amborella trichopoda | reverse complement strand
TTCTTACATCGATCCACATCACAGTTCAAGGGTTCAACCAATCAGGGGATAAGCCTGTTGGCACGGTACGCCTTCGTTTTAAGATCAGTGAGCTGAACGATTACGCCCAGTTTCATGTAATCGACACCGACACTCCATCTAACATAATTCGGTTCTACTTCGGACCCCAATCCTAATCGAGTAAAGATCCTCCTTGGAATTAGGTTGACTGCCGACCCTCCATCTAACATAATTCGGTTGATGGGGCATGCATATAATTTGCCAGTAACAAAGAGAGGGCGATTATGAAACTTTTCCCATAGCTACAAATCATCTTATGAAAAGGTGATTGACATACATCATAGTAGAATTGTTGGGTCTACCTCGATAGGTTATACTTCAGTCTCGTACACTCTGGGTTAGAGAGAGCTTGAATCAAAGCCATCCGGTAATCCTTTGAGAGCATGAGCATGTCGTAGACACTGAGAAGGGCTGGAAGCTTCTGTAGATGTCCTATCACATCATATTTCACCTTTTCTTGATCAAGGCCTTGTGCTTCTGGTCTTGCCACTGATTTGGTGGGTATATTGGGTTGAGGAGCAGGTTTGGGTAAAGCGGGTTTATTTTGGCTGACTGGCTGACTTTATTGCACAACGGGCTTGGTTCAAGTGATGGAAGTTTGAGGTTTTGGAAGGGGCTGAGTGCATGAGATAAAAGGAGTCCCAAGAAATTGGAGAATAGAAGGATTTTTTAAGGTATTGGGATTTGGAAGAAGCTCATGGAGCTGTAGGATAGGCAGACTAGCCTTTGGATTAAGGGGCAGTGGCGGACTGGGGAAGTTCAAGGTGCCCGACTTCTATGATGAAGGCTACAGTGTCCTCCATGATCTGAGATTTATCTGCCCCGTGCTACGTATTACTCCTGAAATGGGCACCATCTGGCAAGCTCCCTGAGAATAGAAGCTTTGCCCTCTCGACTCTCTCAATTTCTGCTCGAAGTCAGGCTCAGGGGACCACTGGGGTTTCCTTGGCTTCGACTTCTTGAGCTTCTTTGAAGAAGGTGGCTCTGCATTGGCTTTAGCTGCCAGGGCATCACCAATTGTTAAGAATCCTGCTGCCTGCGCCAGGGTCTTTCTCAATCGCTTCCATTGTGTCTTAGTTATGTTTGATCCCTCAAGTTCTTTATCAAGAGCATCGAAGTCTGGAGATATCAAGGTTGTACCTGCAGGAAGCATAGACAAGGAAGAATGAGAAGAAGTAGAAGAAGGAGGAGTAGGGTTAGAAGGTGGGGGACTTTTAAGGTCATTCCCCTCATCAGATAGATCTGGGCAGCTTTTTACGTCATCGCCAAAGTTGGATGGGTGCAGGGGATCTTTTAGGTCTTTCCCTTACTTAGACCATTGGGGAGTGCTTTTAACTTCATCACCCTCATTGGACGTGTGCTGAATGGGAGATGAGACGGGAGCATCCTCTTGATAGGATGAAGAAGGAAAAAGGATCATGTTAGGGATGAAGTCCAGCAAGGTTGGTAAAGGGGGAAGGGGCCCGAGAAATTCCTTCTCGACTATGGGTTGAGCGATCTTGTTTCCTCGACGAGCTGCCCTTGGTGACCGTCTCTTTCTGGTTTTCTGACGTGATGTCTGATTCGTCTCCCTGGGGTGGAAAATTGCTCTAGCTTGGCGAACTACTTCTCTTCTTAAGGACTTGAGTCTACTTCGGCCATGGTAGGTTATCTATGGCTGGGAATCTGAGGGTTCCATAGAGTCTGAGTCATTGATAGGATGGTCCTGGTTTGTGAGATCTTCTTGCCCCCGATGGAAAAGTGATTTGGGGATCAGTTATAGGGAGAATGTAAAATTCTTGACACTCCCATATCTTCTCTGTGAACTTATGAAGGAAAGTTGTGCATTCTGATAAATAATGACCTCTTATCTGATGGAATGGGTACCAGCGATCTGTAGTCCCCTTAGCAAGGCTGTGGGGTTGCCTTGCCTACTTTAGTGTTATTATGCTTTCCTAAAGCATTATAATGAAGAGAGCATAGAGGATACTCGGAATTTCATCCTCTTCTTGAATGGTTATGGCATGAGAGGCCTCAGCTGCCCCGAAGGCCTTCTTCAAATCTTCAAGATTTATCTGAGCTTTCAGAATCAGGGCCTCAATGATATCCTTCAGCTTGTAGCAGTCATTTGTGGGATGATTGATCCTCCGATGGTAGGCACAATAATTTGCCTGAGTGTCAAGGCCAGATTGCTCAAGGAACCTGGCTTCTGAAAGCCAGATCGTATTCTACTCCAATAATAACTGGAACAGCACAGGGACCCATTCCTTCTCGAAGGGATAGACCTTATTCCTATGCCTGGTGAAATAATCACTCCGATCAAAGTTGGCTGGTGAAGGTACCCAATGGTACGACGGTTGTTGCTTGCCAGCCTGGGGTGTCACTATTGTCACGGTTACCCCTTTAGAGAGGTCCAATGTTTGAGAAGGAGCCTTCTTTGAATTAGTGACCATGACGGCTGCACTGATTACCCCCTTTTGTTGGCTGCCCCGTGTGTCATTCTAAGAGCTACCATTGCCCAGGTTGTTTGCTGAACTTGTAGATGGTTGTCATGCCCCACCATGATGGCGTGACAAACTTTCTTTGCAAATTGATTTAGAGATTAGCTCTGACATGGAGGTCGGATTAGAGACCTCGACATGTAGAGCAATTTCAGGTTGCATGTTCCGCACGCAAGTTTGAACTGCTTCCTTCTCAGGCATAGGATTATGATTGCGGGAAGCCAAGTTTCTCCATTTTGATATGAACTGATCTATGGGCTCATCATTGTCTTGAGTCAAGGTGAGAAGCTCGATGGTTTGAACATCTCTTTCGACCTCATAAAAGCATTGATAGAATAGTTTCTCCACCTCCTCCCATGTATGCACCGAGTTTGGAGGAAGTCGGGCATACCATTGGAATGCTGGGCCATCAACGGTCTCAACGAACTGGCGGAGAAGAAGTCTCCTATTAGCCACTATTTCCTGACATGCCGCCTGGAAGTGGACAATATGCTGGTTTGGGGAGGTGGTTTCATTGAATAAGGGAAACTTCCCTTTCTTATAGTCTGAGGGGAACGGGACCTGATCAACATAGGACGGGTAAGGTCTTTGATAAGGCATCGCACCTTGTATCCCCAAAAATTTTTTGTTCTTTAAACTATGGGTGACCATAGCATCAATATCTAATTGAGATATTGGATGAGGGATAGAATTGTCCTGTGAGGTAGACGGAGGGGGCTGCCGTGGAGGTGCACCAACAGAGTGATGGGAATGGACCTCATGGTTGGTCGACTAGCGTGTAACGTTAATACAATCTATCTTTTCCATCATCACGTGCACCATATCCTCGAACTTGTTCATGCGGTCTTCCTGCACATCACTGGGCTCGCTTACTACCATTACGATGACCGTTTCATTATGGGGGTCGACGTTAGTGGCAACAGAGGGTTTGCAAGCTTGACGGGTCGTACATGGTAGGTCAGTCAGTAAGGGGTCACCATGCCCTCACTGAACTAGACTTTTGTATGCAAATCACTTTTGGACCAGTTCTTGACGGTCTTGAGACCGTGGCTGAGGAGCAGGTTAAAGAGGTCTTGGGACCGTGGCTGTTGAGTGGCTGGGTCTTCTTCTGCGGCAGTAACAACAGCACAGGGCTCATTAAGCTCTTCTTCAAGCTTCATCGTTTGAAGTGGGTAGAAGGGATTCAGGTGAAGAGGGTCATCAAAATTAGTTGTTTTGACTGCCTTGGACACCTCCCTAGTCAAAATTCACAGATCTCTATCGTGTTTAGCCTTGAAGATTTGCTGGACCTCGCGCCAAAATTGCGATCTAGGTTGCGGCTGGTCAACTCGCCCTGCACAGGAGAGAGCCACCTCCATCAGGTGCGGCAATGGATGAGGGCCAGGAACTGGAGTCATCTTGGACCGAAGAGGATGAAGGACTCGATCTTCCATGAGGTCCATGCCCCGAGCTCTCTTATGAGCTCCAAAGACATGACCAAAGTGTTGGGGCTGGTTCAGGATGGTACTCTTGGGGAAAACCTTTGAGTACCAAGGCTGAAGGTGCTTGCTCAAAGAAGGAGGAGCAGGTAAGAGCAGGGTCGACTCATAAGGAGGCTCGAGTCGAGGACGCGGGGACGTCTGAGATGGCGACGCGTGTACGGCCCTTGAAGAAGGATTACGGGAGACCTGAGGGTCAACCCGAGCTCGTGCAAGTGATTTGACCTTAAGAGGTTGAGAACTACGGGCAGGTGTCTATAAGAGAACAGGTGCAGGCTTGCCCCTTACAGGGTGCGCTTGTGTGTGCATAGGAGGGGCGACGAGAAGGTCCTTTCCTGTGTACTCGGGTTGGCATAATAACAACGTTGCTCAGAGCAGTGAGATGCATATGAGTAGCATGCACAGGACCTGGCCTTAGAAGGGTCGATCTTGGACACAAACTCGAGGTACCATAAGGGTTGCCCCGAGGTGTGGCTCAAGTGGGTGACCCACGAGCCTTCTGGTGTGTGTGAGGGATGGAGACTGTAAGGTTTCCGTGTTGAAGTGTTGAGCCTCTAAGGATAGACACCAACTGTGCAAAAATGTGGCAGGTAGCCTTATGGCGACCCACAAGAGCAATGATAACTTGCTTTCCTTTTGCAGAAAGGGATTGGGTAGCCTTCTGGCGTATCTTAGGAACTCGACCAACAAGTGACTTGTCGGTGGTTGGGTGTATGTAGTGTGAGGCAACATAAGTGCTGCCCATGCAGGGCATCTTGGTGGAGTTTCCACCAAAGCAAAGAGATGGGGAGCGAGGGACCTTCAAGTTCCTCCTCACACCGATCCAGGTTAAGACCTGGGAGCTAGACAAGGGGCCTTTGCTCAAGAGGATGGTTGGGAATGAAGTCAAAGGACCTTGGTCCCTGGGGACACTCTCGAATAAGGGGATAAGAAAATCCCCAATTCGGATAAATGGGTCACAGAACCCAACAGCCATAAGTGAATATAAAAAGAGAATGAAAGCAGATAATAAAAGAAGAGACTAGCCAAACAATAACGATCCGACAAAGGGGTAGTAAGTCCCCAGTGGAGTCGCCAAGCTGGTTAGGTACCTCGATCTCACCTTCCAGATCCCTGGAGGATCGGGTGACTCGCGTCTTGGGTTTCAGGGGAGACCAGGGACATTTGTGAGATCACTGTCTCAAGAACCTCGATCGAAAATGGAGGCAGGTGTTACCAATCGATGAGAGAGGAATTTAAAGGTGGGTTCGGGACTTACTCTGGCTGACTCATGTGGCCGCCCTCTTAGATCACAAAGCCCCCAGTAATGAAATTGGTTCGGAATAGCCTCCCTTGGCTCTCTTCTTATTTATGCTTTCCTGCAATCACACACATATATGGGACAGGTGGGTCAGGCCTCACCCTTTTCCTATTTGATGAACACACGCAAGCATGCGTATTCAAAAAGAAGAAAGAAAGATAGAGGGGGAGAGAAGAATTCGACCAAGCAAGAAGATCATAACAGTGACTAGGCTATGAATGATTGGCATAACGTGGTAGCGAAACGGGCTCGGTAACTGAGACCGGCTCACAGGATTTGCTACTAAACGCTATTGCTAATATCGACTAGCTCAGCACGATGGTCGGTCTGTCATGGCAGTAAAGCGGGTCAAGTGAACCTAATGCAACAATATTATGGCTAGACGACAGGACTGCCATGAGATGCTAACCTCAACCCCTCTTGGTCGAACAAAAGAGTAGTAGAGGATTAGTTAAAGAGAAGAAGGGAATAGATGGAAGGAGAGAGAAGAAGGAAGAGAGGAGGGAGGAGAAGGAAGAGGGGATGCAGTCGATGCTAGATATTGCCGACTGTTTCAGGAGATGGGAAAGAAAGGAAGCAGTTGGCGCTAGGCTTCACTGACTGTGACAGATGAGAAGAGAGGAAGAGAACCAACTGGCGCTAAGTCTCGCCAACTGATAGAAGAAGAGAGGTAAAAACAGTCGGCGTTAGGTCTCGCCGACTGACAGAAGAAGAGAGAGAGAAGATAAACCGGCGCTAGGCCTCATCGACTGATAGAAGAAGGGAGAGAAGACCAACTGACGCTAGGCCTCGCCGACTGATAAAAAAAGAGAGAGAAGACCAACTGGCGTTAGGTCTCGCTAGTTGACAAAAGAAGAGAAAGAAGACCAACCGACGCTAGATCTCACCAGTTGACAGAAGAAGATAAAGATGACCAACCGACGCTAGGTCTCGCCAGTTGACAGAAGAACATGAAGAAGACCAACTGGCGCTAGGCCTCACCAGTTGATAGAAGAAGATAGAGACAACCAACAGGCGCTAGGTCTCACCAGCTGACAGAAGAAGATAGAGAAGACCAACCGGCACTAGGTCTCGCCAGTTGACAGAATAAGATAGAGACAAACAACCGGCAAAAGGTCTCGCCAGTTGACAGAAGAAGATAGAGAAGACCAACAGGCTCTAGGTCTCATCAGTTGGCAAAAGAAGATAGAGACGACCAACAGGTGCTAGGTCTCGCCGGTTGACAGAAGAAGTTAGAGACAAGAAGAGAAGATGAGAGAGAGACAGAGAAACAAGAGAAAGAGAGAGAAGGGAGAAGAAGAGAGAAGAGAGAGATAGAGAGGAAGATAAAGAAAGAGAGAGAAAGAGAGAAGAGAAGGAGAGAGAGAGAAAGAAGAGAGAGAAATAGAGAATATAGAGAAAGAGAGAAGAGAAAGAAAGAGAGAAAGAAGAGGAAGAGAGAGGGAGGAGAGAGAAAGTTGCCTGCCCAAAGGGTACTGACCCTTTTCTTCTCTCTCCTCTCTCTCTCTCCCAGATGTACTCACAGGCTCAAGCAAGGAATTGAAATTTTTATTCAATCTTCCAAAAACCAACTGAAGGCCGAGAGGTCCCTTTTACAATGAGGCAGTGCCTGTTTGTATAGAGTTGTGCCCAAACATGGGTGGATTGATCAAAATTAGACCTAATTACCAAAAATTAAGATTTAATTGAATTAAAAGAAATTTTAAAAATGGGTGCAAAAGGAGTGTTTTGCTCCTACCTAGCAATGTGTGGAATTCCAAAACATTCACCGCTGCTGCTCGAGATCTTGCGTGATCTTCATTGGCTAACACGAGGGTGTTCTGATACCTGTTTAATTGAAAGATTATTGTTTTCTTGTAGGGCTCAGCATGGCGATCTTTTTTATACCAACGTCGAGCCATGAATTATGTTTTTGAGCCATGATCAAGAGACTTGAAATTTGTTCGAGTCTTGGAAACATTGGATCGATAGTGCGGTCATTTCTTAATGTTTTTCTGTGATTTCTTCATCGTAGTGCACTAAGCATGCCGTCACGATCCCATGGCAACAAACGGGACATGATTTGGAGCCCGAGTGAAGATTTCGCAACTTTTGAGTTTTGGCCGAAATCTAAAATCCGACGGCTGGAATTTTAGTTACTTCGTGGGCTTCGTGCATGAAATCTGACCGTCCATCAGACCTGGACATTATGCACACAATGGAATTGGTTCCGCATTGATCCGTTGCGTGAGCGTAATGATTTGTTCCATACAGCGAGGTGTGTCGCTACTGAATTTTCTTCAATTTTTTTACGGATCGGCAACTTCTCTCTAGCATTTCTCCATGTTCAGACATCGTCTCGGGGCATGCCATATGTCAAATTGTTCGTCTTGATGAGACGAATACGCTCACCAAATTTGGGAGCGATCCGACTTAGAACAAGTGAGTTAGGAGTCCTTAAATTGACTACCCGTGACTGTAAAAACAGTCACCTTTAATGGTGTTTTGGTGCAGTGAGGCTACACGGGAATAGTATGCGGCCACTCTTGTTTCAATGTTTTTCTCATATCTTTGTTGTGGAGTGTCTGATTAAGACGAAACTTGGCCCATAGGGTTTTTCAACTATGTCGGATCTAATGGCTGTGGCCCCATAGTGATTTGAGACATCAAAAATGTAGTTCCAGTTGTACGGTCTGTTTCAGAGCGCTAGAGGCCATTTTTCCCAAAACTATTTATTTATGTTCATTACCTTAAACATATCGGAATGTGAAGAAACTTGGTAGGTGGTCTTTTGGAGTGTTGATGAAGAGCTTGACCAATTCTGGTGCCATTCTAAGACTTTCAGGAATTTTCACTCTTTTGTAGGCTTTATTGACCTGCTTCCTACCAGGGACCAAGGTCCTGAAAAATACGTTCAAACAGTAAGATCTTCTTTTGGCTGCTGGTAATCTCCTTGTTAAAGGAGGATGGGATTTTGAGTACCTTCCTTGGTGGTTGGTATGTCAGTTCTGCTTTTAGGAGAGCAATGGGGACATGGAGGACTTTTTGCTGGTCTGGCATGTAGGTGACCCTCGGTGCTGGAAGGTCTATCTCTAGGGCTTTCTCAACCTCAGAAGTTGCTTCTAGCTAGTTATTTTGTTCTGGTGAATTACAAGTGGAGGTAGAGGGTGAAGAATCATCTTCGGGTGATGACACCATGACCTCAGAGATGTGGCAAGGTATACTTGGGTAAATAGGAATCAAGGGGAGGATCTTGCCTTGTGTTTCCCCCTCTTTTAACATGTCCATAATCCTTAACCCAAGGTCTTTGATATCATCATGAGACGAGGGTCCTGTCTCTCTCACAGGCTTCCATTCATGATACTTCTACTTCTCTGGTGCTGGAAGATAAGTGAAATAATACTTAGCATCGGCATAGTAAGTTTCAGCTACAATGAACGGTCTCTTATTAGCATAGACCATGTGTTGTCTCCCATCTCGACTGCACTTGAAGCATTGGTGGAGTGTGGAAGGAACTATCCCCTTATCATGAAGCTAAGGGCGGCCAAGCAGGACATTGTAAGATGTATCGGTGTCGATTACATGAAACTGAGCGTAATCGTTTAGGTCACCGATCTTGAGGCAAAGATGAACTGTCCTAGCCGGCTTTTCTTTTGATTGGTTGAACCCTTGCACAGTGATGTGTGTAGGAGTGAGGTCCCCAGATCCTAAACTCAATTGGGTGAGGATCCTTCTTGGGATCAGGTTGACTATTGACCCTCCATCCAGCATAATCTGGTTGATAGGGCAAGCATGTAATTCACCAATCATGAAGAGGGGGCGATTGTGGAACTTGCCTCCCAACTGAAGGTCATCTTCAAAAAAGGTGATCGCCAAGCACCCACTCAGCATGGCTGGGTCCACCTCAATAGGCTCCACTTCAGTCTCGTACACCTCCGGGTTAGAAAGGGCTTGAACCAAGGCCATACAGTTGTCTCTTGACAGCATAAGGGCGCCATAGATACTTAGGAGGGCTGGAATATTTTTCAAATTCTCAACTACGTCATATTTCACCTTCTTCTCATCAGCCTTCTGCACTCTTGATCATGTCTCTGGTTTAGGTGATAGGGTAGGTTTAAGAGCAGGTTTGGGATGAGTTTTTGTTTGTGACACTGGCTGATTTTTCTGTTCAATCGATGTGATCTGAGATGATGAGGAAGTAATAGGGATTTGAATTAGGGATGTGGAGGTTTGAGATTGAGGCTTAGGGAAGAGTGAAGGATCAGGAAACTTGAGGACCTTGAGCTTTAGAGGTGTGGATTGTAGCTTCTTCCTTGATCTTAAGCTTATTTGCCCCATGCTGGATGATACTTCTGAGATCTGCACCATATGGGAGGCATCCTTGGAACAGGAGCTCAAAGATGGCTCATATTTGGCTTAGGTAGCGAGGGCATCAACGACTGTCAAGAATCCAGCTGCCTGGGTCAGCATCGTTCTTAGGCGCTCCCGGTGCGACCCACTGATGTTGGTTCCTTTGAGCTCTCTATTTAGAGAGTCGAAGTCTCTGTCGAGTTACACTTGTGAAAGACACAGAAGAAGAGGGAGGAGAAGAAGAAGATGAGGAGTTAGAGTGTTCTAGGCAGCTTTTTACGTCGTCACGTGTGCAGGGGGTATTTTAGGCCTTGCCCTGGTTCTGACCATTGGGGGATGCTTTTAAGGTCGTCACCTGTATTGGATGCGCCCCAAGCAGTTGATGACTCAGGGATATCCACATGATTGGACGAAGAGATAAGGCGAGTTGCGCTTGGGATGAAGTCTTGTAAGGTCGGCAGTGGAGGAAGGGGCTTGAGGAATTGCTCCTCAACTGGTGGCTAAGGGATATGGTTCCTTTGGGTAGTTGACCTGGGCGCTCGTCTCCTTCTGGATCCCTTAGGAGGTGTTTGGTCTGTCCTATTGGGCTGATGAGTAGGCCTAGCTTCGCCGACTGCCCCACGCTTCAAGGACTTGAGCCTACTTCATCCACAGTAGACTTCCCAAGGCTAAGAAGTCAGGGGCTCTTAAGGGTCTAGTGTATGCTGATAAGGGACCTGAAGTGGGATTTCCTCTTGGACGGGAGTGATGGCTTGGAAGTGTTTTGGGAGAACGGTGCAAACAATGTGGCCTTTCTATACCTTCTCCACGACTACAGCTTCGAACCCAGAGCATTCCCTCACTCATGGCCCCATACCTGGTGATATGGGGACCAGACATTTTTTGTATCCTGAGCAAGATGCCTAGGTTGCCTGGTGGGTTTGAGAGTGACGAGATCCTGTTGGAGCATCTCCTCAAAGAGGGCCTGCAGAGGGTCTAGTGCACTTCCCTGGGCTTGTGCTGGGAGGTCTTCTTACACTAGTGGAGAAAGGACTTGAGGGTGTCCTTTTGGGTTACCATGAACTTCTTGGTGCTGCTACATCTTCTTTGCCAATATCTTGTGGAAGCCAGTGCATTCGCTCAGGTCATGGCCTCGTATCAGATGATACGGACACTAGAGGTTCTCAGTTCCTGAAGGTAGGAACTTGGGCTGCCTTGTTGGCTTCAACGTGATGAGACCTTCTTCAAGCATTACGGAGAATACTGCATGGAGGACGATAGGTTCCGCATCATCCTCTTGGATTGTCGCCACGTGGGAAGCCTCAATTGCCCGAAATGCTTTCTGTAGCTCTTCGAGCTTTATCTGGCGCTTGTTAATAAGGGCTTCGATAATGTCTTTGAGCGTATAGCAATCTTAAGTGGGGTGGCCTACTCTCTTGTGATAGACAGTATCTCTCGTGTGTCTCATGTCCAGCCTGCTCAGGGATTTGGCCTCCGACAGCTGGGTCATGTTTTACTTTAGTAGTAACTGAAGCAATGCAGAAACCCACTCCTTCTCGAAGGGTACATGTTGTTCTGGTGCTGGATCTAGTAGTCACTTTGATGTATATTTTTAGGGGGCAGGACCTTATTATAAGACTGATGTTGCTTGCCTCCAGCCTGAGGTATTGTCTACGCCTTGGTTGTGACTATCCATTTGGAGAGGTCTAAGGTTTGAGGGGCGGCTTTCCTAGTGTCAGACATGGTGACAAGTGCACTAATCACCCCTTTTTGCTGGTTGCCCCAATTGTTGGAGAGAGAATTGTCATTGCCCCGGCCGTTTTCCGAGTTAGAAGGCTGCTGGCGAGATTCACAATGGTGCTTGGACAGACCTTCTATACAAACCTCTTTAGAGATGAACACTGACATGGAGGGTGGATTAGACACCTCAACATGCAGAGCGATATCGGGCAGCATATTTCGTATGCAGGTCTGAACTGCTTTTCTTTCAGTCATGGGAGTGGCATGATAGGTTGCCAACTCTCTCCATCAGGCGATGAACTTATCGATAGGCTCACCAGGCTCTTGAGTCAGAGTGAGGAGCTCGATGGTTTCCATGTTTCTTTGGACTTCATAGAAGCATTAGTAAAACAATTGCTCCATTTCCTGCCATGTGCGTACCGAGCTTGGAGGTAGGTAAGCATACCACTAGAAGGCTGGCCCGTTGAGAGTCTCGATGAACTGATGGAGGAGGAGTCACCTGTCAGCTACCGTCTCTCGGCAAGCCTCTTGGAAGTGAGTGATATGCTGGTGCGAGGATGTAGTACCATTACATAGGGGGAGCTTCCCTTTTTTATAATCTGGGGGAAACGGCACTTGGTCGATATACGAGGGGTACAACTTTTGGTAAAGCGGCACCCCTTGCATGCCTAAGATCTTAATCTTGAGACTGTGGGTCACCATGGCATCTATATCAGCTTGCGAAACCATGCGGGGAGCAGAGCTGTCTTGGGAGGCCGGTAGGGGAGTTTGCTTGGGAGCTATGTCCTCTCCAGGCGAGGAGTTGGCCACATGGTGAAAAGAAGGGGGCCTGGAGGCCTCCAGGGGATCCAGCTTTTCGAGAATAGACTTCATCATCACCTCGAACCAGTTCATCCGCTCTTCTTGGGCGTCACTTGGCTCGTTGATCACCATGACGCTGACCATTTCTTCTAAAAAGTTAGAGCCATGTGGAGTAGTGGACTGCCCGGGTTGACGAGTCATACACGGCAAGTCGGTCTGTAGGGTCTTAGCATGCCCCGACTGAACTCGAGAACCGATTGATTTCTTAGTAGCTCAATCTTTTCCTACGACGGTAACTACCGAGCAATATTCTTGGACTTCTTACTCATGTTCTGGAATCTGAAGAGGGAAGAAGGGATTGTGAGGCAGGAGGTCATCAAGAGTAGTAACTTCAACTACCTTAGAGGCCTCTCTAGTCAGGAGCTACAGGCCTCTCTTCTGCTTGATCTTGAGGCAGCAATAGATTTCACTCCAGAATTGAGCCTGAGATCTGGACTGCCCCGTCTTTCTTGAGCATGAGAGGATTGTGTCCATCAGCTGGAGAAGAGAGTGAGGTCTAAGGATATAGGGCAATCTGGGCTGCTGCCTTTGAGGTTGTAGTCTTCTATCTGCCATCCGGCCTTTCCCCCAAATTCCCTTGTGAGGTCCAGGTGCATGGCTGACCTGAGGTGGCTGACTCAAGATGGTACCCTTAGGGAAAACCTTTGAGTACTAGATCTCGAGGTGTTTGCCTGACAAAGGAAGGGTGACAGAAGAAGGAACTAGCTCGCGACTCCGCCGGAGTCAGGATCGGGGAGGAACCTGTGAAGCTGGTACGTGTGCCCCTCTAGAGGCAGCCCTCCAGATGACTTGGAGGTCAGTCCAGGCTATGTCATATGATTCGACCTTAGGAGAACGAGGCCTACAAGCTCTTGTCTGTGAGGGATAGTGTAGGAGCTAATCTCTCACAGAGTGAAATCATGCGTGCTGAGAGGGAGGACGAAGCGGTCGACCTCCATGTGCTCGAGCTGGAGCAGAACTGACGCAGCCTCTAGTCGTGGGATGCAGATGCATGGCATGTACAGGGTTCGGCCCAAGAAGGCCTAACCTAGGACGCGAGCTCAAGGCAACATGAAAGTTGCCCCGAGGTGTGGCTCGAGTGGATGGACCACTAGCCTTTAGGTGTCTGCGAGAGGTGGAGGCCTTAGGATCTCCTCCTCGGTGTGTCGAGCCTCTCGGCATAGACGTTCGGGGTGGTGAAGGACTATGGGGGGTGGCCTTGCTGCAACCCTTAGGCGCAATGGCAATCTGCTTGCCTTTCACGAAAGTGGACAGGGCAGCCTTTCGACGTACCTTAGCAATGTGACTGACAAGGGACTTGTCAGTAGTAGGGTGCATGCTGTGGGTGGTAGCAAACTAGCTACTAGTGCGAAGGTCCTTGGTGGAGGGTCCATGACTAAAAAGTGGGGAGTTAAGGACCTTCAAGTCCCTTCTCGCTCCAATCCAGGAAAGAACCTGGGAGCAGGACTGTGAGTCCTGACTCAAGAGGAGTGTAGAGAACGAGTCTTGAGAAACTCGTTTCCCCGTGACAGTCACAAGTGCGGAGATGAGAAAATCCCCAACTCAGATGAACGGGTTGAATAACCCAGGCGCCATAAAATGTAATGCATAAAATAAAAGGTGATGTCGATCAAGCAAGAGCGAACCGATAAAGGGGTAGTAAGTCCCTAGTAGAGTCACCAAACTAGTCAGATGCCTCGATCTCATCCCTCGAATCTAGATGATCGATTGACACGTGTCTCGGGTTTAAAAGACCCTAGACCTAAGATCGTTCTCTCAGGAACCTTGTTCACAGGACAAGGGTAAGCGCCTAATTAGTGAGAGAGGAATTTTATTCGTGAGGTGGGGACCAACCTCACCTAGGTCTGTGACTTACTCAGGCTGCTCACATGGGCACCCTCTTAGATCACGACGGAAAGCCTCCTAGCTGCTTCAACTGGTTCGAAATCAGCTCCCTTGACCTGCAATCTCCTTGTTTTCTGCAAAGTGCCAACATGGTTGATTTGAAAGACAAGTGGGCCGAGGGACCCACCCTTGCCTTGGGACAAACATGCATAGATGTGCACGTTCAGATGGTAGAGAAGATGAGAAGTTAGGGTGATGAAGAAAAGGATTTGAATAAGGAGCGGAAAAGACAAGAGGACTTGACAAGGGGACGAGACTAGCATGATAGCTGGACCTGTATAGTGACCGACTTGGAGTGGTAGCAAGACGGGCACAGTAACTTAGACTGAAGCAACGGTAATACTACTCAAAACCAAGGCCGATATGTCCTAATCTGGTGTAGCAGCAAGACGGGCATGGTACTCTGGACCTGCACGACGGAATACTGCACGGCAGCCAGACCGCTATGACAGTGCTAGACTGAGTCTGTGCTTTAGTCAAGTGAGAATGGAAGAAGGAAGGAGAAGAGAAGAGAGCGAAAAGAAGACATGGGAACAAGAAGTAGGAAGGTCTTGTCGGCATTAGGTATCGTCACCCACAGCCAAGGAGTAACATTGTCGTGGCCCCTAGACGGCACTGGACACTACTAACGGCAAAGGGGGGGACGCAATGAACTACAGATGGTGTTGGCCATCACCATCGGTGACACAAGAAGGCAGCAATGACCTTTTGCGGGTGGCGATAGGTATCACCGTCTGCGATAGGCGTAGAGCGCGGAAGAGAGGCTCGCAGGCGGCAGTAAGCATCGCCGTCTGCGATAGACACGAAGCACTGTTGAAACCCATGAGACCTGCACTAGGCAATGTCGTCTATGACAGATGCAAAGCATGGGTGAGATCCCTGCGGGCCGCAATAAGCATGGCCATCTACAATAGGTGTGGGATGCTGAAGACATGTCTGCGGACGACAATAACTATCGTCGTCTGCGCTGACACAGGACGCCGAAGACATGCCTGCAGATGGTGATGAGATAAATGGAGGACCCATTGTGCAGTGGTCATGGCACATATAACAGAATCATAGTATCCATTACCAATGGAGGACCCATTGAGTAGCGGTCATGAAACATATAATAGAATCACACATATATTAATCAGTGCCACCATATCACAGTATCGTATTTTCAGTATCGTAATATCATATTTCTCTGCAATTTCAGACAGTGACATCCAGCCACAAACAAGCCATAATGCTTGATCCATTTAGAATTCGAGAATGGTTCCAAAACCAAATTTGCACTGAACATGCATATATTTCAAATGGGGATGGTTTGAAAGCGTTTAGACCCTGTTTACCCATTCGAAAGATCATTATAAAGGAGCCATCTCATATGAAACCTACTGTGTAGTTGGAATAGTGACATGTCCTATTTAGAACCATTATAACTTTCAATCCATAAAACATATTAAAGTGCGTTCAAAACAAAAATTGGAGTAAAAATATGTATCGTTCCAACAAGGATAGTTTGAAAGTGATTGGACTCCATTTGGTCATTCAAAATTCCTTGGCAACCAAAGTAATGGTTTTGAGTTTAGTAAAATCTGTCCACAGTGATATACCTTCACTAATAATTGGATAACTTTCAATCTAGGAGGCATTTAGAAATAATTTGTCATGCAACTTTAAGCTTACTCAAAGATCTTTCAAATGACGGTAATTTGAAAAAAAATGGACTTCATTTGGTCATTCAAAATTCGTGACAACAGAGACATCAATTCTGCACTTTTACTAAATTTGTCAACAGTGACCTACTTGCATATTTTGAAGCATAGCTCTTCATGCATAAGGAATTTGAGAAAGATCAAAAGATAAACATTTTAGTAGACATAGATATCTTTTCAATGGAAGATGTTTGAGGTCAATTAGAACTCATTTGATAGGGATAAAGTAAATTACAAAAGCATAGAACTTCCCTAGAAATTTACAGTGCAGCCATGACATTTCTCAAATCACAGTCAATTAGTCCCATGTTATGCTAGATTTTAACATACAACCTTTCTCATTATTCATTATATGCATATACACACCTAATCAAAAATTTTCATGGTAATCAAAGAAGATTTCAATGCTCATTTTGACATGAAATGGCAGGCTAAAATTTTGAAAAACATGGCACAACAGGTTACACATGCAGTCTTAGTTCATGCTTGATCCATGCTTTCATGCCTAAGGACCTACAAGATAGATGATCCACTTACTTTAGGTGCACTGTGCCTCGAAATCCTCTCCCACAGCTCCTCCATTAGGCTTCTAACAAGGCTCCTCAATGGGAAGCAAGGCTAACAAAAGGGGCTCTAGAGAGAGAGAGGAAGTGAAATGACATTGGGGGAGGAGAGAGGCTTAAGTACCCTTTGGTAGGGAGGTGGCAATTCAAGTGGTGGCAGGTGGCAAATACCACACATGCAATTGGACAAGTGAAATGTGTGGCTGAAAGCACTCAGTAGGTGGCGTTCATTGTCTATGCATGGTAGTGCCTCAAACGACATTGCCCCTCTCTTTCTCTGTTCACATGCGGCATCCCTCCCTTCACATGCTCGCCATTACTCCTTTCTTCACACGTGCGGCATTACCTCTCTTCACACGCGCGACATTACCCCCTTCTTCACACGCACAGTGTTACCTCTCTTCTTGCGTGCGGTGTTACCCCCTTCTTCACGTGCGCGATGTTACCTCTCTTCACGTGCGTGGCGTTACCCCGATCTTCACTGTTGTGTGCTTCATCTACCCCATCAAACCCTTCCGCTGGGCGTATTCCCATGGCCGTGAAAAAACTTGGTCCTTACATTATCCCCCCTTAAGAAAGATTTTGTCCTCAAAATCATTAACTTAGCTTTTTAAAAAAATGGGGGTATTTATCATGGATCTCATCTTCTCTCTCCCATGTTGATTCTTCCTTCGAATCATACTGCCATAGGACCTGGACTAGGAGAATCTCTTTATTGCACAAAACCTGAACCCTCTTACAGACGGTATTATGCACAACAACGACTAACATCTTGCATGAACTATGTTGTGGAAAGGAGACGAGGAAGAGATAAGGAAAGAGAAAGAACTTCACGCATGGCACTACCATTGCCATGCACGATCTGTGAAACCACAGGAGAGGGAAGAAAGAAAGAGGCATGCGCGGCACTGCCACTGTCGTACATGGCCTCTGAGAAAGACTCTGCAGAGAAGAAGACATACAAAGAAGAAGAAAATTAAGAACAGAGAGAAAATACCTCGAAGATAGGAGGGGTACAGCTCTAAATGTGCTCCAGAGAACTCAAGAAGAAAGCCTTAATTTTTATTTATGAACTTGATGTTTTTCTTCGATTTCTTCACTGAATTGAACTGAGCATGTTACCACGATAGCGTTGTGACAATTGGGATGCGATTTGGTGCCCAAACAAAAATTTGACAGCCTTGAACTTTTGATCATAATTTAGAATTTCGGCAGCCAGAATCTGCAGTGACTTCAACTGAATCTTATATGAAATCTGACCGTTCATCGTCGCGTGGTTCGGACCAACGATAGCCACGGACCTTACGCACGTGATGCAACTGCTCTCGCATCGATCGGGTTCGTGGGCAATGTGATATGGCCACTCGAGTGAGTGGAGGTCTGGTTGATTTTTTGCAACTTGTGGCTTCGAATCACGAACTTCTCTCTAACTTTTCTCCTTGCTCCGACATCGTCACGGGACGTGCCACATATCAAAACACTCGTTATGACAAGATGAACACGCTCTAACAAGTTTGAGCGCAATCCGATCTCGAACAATAAAGATATGGACGTCATAAGTTCACTGTTCGGGATTGTGCTTTAATTGAGTTTAGTTGTACGGTGGCCACACGGGAATTGTGTGCGGCTCCTCCTATTTTAATGTTTTGCCCATAACTTTTTCTTGGAGTGTCTGTTTAAGCAGAAATTTGACCCCTAGAGTTTTCAACCATGCCAAATCTAATGCCAGTGGTCCCACAACCTTTTGATGCTTCGAAAGTAGGGTTTGAGTTATAGGGGTCCATTTCAGGGTGCTAGAGGCTGATTCTGCATAAATTGTTTCTCAGTCTGTAGTGCCTTAAACATGTCGAAATGTGGCGAAACTTGGCACGAGACTTTCAGGAGTCCTTATGAAGATCTTGACCTGTTTTGGGGCCATTCTGAGACTATTGAAATTTCTACTATTTGTCAAGCTTTATTGACAAGCTTCTCTCTATTATTCTGCATCGGAGACCATGATGCTAAAAAATGTCTTCAAACAAGGAAGTATACCTTCATCTTGCCTCTTGGTCCCATCATATGCAGCTATGTTAGTTGATATGGCTTGAAATCATCCGGGCTTTTGCCTATCTGCTTCACTGTTTTCATAGGGCATATGTTTAAGGATGCCCCCATTATCAATAAGCACTCTCCGTATCTCATATCCTTGAATGAAAATGGACATGTGGAGAGGTTGGAAATGAAAGCGGTTGAAGCTGGCTAGGATGTCATCGTCCATGAACACGATTGGCATTGGTGCCATCAATGTGTTGATCATTCCGTATAACTCATCCGTCTGTGTGTTGCTCGGGATATGTGTCTTGGCGAGGACCTTTTCCATCTGAGCTCTATGTGCTGATGAGTTGGTGAGTAGCTCCAAGATGGAGATTTGAGCCTGGATCTTCCCGAGATGAGCTAGTAGATGATAGGTGGCTGTGAATCCTTGAATTTCTTTATTCGGTTCATGATCTGTGACCCTTGCTGGTTGTCTGGCTTTTGAGGTATTTCTCAATCTTTCGTCGAGAGTATCGGCCATCAATTGAATGGGTTTGAACACTCGGCCTCTTCGGGTTAGGGAATCAACCTCACCAGCCTGAAGCATGATAGGGTCAACCCTAGCAAGAGTAATGGGAGACTTTGGGGTGTTGGCCCCTTATGATCCCTTTTCGTTGATCCTATCCATATCGATCTCTAGTATGTCATCCTATCCATATCGACCTCAGATCATCGAAGATTTGAGGTGAAGGTCTTCCTCTTAGAAGGCTTAGAAGATCTTCTTCGGGCTTTTGAAAGTGATGATCACAAGCAAATATGAATTGACTAAGATCAACTTCTTCATCTCCTCTCTCAACTATGTGAATGACAACATTCTCTTTTGAGTTGTATTGAGCTCCCAGCTTTTCAGTCGTTGTGATCATATTTTTAGGGAGAGGATTTGTGATTATAACCATATTTTGATTAGGCTCTTCGACATGTTGATTTCTATGTGCGACAGTGTTGTCCCCCCTATTGATTAACCCTTGAATCACTTGTTTCAGATACAAGCAGTTTTGAGTATCATGAGCATAGTTTTGATGCCATTTACACCACTTTCTCTTATCTGTGGCTTGAAATGGTGGTTCAGCTGGTGGCGGGAGATGAACCATATTTCTAACCAGGAGTAATTCCAACACCTTTTCTAATGGGTTTTTGAGAGGGGTGAAATTATCCTCTCGCCTTTGGTTATTATTCTGAGCGTTGGCTCTAGGCTGACCCCTTTAGTTTTGGTTATGTTTGTTGTGTTGAGTAGCTGAACCTTAAACCGGTTTGTTAACGACAATCTCATTAACATGACCGGAACCATTCCCCTTGTTATTGTTTTTGTTCTTATTTTAGAGAGTTGTTATCAGTTTATTGTCGGGCCTGGTGCTGAGAGGTGTCCCTCTGGCCCTTTCATGTCACGCCACCCACTCAATCATGGA
This sequence comes from Amborella trichopoda, assembly GCF_000471905.2. The sequence goes on along the minus strand of NW_006496564.1, from coordinate 805,969 downwards.
GTCAAAAGAGTGGGGAATAAGACCTTGGCTGAAGAAGGTCCTATATTCAGGAGCAACATTCTCTAAGACTATGGAGATTTTGACTGAGTGTGTAAGTGGACATTCTATGACCTGCATCGCCACCTCGCGGAGCTCACCTAGGGAGAGAGGTCTTAGTGTCGACTCGCGGTAGTGGGAGACTAATAGGTTGAACATTTTGTCTGGAGTGATGTGTGGCTGAGCAGACACTATTCTCTAATGCCAATTCAAGAAATTTTTTAAATATCTGTTCTTTGATTAATCAACATTTAAATATTGTGTATTTTTATGATTTTTAGTCATAAATATTGTGCATTTGTCAAAAGTGTACCGATTAAAATTAATTGTATTTTATATTATGAAATGGTTGTATTCCACTTAGAAATCAAGCTCTCGGTATTCATGCTTCTTTGATAATTTATCAAATTATATTACATATTTGTCAATTTCTTTGTTCACAAATCAATTCATCTTGATTTCTAAGATTTTTTTAATATTTTTAATTTTCTTTTACCACCTCAATTTGCTCGAACAGGTCGAAACTGGTCCAAGTCGACTGGGCGATGACTGGGACTGCTGGCATTTAACCAAATTTCTTGAATTGCTTTATGGTTTTGGATGTTAATTTGTGAATACTAATTCATTTTCAAAATTACATATGCGAATAATAGTTATAAAAATGGCAAAGGCGCCATACAAAAGGAGAACTTATTGACTATAAAAAATGATCTAGTTAATCCATTTTGGCAGGAAAATCAGCCTCACTATTGAATTCCTTGAATGAGTGTGTAAATATCACTTGATGCTACCTAAAACTTGAATTGGGTACCAATTTTTAAAATTGCATTTTCAATCTTTGTATCTAAGGATTGAGTTGTCACGACCCTGCCCCTTGACCCCTATTGTACCTAACCGGAGGGCGATAGACTGTAGGATCGCGACCGGAGGTCGCGAACGTCACTCATGTGGGAGTGGCTCAATGCAGGTTAAAAGTGTGAAATCAAAGCAAACCTCAAAAGTTAAAAAAAAATAAAAATAAAACTTATACATCATGCACCAAAAAACTAAATAAATTAAAACCATTAAATTTCATTCAAACTCCAAGATTATTTATAATATAGTTCGAGCTTACAAGCCTGACTTTACAGTACATCACATCAAAACAACACAGTGGCCTCACACCAGACACCTACTATGCAAATAGGTATCCCTGACAAGTTTGAAGCTTCAAAAGTCTGCCGCCACCACTCTGATGCTCGACTTCTATAGTCAAGTCGTATCACTCTACACAGATGAAAGTACACGGAGTGAGCTATAAACCCAATAAGTAAATCACTACCCTTGCATTCCTACCTACATGCATATACATGATAACATGGTTTAGGGTTCATCAGAAATCATACTGGCATCATAG
>NW_006496564.1:791868-804234 GCF_000471905.2 Amborella trichopoda | reverse complement strand
GTCAAATATCAGAGTATCCAATGTTCTTGAGATGGAAGATACATCTATGCTTATCACAGTTATAGTCAGATGTTTACACAGAATGCCTAATTCAGTCAAGCAAAACAGATCTATTTACTCCCAAAGTAGAAGCCACATCGATCAGGCTAAGCCAACCCTGTAACTTGGGACGATACTCTTACTCAGGAGGGAGGACAATGACAAATGGAGGTCCCATTCCGTAATGTCCACACTCACGCAGACAATCCCCAGCGCCCTTTGGGGTTTTTGATAGGCTGAGGCCTTGCAAGACACGGCCCTCTCCTTACGCCTTCAACCAAGAGGGTGTTACACTACCCTTGGAGGGCCCAATGCGTAGTACCCATAACAATTTGGGAGGAGGGACCTACCCTGTTTCACAATCACTTCTCGACTCCACTCCTATCATAAGAGTCGAGGTATAGTTTACCCAACTACCAATGGGGGACCTATTGTGTAGTAGTCATATCATAGATATCAATTTTTCTATGAAGGTGTCACTGTTGTGATTGTATTGAATTTTCAGAACTGTTACATGTTTTTGTAATGAACTGTTTACTACACAAATCCTCTCCAAATGAGCTCCAATCACCTTTGAATGAAAGATGAATGAGTCTATTTTAAAATCAACCTTGGAATCATATCGAAATCCTCTATGGTATGGAAACTATGCTAAAAATGATGGGTTGTACTCACTTCTCAAACCAGCAAAATACTTCATAAATGTTATAAATGAGCCCGATGACTTATATGTTTCTCTAAACATGTATGTGTACATTAAATGTGTGCTTTGCTCTGATAAGAATCTGTTCTGATAAGAATCTATTCTGATGAGAATCTGTTCTGATAGGAATCTGTCTTATAAGAATCTGCTCTGATAAGAATCTATTCTGATAAGAATCTGTTCTGATAAGAATATGCTCTGATAAGGATCTGTTCTGATAAGAATTTGATCTGATAAGAATGTTACACCAGCAGTTGAGATATTTTTTCCCTAACTCCCTATTATAGGATGGAGTTAGGATGATTGTCTGTGTTGGGTTGGGTTGCACCCCCCAAATTTATGTTTGAGGCACTATCCATTGGGACCCCTTTGGTAGTGTGACACCCTCTAGCGGAGATGCACAGAGAAAGCTATGTCTTACAAGGGCTATGCCTATCAAAAGCCCCAAAGCACACTGGGACTGTGTGTGTGTGAAGGTATTACAAGTGGGACCCCCATTTGTCATTATCTTCCCTCTTGAGTAATGGCAAAAGTCCTAAGCATTAGGATTGGCTTGGCCTGATAGATAGAGCTTCAACTTCGGGAGTAGGCGAATAAAGGAGTGAGTTAGTTAATGCTTGTTAAATGTTGCTTATACTTAATAGGCTTGTTGAGTTATAGTTTTGATGCTCGAGATAGAAAGGTTTGGTAAATGGCTTATTCATATGATATCTGCATTGTAATTGCTCATCCCTAAGAAGAATTATTCACGACACACTGCTAGATATAATTGTAATACATGGCATCTAGATCTACTTAATGGGCTTTGTAGCTCAATCCTTTAACTTCCATCCTTGTAGATTGATAGCAGCAGGTCGAGGAGAGCTGGCACAAGGACCGCAACTAGTGGTTGGAATCGCGCTACTTTTGTTGAAGCTACTATCTATTGTATGTTTCGAAATGGCAGCTTGGCCATAGTTTTTGTTTAATTCTGAAATTTATATACTGATGTGGGCCTTTGATGCCCGAAGTGTATTTACAGTCTGAGGACTGGGTTGTTCAAGTTTTGATGTTTATGTGTGTGTGATGTGGAAGATTTGTTTTCTTTTGTGGTTGCTTTGATTACCATTTTTCTAAGGCATTGAGTGCACTCCCACCTGAGTGGCATTCGCTACCTTGGATCATGATCCCGCACTCTGTTGCCCTCCGGCAAGTACGGCAGAGGCCAGGGGCCAGGGGGCATGACAATTACGGTATCAAAGCAACTAAGATATGATTTTTAGCCTAAAGAGTATTGGTGGTGTCCTTAAAGTGGTTTTTGGATAGGTTAGTAACTGGGTGTTCCTGTTTTAGGTCAAGATGCCAAGGACACGTATCAACAATACGAGTTTTAGTAATGATAACACCGAGGCCCTGGGGGAATTCTTCCAAACGCTCGGTTCATGACTCAAATGATGAAGAACTACATGCCGGTCCCAGCTACCCTTGCCCTAGATCAGGCAGACAATGGTCTAATTGAGAGATTTAGGATCATAGCACCTCCAGCATTATCAGGGCAGGGGGGAGTAGAAAAAGCCAAAAGATGGAAGAGACAAGTAGAGAAGATATTAGATGTTTTGCACTACTCAAATGACCAGCAGGTCAGATTGGGAACTTTTATGCTGGAAGGGGAGGGCGAACATTAGTGGAGTTCTGTGAAACAGTTCAGGATGGAGATAGGGACTGAGGCAACCTGGGAGAATTTCCTAGTGGCATTTGATGAAAAATATTTCCCCGTTCTGTCCAAGAGAGGAAAGAAGTTGAATTTATAAAGTTGCAAGTAGAACAATATGTACCCAAGTTTGCAGAGCTCTCTCGGTATGCACCCCATATCATCAAAATAGAGACATGCAAGGCAAGCAAATTTGAAAGGGGCCCCCGGCCAGATATCAGAGGGAGAGTAATATCTGTCAACCTTAAGTCATTCTCCCCATTTGTAGACCTCACTATGAAGATTGAGAGAGATTGTGAGGAAAGAAGGGAGAGTAAGGTCCGCACCGTCTGAAAATTTTGGGAGGAAGACTCGGCCTCCTCCGAGGAGAGATGTTAGGGGAAGGCCTAGTCAGGGTAACATGAAAGGTCAAAAGACCTTTCCGAGCGATGTGAAGGAGAATCGACGCCCGACCTTCACATATTGTGGAGGGAGGAACCACTCTGTAGCAGAGTGCTATAAGAAATCAAAAACATGTCTTAGGAGTGGAAAGCCTGACCACTAGATTAAGGATTGCCCCATGGTAAAGCCGGAGAACCGACCAAAGACTCAAAGTCGGGTATTTGCACTTACAGATGTAGACACCCCATTTAAATCGGGCAAATTATGTGGTTTCTTGAACCTTTAGGATCATACTTAACCTAGGAAACCCAAATCCATAGTTCACACAGCCCATCTTGTGACCCGGAATCAATTTGCCTGCTGGAACCCTGTAGAAACCCTGTTTTGACCCAGATTTTTGTAAACGCCATGTTTTCCCAAATAAATCATTAAAAATTGTAAAAAACTCTTTTTTAACCCACAATTTTTCTGAGAGCTTCACAAGAGGCTAAAGAAGACAACCAAATTGAAAAAATTTAATTTGGACAAGTTTTTGTTTCGACGACACAAGGCGTGCCGCCCAAGCGACACAAGGTGTGTCACCCAAGTCATCATGAAAATGCCCTATTTTACAAAATAATTCATTAAAAATAGAAAAAAAAAATATGTTTTTACCCAAATATTTTTTGGTAGCTTCAAAAGAGGCTGAGGAACACACCAGAAGTGAAAAATCTCAATTTCGATCAAATTTTGTTTGTTTGACATGGGGCGTGCCACCCAGGCGACATGACCCGTGCCACCCAAATCCGTGCCCCAAATTTTGATATGTTTGACTCAGGATTTGTTGGTGATGGATGTATATCCTTTCCAACAGGTCTTGGGCCCTTGTATATCCCTTTTTCGTGGCTACTTAAGGGCAAATGAAGTTAGAAATGGGGGGACAGATGGACTTCTTCGAAAAAGGCTGAAAACCCTAGGAAAGAGTTAGCTTCAAAAACCCTAGCCTCCTACAACCCTAATCTTAAGCCAAAAGCCTAGATCTCTAGGGCACAAAAATCCTAATTATTGAACCATCTCTAGGGCACAGCCACCCTGTACGTCACAGATCTGCTGGTCAACATCCATATCAGAGAGGCAAAGAGGACGTTGGTGCTGATACGGGAGAGCCCTTGAAGGCTCAGGAGTCCTGGGCCATCCAGCCCAGTTTGGTATCATTTTCTTCCTTTGTTTTAATTTTATTTTGATCTTATTTTAATTAGTTTTCTTTAAAAATTCATGTTTTTGATGCCTTGGATGATGCTGATTCCGCCACAGATCTGCTCGTTTCTGGGCAGATCTGGCCTCATATCTGAATTCGATTTGTCTCACTTACTTTCCATTTCATTTTTATCAGTTTAAAGTGTCAGATATGAGTGATCTATATCCACAGATCGCTTCGATTTTACGCTATAAATAGTTTGGCACCCACCTTAGGTCAAATCGAGCATGATCCGAGCATCAAAATTTCCAAAAAACTCATAATAGTTTGAAACTTTGCAGGCTTGTTCTAGGTACTATTTTGTGACTGTTACCAAAGTTTCAGGTCAAAATAAAATATTTAAAATACAAAAAAATATTTTTCTGTTAGATCTGTTGTCGCTTTATTTTAATTTATGTTTCATCAAAAATAAATTTATTTGCAGTTTATCCAAGTTCATAGTAAGATTAATTTATCAATATCTACAAGAAAATATATAAAAATAATAATTTTTTGGGCGACACTAAACGTGCCCCCCAAGCAACATAGGGCACGCCGCCCAAGTCCAGGGAGACATGCTCTCTGGTTCCCCCTAGCACCGTATTCAAAATTTTTTAAAATTTTGCAAGCTGGGTCCTGGGTCTCTTTTGTGGCTGTTCACAAAATTTTTAGAGCAAAATAAAATTTTTAAAAATACCAAAAAAATATTTTTCTTGATACTAGTATGTTCTATCTACGGTTCTTATGTTTCACCTTGTTTTAATTTTATTTCATCAAAATGTATGATTTTTCTACTTCTGCAAGTTTCAGTAGGCTTATTTCATCAAGATCAACAAGATAAAAAAAAAAAAATTTTGGGCGACACAATCTGTGCCCCCCAACCTGCAAGTGCGACATGACCCGTGTCGCCCTATCACAGAGGTCCCAGAAAACTTCTGGGACCCCACAGGCCTGTTCCAAAGCCTTTTTTGTGATTTTTCACCATTTTTTGGGTTAAAAAATTTTTTTAAAAAATATTAAAAAAAAAAAGAATTTTGCTTCAGATAAGTTTGTCCTGCTCTTGACTTTTTCTTTTTTTATTTTAGTTTGTTAATTTTGACTGAAATAATTCTTTTCCTGTTTTCACCACGCTTAGTTTAACTGTGTTTCATCAAACTTTAAAAATATAAAAAAAAAAAAAGAAATACGTCGAGGGCTGATTGCACCCTCCTTGAACCGTGTCCCGTTCGAGCCATGCTCAACTTGGGTCACACTCGACTTAGAACAAACTATTCTTAGTTTCATTGCTTTGACCATACATTCTTAGGGGTTCCTAACCCCTCCATCTATATTGTGCCTCGAGCGTGTTTCGCCTCGAAGGGCGCATCGATAGATGCGATCAGCATCGAACGCTCATTTGTTTTCTTTCTTATTGTGTGCTTGTGTGCTTGACGTTATTTTCATTTCCATGCTTCTTTACACACTCTAGCACACAATGATCGGGAATCCTGGAAAACCAGAAAACAAATTTTTTGAAAACCCCCAAAATTTGCGTTAACAACGTGAAGGGAACCCAGCTTTGAGAGTCGAGGCAGTTGAGATTCACATAAATTTAACTGTGAGCATCCCTCCGTAATCCTTTGCCTCAAAGAAACTCCGTGTATAGTAGGACCTGGCAAAATCCTATAACAGGAGGCCAGGACCTATGTGGGAACCTATATCAGCCTAGCCGCATTTCAGTAGTTAGGAACCTACTCTCAAGCCAAGCCTACCTATAATACTTTACTAGGTCAAACATTTTCGTGTGCTTGCTTGCTTATTTATGATTGATTAATCTTAGATCTCAGCCTAGACCCGCGTTTGGTCCAAGCTGAACTCTGGGTCCAACTTCTAGCTTTTACCCAATCTAGCCCAAGTCTGAACCTAGGTCCCCTCTTGGTCCGAGCTGAAAGCTCAATCTTGGCTCATCTTTGATCCATTCCAGGTCCACACCTGGTCTGATCATTAAAACTCTCTGGGTCCAAGTCCAGGCTTGTACCCAGCCTAGCCCAGGTCCAAACCAGGTTCACACCTAGGTTCGAACCTAGGCCCCCTCTTGGTTCGAGCTGAAGGCTTGTTCCTAGTTCAATCTTGATCTAGTCCGGGTCTACACCCGTTCTGAGCTTCACAACCCTCTAGCTCCGAGCTCAGGCTTGCACCTAGCTCAGTCCAGGTCTGAACCAGGCTCACACCAAGGTCTGAACCTAGACTCACTCTTGGTCCGAGCCGAGACTCGCACCCATCTAGTCTAGATCTTAGTCTAGGTTCTAGCATAGGTCTAAGCTTAAAGTTGACTCTAGATCTAGACTAGGCTTACCCTAGTTTAGGGTCTGAACCAAAACCCATTGAGTCTAGCAAGTCTAGATTCCGGGCTAGTCTTAGCCTTGGTCTTAGTTAAGGTTTTGCCCCTAGAGTCAGCCTGAGTCTGCCCTAGGTCATCGATTTTAGATCTTACCAAAGCTTAGACTCTAGAACCGGCCAAATAAAGTTATCATGTCGATTACCCAAGGCGATTATGATGACCGCTCCACGACTGACTCTAAATCGAACCTTCCCAAACCTAGGGACCAATATGTCGCAATCCCTTGGGATTACTGTCAGAACTCGGGTCAATCCATTATCCAGGTCAATCCATTATCCATCGTCTAGGTCTTCAATTAGAAGCCGAGTCCCAGGGATCCACTCTTAACCCTAAGCTCTGTAGGGTCTGAAAAGTTGGCTCCGCCCAAAAAACATTGAACAGTCAGGGGGTCCAAGCCGGTATTGTCCTACAGGGCACCTTACTTAGCCACAGTAGGAGTCGTCTGACCTTAGGCAACCAAAGCAGAAGCGTTGCAAGGCCAGAAGTTCATGGGGCATCTAACGCCAATTCCCACAACTCGAACCAAGATAACCCCGAGATGCAGTGGTCTTAGAACAAAGACCCACCTAAGTCTAGGAGATCCAATCCAACCTCGAGCCACCATAGTACTGCTCACAATGTTCTTAACACTGTATGGAGTAGAGGCGTCAATTTAGATCAACCCATAGGTGAGATGGGGGTCCAAACTGCCCTTAAAAGTCTGGTTGACTTAGGTTACACTGTTCATGCCCCAGCTCAAGGGTCAAATCCAAACCAAGTTAGCGGTATAGGCCAACCCCTAGCACAACCGAGTCAGCCGGTTCTTCAATCGGCCCCCTTAGTTCACTCGGTCCAACAAATTGTGCCATTTGCGCAACCGGTGATGACACCTATGGGTTAGTACGCTCCTCATGCACAAATGTATCAAACTGTCCCGGTGACCACGGCCCATCAACCTCAAGCCCACATCTGCCCCAAATCTCAACTTACCAATCTACACTTGGGAACCCATGGACCGGTGGGCCTACTCTCATGCCGAATACCCAACAAGAAGGCACCTTAAAAATGTTACAAGATATGCTTGTAAGGATGGGTATGCATGAAATCCTACCCCCAAAGGCCTATTTTCATGAGACCCTTGGAGGCATGGAAGACCTTCCCCCTAGGTTTGTCATCCCAAAGTTTAAAAATGAATGCAATGGGAAGAGTGATCCAGATATTCACGTCAACGAGTACCTCCTCTCCGTCCAAGCTTTGCGAGACAGGCCCAACCAGTTGAAGGCCATGTTTTCACAAACTTTGACCGGTGAGGCTTTAAACTTGCATCAGAGAATAATGATCGTTCAACCACACATAACTCCAGATGAAATGTTCAACCAGTTCTTCTCTCGTTACTGTGGGTCGACACTAAGATCTCTTTCCCTGGGTGAGCCCATTGCAACCAAACAAAACCCAGGAGAATCCTTTTAGGATTTTTTGGTCGATTCCACGAGATGGCAATGCGGGTCATCGAATGTCCACTTACGAACTCAGCTAAAATCTCCATGGCCTTAGAAAATGCAGAATATAGGACCTTCTTTAGCCAAGGACTTATCCTCCAATCTTTCGACTCCATGAACGAGCGGGTGGCGAGACATGAATGGGCGAGAGGGATACCCCTCAGCACTAGGCCCGATAACAAACCCATCATGACTCCCCAGAATAAAAATAAGAGCAATGACAAGAGGAAAACTTCCTGTCAGGCTAACAAAGCTGTCGTTAACGGACCGGCTCAGGGTTCAGCTACCCAACACAATAATAGGAATCAAAATTGAAGGGGTCATCCTAGAACTAACGCTCAAAATAACAATCGAAGGCTACAGGACAACTTCACTCCTCTCAAAGACCCGTTAGAAAAAGTGCTGGAGTTACTCTTGAAGAAAAACATGGTTCAACTCCCGCCACCATCTGAACCACCATTTGAGGTTAAGGATCAGAACAGATGGGTCAAGTGGCATAGAAACTATGCTCATGATACCCAAATTTGATTCTACTTGAAGGGTGATTCAAGGAATGATTAATAGGGCCGACATCACTGTCGTACCCAGAAATCAACCTGTTGAAGAGCCTAATCAACAGATGGGTATCTTTACACACCCTCTCCTCAAACATACGGCCACAACAACCAAAGAAATGAGAGCTCCGAGTAACTCAAAGGAGGATGTTATCATTCACATGATTGAAAACAGAGACAAAGAAGATGATACCAGCCAATTCATATTTGCTTATGATCATCATCTCCAAGAAGTTGAAGAAGATCTTTTGAGTCTTCTTAGAGGAAACTCTTTGTCCCTGAACTATGATGATCCTCCTCAGTGGGACCAGTATGACGAAGATGATGCCCTCGAGATTAACATGGTCAAAGCTGATGAAAAGGGATCATCTTCCAAACAAGGGGCCAACACCTCGAGGTCTCCCATTACTCTCGCTAGGGCTCGAGTTGCAGGCTGGCGAAGTTGATTCTTTAACCCAAAGAGGTCGAGTATTCAAACCCGTCCAGATGGCGGACACTCTTGATGAAAGCATGGGAGCCACTTCAACAGCCAAACCCCCGGTAGGGGTTGCGGATCATGAACCTAATAAAAGCACTCAAGGATCCGCAACCACCTATGATCTACCGATTCATCTAGGGAAGATCCAGACTCAAATCTCCATCTTGGAGATGCTTGAGAATTCACTGGCACATAGAGTGAAAATTGAAAAGGTTCTTGCTAAGACCCACTTCCCGAGCAACACACAATCGGATGAGTTGTGCGGGATGATCAACCAGCTAATGGCACCAACGCCAATCATATTCACGGACGATGGCATCCCGACTAATGTTAATCGCTTTCACTTTCAGCCTCTTCATATCACTACTTTCATAAAAGAATATGAGATAAGGAGAGTTCTGGTTGATAATGGGGCATCCCTGAATATATGCCCTATGAAAATGGTGAAGCAGATAAGCAAAAGCTCGGATGACTTCGAACCGTGTTAGCAGTTAACCATCGCTACATATGATGGGACCAAGAGGTAGGCTGAGGGCATATTGCCTCTCACACTCAAGATTGGCCCCACCATTCAGCTGGTAAAGTTTCATGTCTTGGACATAAAACCTTCTTTCAACATGCTGCTAGGAAGACCTTGACTCCACGAAAACCTCGTGGTCACCTCCACACTACATCAATGCCTAAAATTTCCAACCAAAAATGGCGTTGTAAAGGTTTGTGATGACCCCCTTCTTTTCTTAATCCTAGCACACATAGTGGAAAGCTGGCCATAGGGGTTGAGCTTGAGGAAAGCTCACTCGCTTCCTTGGAGCAAGCTGATTGTGCCACTTTACGCCTAGAGGCTGACGACCCCGTTCTTCAAATTTTGCTAACTTCCGCATCGATGGAGGAGATTATCCAATGCCAACTTCGATACGGCTTCGGTTCCCTCGAAGCTTGGCACATGCTCCTCTCCCAAGGCTTCCAACCATGCTAAGGCTTGGGAAGTCAAGAGCAAAGTGTAAAGGAAGCGATTTCTGCATCACCTGAAGCCAAAACAAGAAAAAGGGATCGAAGAGGGCTCGAGTGTACTCTCACCCTATTTCAAAGCCAGATAAAGCCTTCAAGCCCTCCGTGCTTCATATCATGGGGCATTCAAAGCCTTAATCCTCTCGATGTCCGTCCTCCAAAATGGCCGAAAGTAATCCTCGAATCCCCAACAGGGGATAGTCCCTCTTCCACATCTCAGCACACAAAAGAACTAGGAATTGAAGACCTATTTGCCAACCTAGATCTAGAGGAGGTGTGCACAGTTGGCTCTAACACAACCAAGGGTGCTCATCCACCAACACCAACCCAGGGACGGAATTGGTCGATCATTCATTTATCTCAAGAATCGCTGAAAGCATACCAGCGGTACCTTCAAGTCCTGATGCCAAAAAACTGATCGGCACAGGTTGGCCATCTAACAGCCCTGTGAGTCCGGTCCCCAACATTTCTCTAGCAAGTCCCATAATGGACACCTCTTGTGACATTTTAAAAACCGTGGAAAATTCAAAACATAATAAAGCTGATAATAATGAAAAAGAATTTTCAAAAAATGGTACTCACTCAAGATGGCCCTATAACGGTGCATAATATCCAAGACGATGAATTGGACGACCAAGATGAAGATCAAGAGAGTCAAGAGTCTGAAGAAATCTCTCAACCTAAGGAACTTACTTCCCATGTTGAGCAATTCAAGAAGACGTTCGATGGTGACCCAACGGCTATCATCGAAGAGACGATTGACGTAAACCTAGGAATTGAGAAGGACCCAAAGTTAACCAGGATTGGAACCTCCTTATCTTCTGAGGAGTGGGAAAATATGATTTCCTTTCTCGAGGAATGTCATGATGTCTTCGCCTGGTCATACGATGATATTCCAGGGCTAGATCTCACATTGGTGCAACATCACCTAATATTCAACAAAGGGGCAAAGCCTATAAGGCAGAAACTCCGACATCAAAAGACCCACCTTGAGCTCAAAATCAAGGAAGAGATCAACAAAATGCTCAAGGCAAAGTTCATTACCCCCGTCGAAAGTGCATCGACTATAGAGACGAGAGGATTTGAATGTGCATCGACTATAGAGACCTCAACAAGGCATGTTCAAAGACAATTTCCCGTTACCAAATATAAGACAACACTACGGGTCACGAGATACTGTCATTCATGGATGGCTTCTCGGGTTGCAACCAAATCCTCATGGCAGAAGGGGTTGCAACCAAATTCTCATGGCAGAAGAAGACCAAACCAAGATGTCATTCATAACCCAATGGGGAACCTACTTTTACAAAGTCATGCCCTTCGGTCTCAAAAATCGCAGGAGCAACTTATCAGTGGGCAATGACTAGCATATTCCACGATCTAATCCATACCATTATGGAAGACTATGTCGACGACATTCTGGTCAAGTCGAAGACCAGGTCTGATCATTTCACCAACCTAAGAACCATTTTCGAAAGACTCCGGAAACATCAACTCAAACTCAATCCATAAAAATGTGCATTTGGAGTTGAATCTGGCAAATTACTAGGCTGTATAATAAGCCAAAGAGGCATTGAGGTGGACCCGTCCAAAATACGAGCCATCATTGAAATGCCTCCTCCCTGGAACATCAGAGAAATCTACGGGCTTCAAGGTAACATACAATCCATAAGGTGTTTCATTCTACAACTGGCAAATAAGTGCGCACCAATCAATAGACTCCCATTCATATGGGATAATGAATGCCAAGAAGCGTTCGATCCAATCAAGGAGTACCTCACCAAACCTCCCATCCCTAGTCCTCTTAGTCCAAATAAACCCTTGATCCTATATATGTCAGTGAAAGATAAGACCATGACGGCAATGTTAAGACAATATAATGACCATGGAAAAGAACAAACGATATACTATATCAGCAAAACAATGGTCGACTATGAGACAAGATACACAGATGTGGAGAAACATTGCTTAACACTTGTGTGGGCTATACAGAAACTAAGACATTATGTCTTATCTTATTCAGTCAAGCTCATATAAAAAATTGACCCGCTCAAGTACCTAATGGAGAGGCCAGTCCTCAACGAACGTTTGGAAAAGTGGAGAATGTTATTGAACGAGTTCGAGATCGAGTATGTCACTCAAAAATCAAAGGACAAGCCATTACTGACCACTTAGCTGAACACGCACTGCCAGACAATATTCTCGTTAACGCGAATCTCCTTGATGAGAACCTCAGCACAATTGAGGACTCGATTTGGAAGCTATACTTCTATGGTGCAAAGAACGAATACGGGTCAGGTATAAGAGGTATACTATGCTCGCCCGAGAAGATTTTAGTGCCAACAGCCATTAAGTTGAATTTCCCATGTACCAATAACATTGTTGAATATGAAGCCTTGATAGTTGGGCTCGAGAACGCCATGGGAATGAAACTCCAAC
>NW_006496564.1:754448-776146 GCF_000471905.2 Amborella trichopoda | reverse complement strand
ACGTACGTACGTACGTACGACGAGAGAGAGAGAGAGAGAGAGAGAGAGAGAGAGAGAGGTTTTTGATTTTCTGGTAGAGAGAGAGAGAGGTTTTTGGAGGTTTTTGATTTTCTGGTTCATGGAGATAACACTTAACCCCATTTGTAGTTCCTGCTCTATGGTACAGTTTGAGACATTTCAATATGTTCAAGTTTTTTCCGTGATTTTGCTAGCTTCATAGTTCTTAGATTATCTTTTTTATTTGGTTTGTTCTGCATTTACATTGAATTTATCTAGGAATTGCTAAAAGGAAATTACTGAGTGATTTCCTGTAAGTTTTTGCTAATAGCCATTAACTGTATCTTTTCCTTGGTTTATTCTTCATCCTAGTCTTCAATTTTTGATTTATTTCACTAAGAATATGCATTGTACCATTGAAAGCTCCAATGAGTAAACTACAATTTGTTAATAGAAGACAGACTTAATCTCCATTTCTTCTATCATATGTAGTATGGGTTCTTGATTTAGAAGTGATTAGAAGATGTTTGTTATTTACTTTTATGAACATATTCGAATAATTCCTTCAATTTTCAGTGGAAATTTTTGTTCAGAAATTTTAACTCTTCCAAATTTCTTTCTCGACCAAATCGTAGTTTTATTTGTCCAAATATTTAGCTGACACTTGGAATATTTCTTGAGCGTAATACATACATCAGCCTGTTCGAGACCTGAGGACGGTAATTTCCCAAGTTTTGAAATTTGTAGTGGGAGGTGAGTGAACTGTGTGATTGATGTTTTCGGTTACCACATTCATCAGTTTAAACCAAGACAGCAATGTTTCAAGACTTGACCAAGTCCACTAGGACTCGGCTCCTTGCTGAGCCGAGTACTCGGGTCCAACTCGGGTCACCTAAAAACATTAAAAAATCATAAAATATATAAAAAATATAACAATCAATGTAGCAAAATTATGTATGTAATTTGGATTTTCTTTTTTTGGTTTTTGTCTTTTACAATGATTTCTGAGTTTTTCTTGTCATATGGCCTATTTTTATATTTTCCTCTTTTTTAGAATTTTCTAAAATACTTCCAACCATGGATCAATTTTTTCTAAATTCATGTTTTATATATAAATTTTTAGCTCTTTTGGACTTTTTATGTTACATTTGGTTTTGTTTCAGTTTTACAATTTTTATTTTATTTTATTTTTTGGGTCCTTTTGGGCCTATACACGACTCAGCTGAGTCCACTTGGACTCAGCTAAGTTACTCGCCTCGGGCCAGGGCCAAGTCCATGGTCCGAGGTCCTAGGAAAATTAGAAAAACATTGCAAAACAGGATAGGTCATTATATATAATTTTAGTAGTTTTCTGTTTTTTCTAATTCAATTGCAAAATTTGATGTGCCTGTGACATTTTTATGCTTGAAAACTCATCCTTTGTTCTACAAAATGATATTTGGAACCGAACAATGGGTTATTTCTGGGGTTAGTTCTAGTTCTGTAATGAAAATTATTTGGGGATGTTCGAAAAATAAAAATGCCTGCTAATAATCAGATTTCTTTTCCCTTGATTAATAAACTTAAATAATTGATGAGCAAACAAGAGAAAGTATGGGCAAGGATATGTTTGCATCAGGTAATAATTAGTAGATAGAAGGTTCTATATTTCTTAAAAAAGTTTGCTGCTAGAGAAGTGTGATATGCTGGCTTCTATTTTGATAACAATATGGTTCCACATTCGTGGTTACTGGTTTTTGGCATTGTTATTTTGTATTTCCCTAAATCAGAAGAATTTTTTTTGTAATTTGATGCAGATGGCACTTCGAAATATGGTTCCGCATTGTCAAAGGCCAGCATTGTCTTTTTGTCCTAGAAATGCAACGCTCTCCAAATCCAGATTTTCTTGTCATATGGATTACGGGCATCAGGAGTTTCCTATTAGGTGATAATCGATATGTTCAAGATCTCACTTGTCTCCGGCTCTGATTGTTTTTCCTTTCCTTACAATATCATTTGTGCTATTGAATAATGGAAGTTAAATTCTGTTTTTTTCTATTTGATTTTTAGATTGTATCAACATTATGCCTCTGACTGCAATGGTTTTGAGATTTAATTTTGCTTATGTTTCTGGGCACAATTATTTTGAGTTTAGTTTATGTAATGGAAGAATTGTAGTTTTCCTTATATGATATTGCTTTGCCTGGCGAATATCTAGTTGGTTGGATTGATGGTTCAAATTTAATCAGCATCGCATTTATCATGTCATGTCATGGACCGCAATCTACAATTATCTCTGAAATAACTTTTTGATGAAATGTTTGGCAAATTTGCTTTCAAATTTATCAGGAATAGTCGGTGAGATAATGAAAACCTTAACTCCAGGAACCATAGGGTAATATTGCTTAGGGAAGGAGACTAGTTGTTAAAACTTTAGGGAGTTAGAATGTAGCCCTACTAAGATTGGTGGCCAAACTTGGGCAACTTGGCTAACCATAGTTATTTGACTCCAAAATTAGCGAGAAGAGAAGAGAATTTCAAATCTGAGAACTGTATACAACTAAAGTTTAATCAATCAAGCAAATATTAAGAAGAGGAGGAAAGCTCCAATTATGTGAATCTTGTCTGAATATGTACATATGTATATATGTTGTTTGACATGGGGACTTGCTTAATATGGAAAGGTGGCTTAGAATGAGGAAATTATTGGAAATTCACTTTTAATGTAAGAGATGTTCTAAAGCTCCCAGTATTTCAAAAAGCGCTAGGCGGTACCTAAGCCGTCGGGCGGGTCCGGACCGCCCAGCGCCTAGGCGGGTGCCCAGAACCTAGGCGGCCTAGTAGAACTTTTTTCTTTTTCTCTCTCTAAAATAGCTTCTAATGGGTTTTAGGTTTCAAATGAACCTAAAACCCACAATTTTTCCCCTTTAGTATTAAAAAAATGACCTAAAATACCCTCAAGGAGCTGCATTTCCGCCCCTAGGTGGGGTGCAGGCCCAGGGCGGCCACTCAAGTGGGTTCAAGTGGGCGCCTAGGCCGGTTCCTGGGTGCCCATGGTTTTTTGCCTATTTTTGGCGCCTAGGCGTGGGCGATGCGCCCAAGCCCCCTGGACCGCCTAGGCGCTGGGCGGTCCGCATTTTGAAACACTGAAAGCTCTTGAGAAATGTTGAAGACCTTGTGGTAAGCCTTAGACTCACTTTAATGTAAGAGATGTTCTAAAGGTCTTGAGAAATGTTGAAGACCTTGTTGTAAACCTTAGAAAGGAGATAGCTTGATATGATGTGTAAAACCTTTGTGATAGGATCTGTAACCCCTTGATATTTGACAAATATGGGGGTCTTTTCATGGCGTTGGTTTCTTATAGTTTGTGACTCCTTATGCACGAGATTAGGTCGTTTGAGTCTCTCCCTCTGTCAATATGTGGTTTGAGGACCCTCTTGAACCTTTCCGTTCTTTCAACTAATTACTAAACTTCTATGCACACTGTATGCTTGCAAGCACGCAAATGGGTGTCCACTCATAGTATATAGATGCCTAATTCTTTTCTCTGCTTGAGTTTTCTACATGTCAAATATAAAACTCCTCTCATTTTTTTCATGAAGCTCGAGTTAGATTGTGAGTTACTAGGTCATGACAATTTGTTTCCTTATCAAGAGAGGGGAAAAGAAAAGGTTATTGCAAGAATGAGTTGACAACTCATACAATTTTAATGGAAGAAGATTGAAAATGCGATGTGCATAACTTCATTTCAGGATTCCTGTCTTAAGAAAATTGAATAAAAAGTTTCCAGCTGTGGTGAATGCTATAACCCCAGGTACAAAGCATGTCAATTTCCCAACATAATTTGATTAATCCATTTCATTGTTCTTCCCTTTGATGCTTCTACTAGTTTTTTGTCATCTACAGGTGTGGAAAATGTTGACATATCTACTAGTGCTTCTGAAAACTTCGCAGTTGTTGCTAATGTCTCTAAAGCTAGAGAGATAAAGGTAATAATCAACTCAGTTAATATTTGTGGAAAATGCTAGTACTTGAGATAAACTGCTTGGTTTGAAATATCAGACTTAGAGGTGTTTTGTCCTAGGTACTGTTCTAGTAAGTTGGATTTTGAACTTGATCTCTACCAGGATTTATTTATTTTGTAAATAATAAATCAAAACAACTTTTTTTTTTTTTGAGAAAGGTTAACTTTGTATTACTGGTTTAAGTAATGTACAATAGAGAGGAGGCCAAGTTCACCACCTACGGGGTGGACTGGAAAAATACAGTTAGTGTATCATATACAAAAAGGCTTATAAGACCGCCCAATGTATTGTTTTACATGAAGCTTTCTAAAAATACAATAAATGAGGAGGCCGAGAGAGGCCAGGTGATGTGCTAAGGAAGCGAGCTGAGCCAGAGGTCTTGTTCAAAAAAGGAGACGACCCCGGCTTGGTCTTGTAATTGCCTATTAGCATCCTCTTTCGCCAAGCGATCCACGTAGACATTGGACGTCCTCCAAGTATGCCACCATAAGATGTCCATATCCTTGCAAAGGTGATCAATTTCATCGAATGTAGTGGTTAGGTACCATGGCCGAGAAGAAACCCTACTATCCCATGAGAGAACATTCTTGGAATCTCCTTCAATGATGAGGTGTAATCCCCAAGAGCGATTAAGCTCTTTCAGGCCTTGAAGGAGGGCCAGGGATTCAGCTATATGTGCTTCCATGATGCCAAGGTGCTCTGAGAAAGAAAGAAGAACATTGCCAAGGTGGTCTCTAAAACCCCCCCAGCCCCCTCCGGTCCAGGGTTCCCTAAGGAGCAGCCATCAAAATTTAGTTTGATGGTTCCTACTGAGGGTGGTTGCCAAAAGTTGGATCTTTGTGGCTGTCTCGGACAGTGGAGTAGAATATTCTTCCATTGGGGTAGGAACTGGGTCCTTAGTATCCCCGAGAAGGTCTTGTGGTTTGAGGCCCAAAAGGTCGCCATGGAGATTACCTTGCTCAGGAGAGAAGAAGGCTGTAGTTTTGAACCTCAGAAAATACGGTTGTTTCTTTCCACCCAAATGGTTCACAGGGTTGCCGCTACAGTTGCCTTCTACATGGCTCTGCCAGCCATTGGCCAAGGGGTATGGAGCTTATAGGAGATGAGCGCTTTTACCGTAGGTGGAGTGACCCATTCGAATCAAAACAACTTAGTTACCAAGTTTTAATGCCTATTGTATTTAAATTGAAGAAAAGAGGATAGTTCCTTTCTTCTTTTGATTGGTAATGCATCTCAGTGCTTCTGCATTTCTATAGAACCTGGAAATCTTTTGTAAGTCATCTCATTACTGGAAGCAAATCCTTCATCTGATTATTTGAAGTGAATCTTTGAGCTAAACATTTCCTTTTTTAGTGTTTATCTTTATGATTTTCCTTTATATATTTGTTTTATGATAATGACTTAAGTGGAATGTTGTAGGCATATATCATATCCAAGAGTTTGTAGACCCCTCACCCTCATTAGATAATGGTGTTGGGATTCTTGGCAATTCAATCAAGGGTACGAATACATATAGCACCCCAACCTCACTATACTATGGCTTCTGAAAGCTCTTCCTTTGAGGGCCACAGACTTCCACAATATTATTATTTTTTTCTCTTAAATTTTCTTGTTTCCATAATTTACTTTTAAGTTTCAACCTTTTATGAATTAAGGTTCACTGAAAATTTTGCTGCATTCTCGTGTCACCAAAAGGGCTTGCTTTTCAACCCTAGAGGGATTTTCAACCTGGATGAACTGTGAAAGAATTCATGGAGTCTTATTCTTTTTTTGGCACTTTGCTTTGGCCTGCAACAGAAAAGCATGGATGACTATCTTCAAGAGCTTTTGGATTTCCTTATTGTTGTCCCATCTATCATCTATCTGTTGGTCATCATGGGATTACATTGTTGCATTTCATTGCCACTGAGTTTTGCATGTCTTTTTTCTACCCTGGATCTGGTCCTTTCTCTCTTTCCAAATTTTCCACTGGATTCTTGTCATCTTTGTTTCTCCTTCATGCTCCATGGGATTGGTTTATCATATAATGCTGTTGCTCTTGAATTCCATCGAAGCCATTCTCGTCCCTGCACCGAAAGATGAAGAGACTAAGAAAAAAACCATTATATTTGCGAAGGCCTAGGATACCTTGACAAATCTTCCATGATTAGAGGAATTAGTTATTTGCATCTCTTCCACATTCCAATGCAACACAATTTTGTGCAAAAAAAAAAAATATCATTTCTTGTTTCTTTATTAGATTTCTATAATATGATTTGATTTGTTGCATCTACATAAAGTTTTTAAAATCTTGAAGGGTGGGCTCAGGACTCGCCTTAGGAACCCAGCAAGACTTTTCACGAGATTTGCACAAGTCCATCCATTTCTAGGCCTTTTTAGACATAGACTTAGCGGAGCTGACTCACCTTGACTCGAGCTTAGGACCCCAGTGAGTCCCGACCTGACGCTGAGTTTAGAACACTAGTCCACATAAAATCAGGTGGATCCTTATCTTTCTTACCTTATAGCTACACTAATTTACTAATGTTATGTTCTGGGTTGTCTTGTGTTCAGATGAAAGTTGTTGTATCTGGTGCTAAGACGCAGAAGATTTTTGATGAAGTTTTTTCCAAGCTAGTTGAAGCTGCACAACCCATTCCAGGGTTTAGAAGGGTGAAAGGAGGTGTGTTTATTATGACTGGATCAGGCATTTGTGGGCTAGAACTTGAATTTTACATGCTTTCAAGGGGGATAAATTAACACCTCCTTTTTACTGCACCATTTGAAAGTCTGATATCTTTAGTACTGCTGTTCTCTCGATTCCTTGGCATGGACATCTTGGGGTACTCAGGAAAGACACCTGATGTAAGTATAAATTGAAGAAATCATTTGCCATTTTGTTTTGTATATGATACTTATTGTTTTAGAAATCAAGATTTTAGTGTTGGCTTTTCCTTGTATTGCTGATGACTTAATACTGGCTGAATAGAACATTTTATGGCAATCTATTTTATCCATTGTTAGAAAAACCGGGCGATCTAACCGCCCGGTTAGATTGGAACCGGCCAGTGGTTGGTTCCGGTTTTGGGTGGTTTTGGTGATCAACCGGTATTTTTAAAAACAAAAAAAAATTCAAAAATTGTATATAAATTCCCAAAATAAGGAATTTGGTTTGTAATGCATTTTTTATATTCTTTACATTATGGTAAAGATTAAAAATTGTTTTTGTCATTAATACTCACTTAATTCAAAAATCGATTCATTAAAATCTAGTTTTTCATTAGTTTTCAACTTCATTTGAATGTGTTTTGTTTTAATCATTCTTTATATGTTTTTCATATTTTAGTAGATTTTTTTTATTTTTCCAACACTTTTTTGACCGCCCGAGACATGCCCGGTTAGAATGGTTGAATCGGCAGGTTTACCGGTTAGGCCGGTTAAACCGCTTCCGGGCCCATGTCGGGTTAACCGTTCTGGTTCGATTTTGCGAACACTGATTTTATCTACTAAAGCTCACTTGATCTCTAATGGCATCTTATAAATAAGATATATGCTTCAAATTCACTTTGAAGTGCATTGCAACATTTATTATTTGTTCCCTTATCAATATGATAAATAAGTAAAAAGTGTATATTATCATCATCATCAGAGTTTCTCCCAACTAATTGGGGTCGGCTACACGAATCCTGGTGCGCCATTTTGCTCTAGCAAGGGCCAGACCCTCAATGAGACGATAAGTCCTCATATTTTTTCTTTTTACTTCCAACCATGTCCTTTTGAGCCTACCTGTTACCCTTTTTGAGCCTTCGACTTGAACTAACTCGCACCTCCTAGAAGGTGTTGTACTGAGTGTGCACTGCACATGGCCAGCACGCATAAAGTCTACTTCTCTCATCTTATCACCTATTAGTGCCACACCTAAATTCTCGTGAATGTATTCATTTTGAGTTCTATCCCCTTTTGTCTTGCGACTCGTCCATCTCAACATCCTCATGTCAGCTACACTCATTCTATGGGTATGTTATTTCTTGACTGCCCTACTTTTCACCCCATAAAGCAAAGTTGGCCTCACAGCTGTCCTCTAGAACTTGCCCTTAGCTTCATTGGTATATGACGATCAAATAAAACTCTTGTTGCACATCTCCACTTCGTCCACCCAACTCTAATTCTATATGCCACATCTTCCTCAATCTCTTTATTTTTCTGGATTATTAACCCAAGATATCGAAAGTGCACTCTTTTTGGTATTTCTTGGTTGTCAATCTTAACTACTTTCTCATATCTACTCCTATTATTAGTAAACTTGTATTCCATATACTCTGTCTTTCTCCGGCTAATTTTAAAACCTTTAGACTCTTGAGAATCCCTCCAAAAGTTTAACTTTGTATTGATTTTGTTTCGGGTCTCATTGATCAAAATTGTCGTCTGCGAACAACATCATAGCACCTCATCTTGTAGGTGCCTAGTTAAGTCATCTATAACTAAAACAAAGAGGTATGAGCTCAATGTTGACCCCTGATGTAGACCATTGTCACTGAAAACTCACTCATCTCTCCACTCGTTGTTCGCACACTAGTTATCGCTACCTCGTATATATCTCTCACCAAGTTGATGTAATGTCTGGAGACTCCTTTATTTTCCAATACCACCAAATCAAATCTCGAGATACTCTATCATAAGCTTTCTCTAGATCCATGACACTTCTGAGCAACAAGTCCAGGCTCTTCTCGTATTCGTCAAAGCCTTTCAGTTAGTCATGGGGTTCAAAATGAACTTGAACAAAATCAGAATGATGGGGGTAGCCATCGATGCCCAACACACTGCCCATTTTGTACATTCTTGGGGCTGCGGGGTAGATTGTTTGCCCACTTCATATCTCGGCCTACCCCTATGTTTAGGGAAACCCAAAAAAACCTATGGGGACATATTATGGACAAGGTCGGTCGCAAATTTGCAGGTTGGAAGGGCTATTATCTCTCTTTAGCTGGGAGAGTAATGCTCAATAAGGCAACTCTATCAAATGTCCCCATTTATCAAATGTCCCTATTTCACATCCCTGCTGATTGCAGCCTAACTAGAACAGGAGGAATTTCCTTTGGTCAAGGGATGGCATAGCCAACAAATATCATCTAGTGGCTTGGGACAAGGTGTGCAGGCTGAAACGGTCAGGTGGTTTGGGCATCCGGAGTATAAGAGATTCCATTACTGCAATCCTTTCCAAATGGTGGTAGCGTCTTTTCACTCTAGTGGGCCACCTTTGGCTGGAGGTTCTACACAGTAAATACAGCATTGGCCCATCTAGATGGCTGCCCCCATACTAGGCCAATAGCCTTTCCTCTGGCTTCTAGGGCTCCATTCTTCGCTGCTACGATCTCTTCAAAACTCACACAAGAATCCTCCCTAGAACCGACATTCGAACACTTTTTTGGTCTGACATTTGGGTTGGCGACACTCCCTTGAGGGACTCTTTTCCCGACCTCTTCCTGCTTGCCTCTGATAGAGAAGCTTCGGTCCTTGACCACTTTCCCCAATCCAACCACAGTCGCTCTTGGTCCTTTTAGATGCACCCTGCGTGACCAAGAGGTGGAGTCTTTCCTTCAACTCGAAGCCCTTATGCATTCCATCTACCTCCCTCTCACTGGCACAGACAGACACATTTGGTCACCCAACCCCTGGGGTCATTCACAGTTTCCTCATGTTGCTTGATTTCAGTGTCATCTCGCAGTCCCCTTCAGGCTTTCCCCTCTTTGATCAAAGCATGGTTAACTTTTATTCCTCCAAAGCTACAAGTTTTCAGTCGGCTGACCATTTATCAAAGGGTGCTCACTGTGGATCAATTACAAAAGCAATTGATGTTCTATGTGCCTAAGCACCGAAGAGACGAATGCACATATTTTCCTTCATTGCTCTGTCGCCGAATATCTTTGGGGGCAAATCCTCCAACTCTTTGGGTTTGGGTCACCCCCAGTCTGTCCCAGCCCTCTTCAACCTTTCCCAATTCCTTCCATGGCCTATTAGGGGTGATACTTTGGAAGGCTACAGTCTCTGCCACCTTGTGGTCCATTTGGATCGAAAGAAACCGTAGAATGTTCAGAGGTGAAAGCACTACGGCAGTGAGGCTCAAGGATAAAATTATAACCATGGTCATCTTTTGGACCAAGAACCACAAGCAGTTCAAAACCTCTTCCACATCAGACTTCTGGTTAAGTTGGCAACTGCTGATCCAATCCACCACTCCGAGGGTTGCTCGTGCGTCGCTGTGGAGACCTCCAGAACTGGGCAGGAGCAAATTAAACTTTGACGGCTGTACCATAGGAAACCCAGGACCAGCTGGGGTTGGAGGCCTCTTCAGAGACCATTTCGGCTACACCATCTGCTCTCTCTCCAAACACATAGGTTTTAATGATAGTATTACAGCTGAGGCTAGTGCTTTACTCGAATGCCTGGGGGCATATATATCTGATTGAGGCGACCAAATTGCAATTGAAGGAGATTCTAAATCTATCATTTCTTGGGCCATGGGCTCTGCTGCTCAACCTTGGAGGCTGGCTCTCATTTTCCATGAGATCATTGACATCATCAGCCAGATTCGTGTTTTCTAGGTCCACATTTGACGAGAAGCTAACTCCCTAGCTGACTCCCTCACGAAAGAGGGAGCAGTAGGGTCTTTTGAGAATGGAGCCCAATAATTTTTTGTACACAGCCAGAGTCTTGATTTTTCAGAATGAAAATGTATAGAAATTTTGTATCTATTGACCTTATTGGTGACATACGACCCTATTAAGGGGTCCTTTTTGTATACTCATTCCTAACTCTTAATACCGGTAATCATTTAAAAAAAATACAAATAAATAAAGACCATGTGGTGGTTTTTTCCCCTCACCCTAAACTTCTCAATCAGTTGCTTAAGTAGGAAAATAGCCTCAGTTGTTGACCTCCCTGGCATAAAACCGAATAAAAATAAATAAGATCTTAATAGCTTTGTATGTATAAATATCATTGCTACAATACTCACTCAAGGCTCTCGGTGCAAGGGGGAGGTTCTCATCTCTCATAGATAACGCTATCATTCCCATTCTTTTGGACCGGTATGTGAGTATCTAGATTCTAGAATGATATTTTGGATTTTCCAAGTTCTTCTCCTATGACCACTTGAATGTATTGATTTTGTTATTCTTTCACCCTCCGGTTCCTATATTACCAAGGTACCCATATTACGATAGGTTATCTACCCTTCACATTCTATTAAGGAACTTGTCAGAAAATTGCTTTTTCAACCATTGAAGTGACCATCGAGAAGGTATTGAATCTGCATTACACTATCTGGTGAATGTGATGGGCAAAATTACAAGTAGTGAATAGGTGGTCTTGGCTTTCATTTACAGATTTGCACATGTAGCATATGTTATCCACGTGAATGCCCCTTTGGATTGTATCATGTGTGAGAAGCGTATTTTGGTAGCCAAGTAAGAGAACCATGATGAGATAGGAGGACGGATTTTTCCATATGGCCTTGTTTCTGTTCTCATGCACTTCAATCCCTTTGTGAACACTCTTGAGGTACAAGTATCCATCTTGAGAGGGAATCTAGCTGATTTCTTTACGCCCATCATCACAGATTACTCTATGGGAATGCTCATCCATGATAACTAAGGTGCTATGGATGCCTTTCCCAGCCTATGAATTTCTACTTGTGGTCACAGATTCCCAAAAGTGGTGCATCCCAAGATACTTTTTCCTAGTCTCTTCCCCACTTGAAGTTAATTTCCTTAATTCTTCGATACCAAGCCCCATCTTCCCTCTTATGTTTACATACTGATGTCCATTTGACAAGGCTTGGGTATTTTTGGTTAGATTGGTTGCCCCAAAGGAAGGCCATTTGGAGCTTCCTCTTGGAACACTAATGGGGTTTGAAAAAGTTCCATTTTTCCATTATTTAAGCCTAGACATGAACTTTCAAATAAAAGTTAACAAAGGTCACTAAAAGAAGTTATTGCAAGTAGATTATTTGCGAGTACCATGATGGGAAAACAAGAATATTTTCAATACTTCAAAAATTTAGGCTGTTAAGTTCATGTTTTAATTAAATCATTGCAGATACCCAAGCACATTCTCTTGCAGATCCTTGGACCATCAAAAGTTTATGGCCATGTAATCCGAGAGGTTATTAACTCCACTGTTGCGGAATATGTGGAGAAGGTATGTGATCTCCTAAATGATCATGTTTTGGAGCACTTTATTTTGATGCCCAAAAGTTTTTGATTTATTATTTTCTAAGCCACTTGCCAAGAAAAATATCAAGGCAGTTCAGATCGAATATTGGATGACTTGTTACTGAGTTCTGGACCATTAATCCTTCAAGAGTATATCTGAACTGTTGAATTATTATGTCATTGCTACTCGGTTCGTGCACAAACATTTCAAATAGAAATAGGAGTGGAATATAATGGTCAGAATTTCACAGAAGAGTTCATAATTCAGTTGCTATTAATGTACTATTTGCTCAATATTTAGTATTTAATGGGCTGTTTAATTGGGAAATAACCCATTTTTTAAAGCAATAGCCCAATTATGCATCGTTCTATAATTTATAACTCATTTTTCCCTCTTAAATTGTTTTCGCAATACTCCCCATGTCCAAAACTTTGTTGGAATTATCCATCAATATTTTCCATTGCTGTGGTCTTTTAAGTACTTTCCAGGTCGCCCCAAAAGATCCCATAAAGTTACTATTATGTTTTTTATTAGTAGATGTTCATTTTTATGCAGTGATATTATTTTGAAATGCCAGGAAGAATTGCGTGTCACTGAGGATCTGAGAGTTGATCAGAGCTTTGAAGAACTTGAAGCATCTTTTGAACCAGGAAATGAGTTCAGTTTTGATGGAGCGGTTTGGTTACACAAAATGGATTCTTAAAAGTTGTGCACCAGTAATTATTGGTGTATTGTTATTTTTGAGAACTTGCTCTCTCTCTCTCTCTCTCTCTCTCTCTCTCTGCTGCATGTTTTCTTGTCATCGGCCTCTTGTTGTTGTTGTTGTGTGTCTCATTTGTATGATACTTCTCAATTCGTTAATCTCTGCTGCGTCTTTTCTTGTCATCGGCCTCTTGTTGTTGTTGTGTCTCATTTGTATGATACTTCTCAATTCGTTAATGATGGAAAAGAATTAGTTGATGAGTATGACCCATTCTCTTGAAAATCTTATATCTTAGCTTCATGGAGATCACATGTGATGGTTGAAAACTTGAACTGCAGTTGAAAAACAAACAAGAATAATCTTTCCTCTTTGGATTTTTCCTCTTTAGAGAAAAAGGGCAATTCTTTTAGCTTTTTGTTGAAGTTCATGCAGTAAATATGCTTCGGTTGTGGCTTTCTTATATTTACTAGCTTAATGCACACGTGTAAATCAAATTTAGTATATTGAGAAAGAGCGCGTATCTTGACAAAGAGTTAGCTGGTGATCAAGTTTAAAACAATACAAAATAGTAAATGCAAGAAAGTGTTCAAGTTTAAAACAATTCAAATTAGTAAATGCAAGAAAGTGAGCACACCCCACAATAGGGGATTTTCAATAAAACATTGAATGGTATGGGGTCCTATTAATTTCATAGGCAAGAAACAATAGAAAATAAATAATCCATCAGCTACATAAATATAAGAGAAAAAGACAGATCTTTGGATAAAATGTTAAGGTGAAGACGCCCATCCAAGACGGTCCTCATTCATGATTAGACAAAGGACAAAGAAGAATTGAAAACAATAGAAAATTTTTGATGTACCTTCCAGCAAATTAAATCTTAATCCAAAAAATGAATATGAGCTTGTTAGATACATTTATACACAACCACATCCAAAAAATAGTAGTTACAAATGTTTGAAATCTATTTGTTGTTGCAAAGGGAAATATTTTCAAAATGTAACATATGCACGTGTGAAAAGAACTTAAGTCCTCTTTGCGGAAGTCTTACTCCCCAGCTCAAACTTGTTCAAACCAGAGGTAGGTGCTGCCATTTTTTGTAACAAAAAAAATTGATATATTGAATTAATAGAGTAGAAGTATCAAACAATTTTTTTGTGTAATAAGCTTTAACATGTTCAATATTTTTTTTTCTTCCCAATATTTTAGTATTTTCCATACATATTTCTCCATAGAGTGCTACGTAACAAAATGCAATAACACCGAGAAAGAAATCAGATAGCATAAGGAATAACGAAGCTAGGTACACATTTTTTTAAGAGAAAAAGTGGATACTCTCTTTTCATGTTTAGTAAGATACTTTTTTCAGACACATATAGAGAGTGTACTTTCTCTATTAGCATTGGAAATTATCAATTTAAGGGTTGAAGACTTATTTGTACTATTATACGTACCAAGAAAGAAAATATCAATTAGTGAAGGTCCATCAAATACACTATAGCACTTGATCATAACAAATACTCATAATATTTCATTTTGTACATTGGTAACTTGGCCCGCAATCTCTTCTCATCCACACCGTCGTCAACTCCAAGATAAAGTAATTCATTTGAAAACTGAACTCCGAGGCAAGTACAACATCAAATGTCATACTTAACAGCCTCAGCAGGCCTCCCCTTTCTCTTTGTGTAACTCCACAATCCACTTTGCAACAAAACCTTCTCACCATTGAAAATATATCCACTCTGCAACAAAATTTTCTCACCATTGAAAATATTTCTCATGATTGAAAATTAACAATTGTTACAGCTCTTAAAGCTAAGTCTCTCCTCAAAATCCCCATCCCAAAATTATGTTTCTCTCTCTATATACCTTTCATTCTCTAGAAACTGAAACTGCAATGAGAAGCCCGTATGATTACCAAAACAAAAAGATGGGCATTGTCCTCTCTTCCTCTAAGAAACTGAAACTGCAATGAAAAAATAATATAATTACCGAAACAAAAAGGTGGGCATTGTCCTCATTTCCTCTAAGGAAACACGTTCTTGTAAAAAATAGAGGATAAGATCCACAAATGGGGTTATTTGTAGAGAAAGAAAATGGATAATAAAAAAAATAGAGGATAAGATCCACAAATGGGGTTATTTGTAGAGAAAGAAAATGGATAATAAAAGCCAAGAGGGCACTTGGGGAGAGAGAAAGTGGAGAATAAAAGCCCAGTTGATATTGCTAAGTCGGTTGATTTTTATAACATATTTTATTTGTAATTTTTGAGAATTTTTATCAAACCATCATAAGATGGCTCCACTATTGTCTAAGTCGATTGATTTTTATATATTTTATTTGTAATTATTGAGAATTTTTATCAAACCATCATAAGATGGCTCTACTTAGTACACCAAACATTACCCAAACTCCAATGGAATTGACTAGATAAGCTCGAAGTTAGCAAGTTGGATCACTACAAACTACCATTGTAAATTAATCCAAGTATAAAAATCAATTTTCTACTAATCTATCACAACCATAACATATCCCGATAAATTCTTTGCAAGGGCAATCTATATTTTTAGTGAAAATGAGATTCTACAAAGAAATACCTTGCTTGTCTTATCTATAAGTATGATATATGACAAAAAAGCCAAATCCATGAAACAAATAACCATTGAGCGAATAAAACAAACAAATAAAATCTACCATGAGAACTCATTCATCAAATGTTCCAACTTCCAAGTGAAACAAGAACAAAATAACTTGAACTTTGAATCAACAATGGAGATGCATATAGTAGAGAGTAGTAATAAGGATCATAATATATGGGATTTAAAGGGAGAAGAGAAAACATACCACTTCAGCAAAACTTCTACCGTCTTCCAAATCATGGTAGCCCACCTTATTGAGTTGTTTGAAAAATGGAGATGCATGAGGATCTTTATTTTCTCTTTCGTCATTAATTAGTTGTTAACTTGTTGTATGCAAAGTCCATTTGTAATAAGGAGCATCATAGTAGACATGGTATATCATTTCTTGAATGAAGTAAAGTCACATATTCATGTCCTACCACCTTTGTATCAACCATCGACGATTGACTCCTAATACTTTTGAAAGTAATATCAGTGTCATCTTATATCTTAGCCATCGTCTACCTATTAGAAATTATGGTATCTATCGTTACATTATACGCATGATAGAAGTAAATGCCTATTTCTCATATATGGAGAGCATCTACAATTCAATATTGAAGTAAAGCAGAAACAAAATTCACTTGAAATTTTTGTCAACAATGGAGATGCATAGAGTAGAGTGATCTCTAGTAATAAAGATCATAATAGACATGACTTAAAGGATAGAAAATATACCATTGCAAGACTTCCACAGTTCCACCTCTTTCAAACCAAACTTCAGCCAAACTTTTATGGTTCTACCTCTTTCAGACCATGACGGCCCACTTTATTGCGCTATTTTGCAAATGGAGATGCATGAGGATCTATATTGGATAAGTCCATCTATAATAAGAAACACTATAGTTGACATGGCATACCATTTAAATCACATATTCACATTCTTATCCACCTTTGTATCAATTATCGATAATCGACTCCTAACATTTTAGAAGTTAATATATGTGTCGTCATATCTTAGCCATCATCTACATAGTAGTAATGATTGTATCTATCCTTGCATTATACCCATGATAGAAGTAATGCCTATTTCTCCATATGGAGTGTGTACAATTCAAGCTTTACACACTTCAAGAGGAGTAACACGATCTTGATTTGACGAAGTAATTTAAAAACATTTTAACTACAAATCGAAGCAGTTCTTAGAAATGATCCCAAAAAAAATGATGTGCAGTGAGTAAATTTCCAGAACTAAAAACTTTCATTCCTAAAGTTTGATACCCATAAAATTTACATAAAAGCATTTAATTGGATAGGCTATTGTATTACTAAATATTTCAAATTTTAAAAGTATAATAGTCATAGATATCTTTATAAAAATTCTTTGGAATGTTCTTCATTGTGCTCTTATGACTCTTAGAAAACCTGCAACTACAACTCCAACTATCTCCTGAATACAGTGGTATTGTATTAAAGAGAAAACAAAACAATATTGCGGATATTCAATATTAATGGAACTCATATTTAAGAAAAGAAAAAAAATATAAGAAGCATTTCATAGAGGCAAAAATACATATAATTCTCTATTTCTCTCTCTCTCTCCCCACCATGCAACATAAACATGTATTGTTTAGTATTAAATGTAAATCTAGTATTTCCCTTATACAACACTTAAAAGTTGTTGCCATAAAAATTGTGAAACACACTTGCATACATAAATTTAATTAATTTTAACTAAAATTCAAATTCAAGAGAGCTAAAGACAACATTCATTCTATGTATCTATGAGGAAAACTTATTGGCAGTATTTAAATAATGAAATTAAGAAAACCAAGCTACTAAGGTAGTGCATAGTTTGTTTGTATTTATTGAAGATTTTTTATAAGACCATGGTAAGATGTCTCCACTCAAAACCCCAAAAACAACTCAAATTCTACTGAGATGATTGCACAAGCTTGAAGTATGCAGGTTGGATCGTTGCAAACTGCCATTGTAAATTATCGAGGTACAAAAACTCAGTTTATACCAATCCATCACATCCATGACATATCTCGATAAATTCTTTACATGGGCAAATCTTTATTTTTAGTGAAAATGAGATTCTACTAAAAAATGCCTTATTATGTCCATAGGTAAGACAGAAAGACAAAATCCATGAAACAAATAATCAATAAAGTTAAACAACTTCCGAATCCATTGACCTAATTCACTTGAAATTTATGTCAACAATGGAGATGTATAGAGTAGAGAGATCTCTTCATAATAGATGGGATTTAAAGGATGAAGAGAAAACATACCACTTTAAGACTTCTACAGTTTCACCTCTTTCAAATCATACTTCAGCATGACTTTCATAGTTCCACCTCTTTCAATCCATGGTGGCCTACTTTATCGAGCTAATAGAGATGCATGAGGATCTATATTGGTTTTATGCAAAATGCATCAAATATAAATTCATCTATAATAAGGATTACTATAGTTGATATGGCATACCATTCTCTAATGAAATGAAGTCACATATTCACATTCTTACCCACTTTTGCATCAATTATCGACATTGACTCCTAACACTTTATAAGGTAATATCTGTGCAATCATATCTTATCCATCGTCTAACTAGTAGTAATGATGGTATCTATCCTTGTATTATTCTCCAATCAAGACACCATAATTAATTCAAACTGTACTAAGATGACTGCACAAGCTCGAAGTTTGCAGGTTGAATTACTACAAATTGCCATTGTAAATTATCGAAGTACAAAAACCAAGTTTTGCCAATCCATCATATCCATATTATCTCGATAAATTATTTACATGGGAAATCTTTATTCTTAGTGGAAATGAGATTCTACTAAAAAATACTTTATTGTGTCCACATGTTTGACAAAAGGCCAAAATCCATGGCGCAAATAATAAATAAAACTTAACAGCTTCCAAACTCATTGACCTAATTCACCTGAAATTTATGCCAACAATGGGGAAACATAGAGTGGAGAGATATATAGTAATAAGGATCATAATAGATGGGATTAAAAGGGCCAAGAGAAAACATACCTGTTTATAGTGTGAAATTGAGAAGATCTCAAATCTAAGATCCCCATATCTATCGCTATAAAACTAGTTAATTAAATTTTTGATAGAGAAGTGGGAATGGTAGAATTATTAGTTAAAGACTAATTGACCTCGAATGACCAATTTCTCTTCAAATCATTGGCAGTGCCAGCATGATCTTTTCGTCAAAATAAAGGAAATCAACTGCAAAATTAAATCTGCCTAAAAATAATCAAAATAACTAAAATTAAAGAAAAGAATGAAAGAAAAGTTTACTTGCTCGGGCCGGGTGGCCTAGGACACCCGAAGTTGGTGGTGCCACGTGTATCAGGACCGCGGGTTACTTATGCCTCTTTTTCTTGCCTTCACTTTTTCTCTTTAAACTTGGTTGGCTTTCCCGTATTCACACAATGGTCCAAGCTACATGACCCTAAACTATAGCACATGTCCTGGCTGCATGACATTAAACAGCATCGCATCATGGTCCAAGCTACATGACCCTAAACTATAGCACACGTCCTGGTCGCATGACGTTAAACTGCTTCGCACAATGGTCCAAGCTACATGACCCTAAACTATAGCACACATCTTGGTCGCATGACGTTAAACTGCTTCACACAATGGTCCAAGTTATACGACGTTAAACTATAGTAGACCTCCTGGCCATATGACGTTAAACTGCTTCGCATGATGGTCCAAGCTATACGACCCTAAACTATAACACACGGTCCTGAAGGCACGACCCTAAAACTTGCCTCCATTCGGTCTTGGTAGATGACCTTAAATCACACCAAATCGATAATCACGAAGGCATGACCTTAAACTTGCCTCCCCATGGTCACGGCGGCAGGACCTTAAAATCGCCCCCTCAAAAAGATGAACATGACAAAAACCTACAAGGGAGTCATGGGTAAAAGAATCAAAAGAAAAGAAAAGAAAAGAAAAAAAAAAGAAAAAAAGAAAAATAAAATAAAAAAGATGACGGACATGGTGTGCATTCCGAAAGCCACCATGGGCAAAATATGTCAAAAATGAAAGAGAAAATACAGCCATAGTGAAAAGCCATAAAAGGTACTAAGGGCAAAAGTGTCAAAATAAAGGGAGCGCTATGAAAAACCTTCGGGGAACTTATTCTCAAAATAAGGACGTGTTGATCCTATTCTACAGGTCAAAATTTCATGGTCTTCCGTCCCTATGGCATGATGTTAAATTGCACAACACAGTCCGTTTACACGACTACAAACTGCTTCTCATTCTTACATATCTCTATGGGTTGGTCGCATGACACCCTGCTAAATATCGCCCCTATCATGTCCCTCTTCATAATTTCCCCAGTGAAAGAGCATGATCACTCCTAGGTGTTCTCCCCAGTTGAGATATACCACAGTTACGACTGTGTGACCTCAAAGAATTCAATCGCCTCTCCATAATGTCATATCCCTAGTGGAAGAGTGCCATCACTCCAAAGTGCAATCTCTCCAAGTGAGGTGTACCACAGTTCTGACTATGTGTTCTTAAAGCATGCAACTACCTCTCTCTGTGAAGTAGCAATATCCCTAATTAAGGCGTACCACAGCTTTGATTGTCTGACTGCAGGTCATACTGTTGCCTCTTCGTAAGTACCCCCAGTGGAGGAGCACCACTGCTCCAACATTGTCAAAGGAAGAGCATTGTCGTTCCAAATTCAATACCATAAAATGCTCTCCCTGAAAGAGGCGTACCACGGATCCAACTGTGTGATTGTAGACCGTGCCAATGCCTCTTCATAAACCTTTAAAGCATGTAACCGCCCCTTTTACACAAAGAAATATCCCCAAAAGAGGCGTACTTCAGTCTCAACTGTGAGAATCAAAACCATGTTTTTCATCTCTTCATGAACTCCCCTAGCGGAGGAGCACGATTACTTCAAAACTCATCATTTCCGGTGCTACTCTCAATGGAGGCATACCATAGTTCCCAGCTTTGAGACCTTAATGCTTGCAATCGCCTACTCATAAAGATATACCTCCTATGGAGAAGCATCATTTCAAACCCAACATTCCAAAGTGGTGTTCTCAATCGAGGCATACCGCAGTCTCGATTGTGTGACGTTATATCACGTTGCCTCCTCATGAAAAACAACCATATCATCCCCGATCGAGATGCACCACAGTCTTGATTGCATGATCTTTAAAAGAATGCAACCGCTTCTCTAGGTGAAACCTCAATATCCCCAGTAGATGCATGCCACAATCTCAAATGTGTAAGTTTATCCTATCCATTTCATACATCACCTCATCTATGAGCATTTGCTTCCTGTCAACCACTTCATCTCTCATGACTCTTCTGGTCTCCATTTCCCCAGTTGGGGTTACACCACTCGTGGCTCTCTTGAGCCTCCGTCATTCATGTTTCAAGGCAAACCATCGAACCATTACCCTAGTCCCGAACTGTGTGGCACCCCAAATGCCTTGTGTGACCCATTTTTCCATAAGCCATTCTTCACCTTATTGAGAAACCTATAGTGTCCCTTGAACCCTGCACCTTATGGTGCCCATGATCCCATTTCATGTCATGTGTGCCCCTGCTTCAATAGTCCAACATGGGTAGGGACTATAAAAACACCCCTATCGGTCTAAAGTGGGTGAAGACCTTAAACTTTCCCTCAACACGTCCAATAAGAGTGATGACATTAAAAGGCCCTCGAGTTCGTCCATCAGGGGTTATAACGATTAAAAACCCCATACATATGTCCAACAAGGGTGAGGACTTTAAAAGCACCCTTACTTTGGTCTAAAAAGGGTGAGGACCTTAAACATTCCTTCAATGAGACAAACTCGTTGGGTTGATCCATCCACTCCCTAGTGGGTTGATCCATCCACAATCATCATGAGGCTACCACTCTCATGTAAGCCCACCACCAACCGTGAGAGTAAACCATCGCTCCCCACCAAATCCCAACTCTTGAGCCTACCACTAGCATACAGATTCACATCGCTCATCATCCCTAGGGAGTCCTCACCTCCCTTAAGCACCATGTAAACCCTTGAATGGTCGCCCCTGCCTGACCACCATTTCACCCATCAACTCCACCTCATCTCCCTCCCTCTCTCTCTCTCTCTCTCTCTCTCTCTCTCTCTCTACTACTAC
>NW_006496564.1:707416-746797 GCF_000471905.2 Amborella trichopoda | reverse complement strand
TAGGAGAGAGAGAGAGAGAGGTTGTATAGAGATGGGGAAGAACACCCTTATTTATAGTGAAATTTAGGTTTAAAGTTTCTAAAGGTTTTCCCATAGTTTGCCTCTTTCATGAGATTGAATCTAGACCGTTGATCAAGGTGACTTGTGGGGTGAGAGATCAGAGTCATCCATTCCATAGATGGGCCATCAATATTATGGAAGGTGCATGGACCATTATCCCCCTTTCCTTAAACTATTTTTCCATCAATATATTTAAATAGGGTAACAACCCCAAATTCTCAGGTGTTCAAGGGAGGGAGTACGATCTGTGAAAGTTTTGTGAAGAGTAAGTGGGGCAGCTTTGTAGGAGTCCGGTTAAGGATGTAACATGCCGTTAATACGACTTCTCTCCAAAACTCCAATGAAAGATTTGCATGTCCCATCATACTCCTTACCATTTCCACTAAGGTCTTATTCCTTTTCTCAGCTATACTATTTTGTTCAAGAGTTAAGGCATGGTATATTGATAGATGATCTCATTTTCAATGCATAATTATTTGAAAAGATCAGATGAATATTCCCCCCCTCTATCGGTTCTAAGAACTTTAATTTTCAGGTTGGTTTGAAACTCAACTTAGGCTTTACATTCTTTTAATTTTTCTAGGGCTTCTGATTTTGAATGAATAAGGTATACATGGCTATATCACGAGTAATCATCTATAAAAGAGATAAAATATCTTTTTCCACTTTTGGTGGTCACAGTCATAGGTCCACGTATGTCACTATGAATGATTTTCAATATGCTAGTAGCTCTGTTTGCCATAATGGTATTTTTCCTTATTAATTTTCCCAGCGTACAAGACTCACACACTTTCGATAAATCTCCCTTATAATTTTGAAGAATCCCGTCCTTTTTTAATCATTCCAGTCGTTTGATATTAATGTGACCTGACCTCATATGCCATAGGGTAGCAACCATTTCATTAGGGGAGGTGACATAAGCAATATTATCTTTTATTTCAATAGTAAATAGCCCATCTACAAGTCATCCAGTCATGATCACATCTTTCCCCCTTTTGACTACCACTTTCTCTCCAATGAAAGTGGTTATTTCTCCCCAATGAAAGTGATTATGAATCCATCCATAGACATCTTAGGGACCGAAACCAAACATTTCCTCATATCAGAAGCATAAAGTGATTGCTGTAGGATCAATGTGCTCCCACTCTTTAGTTTC
Source organism: Amborella trichopoda (assembly GCF_000471905.2). The sequence goes on along the minus strand of NW_006496564.1, from coordinate 745,581 downwards.
AGCTCAAAATTTCCAACTTCAAGAACATCAGTCTTTTGATTTCCTCCCATATAAATATGCTGCTTTCCTGGCCCCATGGGAGTAAAAGAACAGAACCCATCCTTGGTGTTTGTGACATGAACCGTAGCCCCCGAGTCAAGACACTAAGAGGCTCCCTTAGGGTCAGCCAGCATAAACTCAAAAGCCACACATGTCAATTCTTTATAGGTCGCTTCAGATTAGTTGAACCCGACAACTATTGGCTATGTGGCCCACCTTCTTGCAAATAAAGCAAGTTCGAGTCTCTCTCCTTGCTCTCTTATTTCCAAAATCTTCCCTTTTGAAATCTATTTTCTTTCCAAAATTATTTTTTCCCTTTCCCTTCTTAAATTTAAAAGAAGGTGCAGATCTTACCATATGCACAGCTTCCCTTGGAGTTGTTGTCAGTATTTGTCTCGAATTTTTCCTCTCCTCTTTTGCTTTGATTGTAGTGATGAGCTCCTCCAGTTTTGATGCTTTCCTTCTGGCTGAGTGGATGATATGAAGGTCCCTCATGAATTGGGAAGTGAATTCATAAGATGAATCCCTTGTCTATGTTCATTAGGTTTCATCCTAGTATCTTCTAGCTCTCTGAATAACGATCGAAACACATGCACATAATCTGTAAACTTAGTACCTTCTGCCATCTTTAATTCGTTATACCTCCTCATAACCATGGTTAGCTTTATAAGAGAGGGTCAGCATACTCTCTCAAGTTTATCATAAATTTCACTTGAAGTATAGATTGACTCATACTCAGAAGCATATGAGTCAGTCATGACAAATAAAAGAATGTGTTTTCATCTTAGATTCCTCCTCTTCCAATTGGCGTACTCATTTTTAATGACTCGAGAAGAGTCGACAATTGGACGACGAGATTGGTCCTCAAATAGTACCTTATGCAAGTCTTCCTCATAGAGCAGAAATTTGATTTTTTTTTTTTCATGAGACAAAATTGGTCCCATCAAACCTTTCGGTTTTCAGGATCTCTGAGATGAAGGTATGAGCAGCTATATATTTCTATTCTCAAGCAAAAATAAGAAAAGACTCCTAACGGCAATCAAGTAAAACTAGCTTTGATACCAATGAAAGAAAGACCTATGTGATCTTTTACCGAAGAAATACGAATTTTTTTTTTTTAATAATAATCACCCGTTAGAATTTTTAGCAACAAGATCACTCACAGATGGTCTTATTACAAACAATAGAAATTGCAAAAAATAAATAACACATCAATAAAATAAATCTCAACTACTTGATGCATTCATACAACCTAATATTGTGCTTGAGAATATAAAATGAAAGAAAAAAAGAAAAGATGCCGGAGATTATCTCAACTGGACTTTTTACACCCCACACTGAGTCACCACATCTAATGGCGCGGGATCTGTGGTCTAGCTTCAATCTTGAATCGGGATAGCTGATATAGGCCAAACTATGTAACCACCACTAAAATATTTACTAAACCTTAACCCCCAAAATTAACTTATGTTTCCCTCTAATTTTTCCAACCCTTAGTTTCTTCTTAAGTCTAGAGAGGAGAGAGAGTACTACCTAGGGTTTTGGAGAGAGAAATTTAGAGAGAGAAATATGAAGGAGAGAGAGTCGGGCGTGCCCCTATAAGAAAGAGAGAGAGAGGTTGTATAGAGATGGGGAAGAACACCCCTATTTATAGTGAAATTTAGGTTTAGGGTTTCTTAAGATTTCCCATAGCTTGTCTCTTTCATGAGATTGAATCTAGACCGTTGATCAAGATGACTTGTCGGATGAGAGATCTGAGCCATCCATTCTATAGATAAGCCCTCAACATTATGGAAGGTGCTTGGACCATTATCCCCCGTTTACTTAAACTATTTTCCCATCAATATATTTAAATAAAATAAATATCATGCATTTCATAAAATTACATGATCCATCTCACATATTCCATAAAGATATGTCAAAAATTATAAAGCAAATAAATACTACCAAATATAAATAAGATAATGTCAATATTTACTATCTATTTAAATTGACCATATTCCTTTAAAGCAAACTTGCTATAAAACAAATAAAGTTGTAGTCCATATTTCCCTTCTAAGATTTGACTACATGCCACAAATCAAAGTTACCATAACTCAAAGACTTGAACATAAAGCAAACAAGGAATCCAAAGGGTGGGACATGCCACCCCCTATGTGGCACATGTGGGCGCCCACCCACATGCCACATGGTTGGCCCATGTGCACTTTGGGCCCCATGGAATTTTATAAAAAGTTTTAAAATTAAATAAAACGAGTTAATATATATTTGAATTTTTACAACTTTGTAAAATCAATAACTGTATTTTTATAAGTCCAAAAATCATAATTAAAATATTGAGATATTCATAAAAATTCAAATAATAAAACTAAAATCATTTCAATAATAAAATGAACACAATTAAATAAATATGATGGGACAATGATCCATATGGTTATAGGAATTCAATCTGTAAATATGGGGTATTCCACTTTCAACTGTGGACTACAGACTACACTAGCTTCATTGAACCGACCCAGTGTTTCTCATGACCCACAGTCCAAGCAAGGACTCATTAACGGGTCACCAAAGTCAGGTTGATGAATCAAGGGGTCGCAATCCCAGTATGTGGATTACAGGTCCTCCCCTAGAGACTAGTCAAGGTCACTACGACCTGATGCGACCACGGCCTTATGGCGCATATGGGTATCTCTTGCACATGCATATGCTTCACCCAAAGGTGGATCTCTAGCTTTTTCGAACGATCTATCGATATACATGCCGTGTGATAGAACATAGATGAGGTTTTGGTCCTCGTCTCAATAGGCCTACCATCACCCACAAGGATCACACAGTCCCTCGGCTCACTCATCTAAGCACAAGCTCCGACCTCATCAAGGGCTAACCTAAAACCCTCCTCGGTTAATTATTTATGACCAGTGATCTTGGGTTTTTCAATCAACTAGCCTAGATCGATAAGCACAGTCCAGTATAAAAAAACATCACTCACTTAGTATGGTCCTGGAGAGACCATACTCCCACTGAGTTTATGTTTTACTATAATAAAAGTATTTCAATACATACTCATAAGGCTTTTAAAGGCCACATAAACCCAACATCTCCCATTTGGCCTTTGAAGGCCTTACATTCTTTCTTCCTCACTTTTTCTCATCTCCATCTCTCTCACATGTCTTACAAAAACATTAAGGACAACTCCCTTAGTCAGAGGTTTTGCAATCATCAAATCTGTAGATATATAGTTAATCTCGATCTCTTTCAATCTCACCTCATTTCTCAGGTGATAAAAATAAAGCTTAATATGCGCTGAGTTCTTGTGAAACCGAGGCTCCTTAGAGACGCAAATAGCCGCAGTGTTGTTGCAAAAAATTCGTACTGCCTCATAACGTAGAGGATGACAATTAAGTTGATTAAGAAACTTCTTAATCCACACGACCTCCTTGGCTACTCGACAGCATGCCACATACTCGGATTCCATGGTGGACAAGGCCACAATATCTTGTTTCTTTGACTTCCAAGAAACCGCACCTCTTCCAAGCATAAACACATACCCAGATGTAGACTTCGCATCATCTGAATCCTCGAGATAGTTTGCATCTGAATATCCCTCTATTGCTATTTCAGTTCCCCCTTTATAAGTGAGCGTATAGATCATGGTCCTTTTTAAATATCTAATAATTCTTTTTATAGTTTTCCAATGCTCCTCTCCTGGATTACTTTGGAAACGACTCACCAGACTCAAGAAAAATGACAAGTCAGGCCTTGTTCTTGTCATGGCATACATAAGGGACCCGACTGCGCTCCTGTATGATACTCTCTCAATGGCTCTTATATCCACGTCTTCGGTAGGACACATCTTATTATTAAGCTTCGTCTTTTTGTCAATTGGGGTAGACATAGGCTTACACATACTCATATCTAACTTTTTCATAATCCTCTTACATTAGGTTGCATAAGAAAGTTGGATAGTCTTCTCTCTTCTGTTTCTTATTATCTTGATGCCCAACAGATATGAAACTTCTCCAAAATCCTTCATATCGAAGTGTTGTACAAGGGAATTTTTTGTCTCTACTGCAAGGGCAATTGAGCTACTAACAATTATCATATCATCAACATTAAACGATATAAAAACCACATCACTCCCACTGACATTTTGATATATGTAATAATCCTCATTATTTGTTTAGAACCCTGCAAGAGCAAGGATCTTTTGAAATTTTATTTACCATTGTCGTGATGCTTGTTTTAGATCATAAAGGGATTTATTTAATTTGCATACTAAATTTTCTTTCCCTTTTTTTTCAAATCCCTCAGGTTGGGTCATATAATTTTTTTCTTCAAGTTTTAGATTTTTTATTGTTTACAACCATTCGATTTAAAATTTAATGGACAATAACCATTGTGACCTCTTTGTATCATAAGTACACGATCTGTTTGTATATATTCCTACAAGGGTATTATCGTCCTCTTAAGAAAATCTTGGCTCTAGGGCTGTTTACGTAATTTGTGATAACTACGGAGGACATAATAGTCATATAGGAGCATGGAAATTCAGCTCTTGAAATGAACGGTAAATCCAGCCACCATGAAAGAGATTTCTCCTTTCTTTGTTGTCTAAACTGCATCAGCGTTGTGTTTACCAGATTCTTGAAGATGGTATGTTTTCAACTGTCTCGATCGTTGTAAGAAGAAAGAATAATCAGTAGTTTGAATGTTCTTTTGATGTGATTACTGTGAATTTTTGATCTTCCATTGACTTCTAATGGTGTTTGTATTTGTCAGGTTCTTTTGCAACCAGATCCATTTCTCAATGAGCTCACCAACATGTACGAGCGTAACAGAGAGAAAGGCTCAGTTTGGGTCACCCTCAAACGATGTAAGTTTCATCATATCTACTCTCTTTTTCCGCTCTCCATTTCTCTATCTAATGTTGATTTCTATGTAGGGTTTTGATTGCAATGTATTTGGGTTTTTTACTTTGTTGGGTTCTTGCTTTAGCTTCTCTGAAGTCGAAGAGGAAGAGGAAGGTAGAATACGCGACAGATGTTGTTGATTTCAGATGCCTGGTGCGAGCCACTGATGGGAAGAAGACCATCTCCACTAGTGTATGTCTCTATCTCTTCACATTCAGATGACTCTCTCTTCCTCTCTCTAAGAATTTTGCGCAATTCCAATGCATATGGAGATCTTGGCATGCTTCTTTTTTTGTTTTTGTTAAGTGAGATCTGAGCGTGTTTCAGAGTCGACAATCCATTCATATGAACACATATTAAACGGATAATATCATGTGTGAAAGCAAAGCTTACTCACATATATAATGGTAGCCTGTATTTTATTTCCTTTTGGTAGGTTATGCATTCATAAATCTCTCTCATGTGATGCATAACCCAGTCAATGTCGAAGGATTTTGACAAACTTGATTACACTCCCTAAGTCCATATGCTTTGGACCAAGTGATCCTCTGATTTTTCCACCTCTGAGCATAGAAGACTTTGGGGCCTACTTTTGCTGCCCACTAATTTGTACTCACTCCCACAACATCAACTGTTGCTATTTAATTGATGTTCCGAGGATGTGATCGATTGCTCAAAGATGAATTTGTGGGCAGGAAATTAATTGATAAGTTGTGATTACTATAGTAGTGGATGGCAAAACTGGCCTGCAACAACAAATGTATCCCTGTTTTTTTATTACACTGTGGGTTTTTGTTAGATATTATATGATATAGTTAACCTTTTCTCAAAAAGAAAGAAGAAAAAATTATCCCTGTTTTGCAACCTTTTTTTCGGGTGATCAATACCAGGAATTTTCTCCTTCAGAGTTGAAGAAAATCTGAGATTCTAGACCAACTAATTCAACCTCTCCATGGAGTTTCTATTGGTTTCTCTTCCATAAACTAGCAGAGCATCATTTTCCTGATACCATTGAATATGCTTGTCTTCAACCTCAATTCCTCCCTGATAACTCATATGATAGGTCCATAAACTAAAGTTATTGTCTTATAGAATCCTCCTTCACCCTGGTCATTTCAACTGAAACTAATTTGGACAATGTGGTCAAGCTGTATGGCTACTTTCACAGGAACCCATAAAACTAATAGCCACTTTATTCCCCACACCATCTAAGTCCAATTCAGCCAAAGGTTCTCCCCATCTCATTATTGTCTCTAGGATCAACCTTTTTTTTTTTTTGGAAAGGATTTTATGCTTCCCCTACAGTATAGAAGTTCTATCCTCCCCCTACCATCCAGCCGTCCAATTTTGATCAAGAGAACCACTCACCGTTTGATCTTAGATCCGATGTCTCAAAGTATTTTATTTTTAGTTTTTTTATATAAATTGTTTGAATATGAAATTTGGCACGTGCCATCTTCTCATTGGGGCGCACCTATAAAAAATATTAAAAATAATTTTTCGATAAATTATAATGACCAAAATACCCCTTGAAAATTTCAGGGGTATTTTGGTCATTTTATTTTATTGAAAATATTTTTTTTATATTTTTCTCTAGCGCAAGTTTAATAGAGGAATGGACATCCAAAATTTGGTGTCAAAATAGTTTATAGAAAAAAATTAAAAATAAAATAGTGTAGAGACATGACATTGTGATCGGGGCAATCTTAGCCCTCCATTCAGAATGGACAGTTGGATAAGGCGGAGGATGGTACTTCTATGCTGTAGGGGAAGCATAGAAAGCTTGCCCATTTTTTTTTTTGGATAATTATCTCCTGGACAAACTTGATATCTACTTTGTTATCGTTGATCCATTTGTCTGTCCATTGTTTCCAAGAATGGTAATGAAGAAGGAAGTACTATTTAGTGTAAGCTGTTGTGAATTACTATGAATGTTTGGATTTTTGGAAGGGATGATTGTCTTATTTTATGGTGAATTTTATCTTTGTTGCATTTCTTAGCATGTATGGTTTTTGAAATTCCCTTGTTGATGATGGAAGTAAAGCGTAGTCATTAGTCTAATAGGGACAAAGCAAAGCATTCGGACCGGTGGTTTTCTGGCAGAGTAAGGGTTTAGGGTTTTTCTAACGGGTGATTGGTGAGCATCAAAATTCCATTGTAAGCATAGAATGACTCAGGTGTAACATGCATCGCCTTGATTCCCAAGAGGGAAAAGCATTGGGACTTGGTGGTTTTTTGGCAGCATTGTATTAAGACTCTAGGGTTTTCCTATGGGGTGAATGCTGGATACTGGAATTTCAATATAAGTTTTAGAAGTATTTGGGTGTAATACATACGTCACTTTAATTCCCGAGAGGGAAGGAACGAACGAGATTTAGGCTCCATAAAACAAATTGAATGACATTCAAGACTTATTGCTCTATATGAACATTGCACCTCTTGTTGCTTCAAGGATACACCTTCTTTCACCTTTGTGTCATTATGGTTTCTCTGGGGGAGATAATTTTCTTGGTGCTGCTTTGGCAACTCATGAACTATTTGAGGAAGAGAATGCAGAACTAGTTTGGGTTTTTCCCATTTTGAACATTAGGTTGACATTAGAAAGGATTACAAGTATGTAGTTTGGGACTCGTACTCCATGTTGTGCAATTAGGGTTGGATTGGCTGGATGAAAGCTTATATCTCCATGCTTGGATTCACTAGTATGATCAATGTGAGCGTGAGAGCTTAGTTTTGAGTTTGAATGGTTCCTGACAAGGGTTTTCTGACTATCCACTTTTTTAATGTACTTGATGATTGACTCCCTTTGCTTAATGTTCCAATCCTAATTGAGATACATATTATATTAACCGCTTTTTGGAGAACTTGACTTTTTAATTTGAGACTTCTAGCATCTAAATGAGACATGTAACAACAAATTGTTCCATTTATGAGAAAGGATTTTATGTTCCACCATCACAATTCTAGGAAATTTAAGAACTTTTCATTATTTCGTAGCTTAAAAATTAAATTTAAAGCACTAAATAGAAATAGTCTTTAACATAGTTTTAAACTGCGGCTGCATCGTGCGGGATGCGCTCCCCTCCGCATCGCAACTTGGCGCATATGCGCTTTTGACAGATGCAGCCACATACGCGCCGCATCAGATTGCATTGTAGCTGCATCCCTCATCTCCCCGTATCGTAGCCCATCTCCTTCCGCCAAAACTATTTTTGATTTAGCCCCTCGGGGAGGGGCAAAATGGTCTTTTTGACCATCCAGCCACTTTTGTGGCTTTTTTTGCAACAAATCGAGGGAAAAAAAAATTTGGCGAAACTTTTTTTTTCATTCAAATCTTCGATTTGGCGGTTGTTTGATACTTGGGTGTTCATTTGATGCCTTTGACTGTTGATTTGGGGATGTTAGGGTGAATTTGTGATAAGAAATCGGGGGTATTAAACCCTGAGATGAAGAAACGGAGACGTCGTCGTCTCCCTCCCTCCTCTCTCTCCTCTTGCTATTGGAGTGTTATCTATGACGTCTACCCCAAGCCCTCCCGCCTTTCTCCCCCTCCTCCTTCCAAGGCTCAGCCGGCCCTCCGGGTCTTCGGCCCCTCGCTCTCTGCACCGAAGAAGTTAGAGGTATCCCCTTTGGTCTCTTTTCAAGTGGCTTCAGAGGCTCCCACCACCTCTTTCCCTGCTTCCTACTCGCAGGTAACAGCTCGCCTCCCGTCTTCTACTGCTCCCACTTCTTCATCGGTAGGCGCAAAGGGGATTTCTTCTACTCCCTGCAAGGCCTCCCCTTTTTGCCCCTTCTTCGTCTCCATCCCCCCTGAAGAGTCCTCCCTTCTTCAAGCCAAATTCGTAGCCTTTTTAGTTGGCACATTCCAGCCCCCTCGAGGTGATGCGAGAGGCATAGAAAAATGGGTTCAAAGCACCTAGTAGGACCCAAACATCACCGTCAGGCCTATCTCCGGTGGGGACTTCCTTTTTTGCTTCTCGTCTACAGAACAAGCCCTCTAGGTGTTACAGAACTCCCACCCCCTAGCCTTCAAAGGGGCTAATCTTCGGCTTCGTGCGTGGACCCTTATGAAAGGTGCCTTCAGATTGAAAAACATTTGGCTCACCCTACACTACATGCCCCTCCATGTGTGGTCTCTGTCCACGTTTGGGAGAGTAGCGGAAGCCTTTGGAAATCTGATTTAAATCCACTGGAAGTCCATTGAAATCCTCCCTCTTGGGTCCATCCGTATGCTTGTGGAGGTTCTGATACAAAGCTCATCCCACCTTGTGTATGGATAGAAGCTAATAACTTCTTCTACCCCATCTCTCTCTCATGGTCGGAGGCTTCCCCCCCTCGACCAATTTCCTTGATTCTTCGACCTCTCCCGTGGCCAAGGGTCCTTCAACCTCTGCCTGGACCAGAGTTTCCCGGAATCCTAGCCACCACCAGCGGCGTTGCCGCCACCAGCCCTCAGTTTCCGTCACTGTCCCGGGTTGCGACGGGCCCAAATCCTCTGCACGTCCCCCCTCCTGGCAACCACGTGGCGCACCCCAGGGTCCTGCCTTTGCCAGCAAACAGGCATCACAAGTGGGTCTCGAGCCCAGTTCCAAGGGCCCTGCCCCGTAGAAGGCCATGCAGTAGAGCTCGATGGGTCTAGCCCGGGCCTTTTGGTCCCTCTCTTACTACAACCCGGGAAGGTGGGTCTCAAGCCCAGTTCCAAGGGCCCCTCCCCTGTAGACGGTCAGGCAGTCGAGTCCGGTGGGTCTACCTCGGGCCTTTCGGTTCCTTCTTACATCGACCCTGGAAGGAGGTTTTGGTGGATACAGACCACCCTTCCCCCCCTGGGCCGTCGGGCTGGGCCTCTGACTCGAACCCCCCCTTCTCTGGCCCTTTGGGTTTGCCCCTTGTGGATATTACCTTTATCCCGAGAACCTTCGACAAGGCTCAAACACCTGTCTCTCTGCCTACTGCTCTCTCCTGTCATTTGTCCCGCATGCCTGACACGCTGTAGATGGGGTTGTCGTCTTCGCCCCTGGGTACGTCGTTGCCAGCTTCTCCGCTTGCCTTGGCATTTAATGCTAAGAATCTCGTTGGGCCCCAGCCGCCTCAACCTCCCCCATACGTCGGCTTCGTCCTTTCACCTGCCTCCCCTTCCTCTACCTCTAATGACACCTCACCCCTCACTTTTCCACCTGGCTCCCCTCTGCCGACCGCCTCCCCCATCTCACCTACCACTGTCCTGTCAGTGACGGACCTGTCTCCTCTTCCGCTCCCGAGGGTGAGTCTTCCCCTCCTTCCCGTCATACCAACCTCCCCTTTCTTTCTTTGCCCCCTCGTGGTTCACAAGGGGCCACTCCCTCCTCTCTTTTGCTGCCTCCCCCTGGTAGGCTCCCTGCCTTGTTATCTCACCTCACCTCCTCCTCTCAAGCTGTGAGCCGAGAAGTTGGCTCTTTCTCTTGGCCCCTTCCGCTCCTTTCCTTGTCTTTCCTGCCACTTGTCTCAGAGGGTGTTTGCTCCCAGTCGTCTTTAGTGTGGTTCTCTTCGCTTTCGTCTATGGATTTGGACACCTCTTTGCTTCCCTATGGCATCATTGCCGTACACTCCCTTGACCTGTCTCCTCCCGACCCGGCCTACCTCTCCTCTCTTCTCATCCCTTAGTTTCCCCAATCTTTGCATATCGTCCATATTGGCAGGGTAACTACTGTTTTCTTCCCCTTCCCTATCTACTCTACTTGGCCGTATGCCGCTGTCCCCCACTCCTAACCCAACCACTTCCTCTCTCTTTACTCCCCCTCCCCTACCCTTGGTCACTTCGAGGGTTATGGTGAAATTTCTCTCTCCCCCCTTTCCCCCTACATTGTCTTTGGTACTTTCCCTCCCCCCTCCTATCTGTATTTCCAGCTGACCCCCTCCCCTGTAGTTTCCCTTGGATCCTTCCCCTACTCTCAAACGCCGGACGTCTCTGCTTCCACCCCTACTCCGGTGGCCTCTCCACGCTTACCTCCTGACCTCTACCTTCTTTCTTCCCTCGCCCCCCCCCACCACAGGAACCTCTTTTGGAGCTGCCTAATCTTGGTTCCCCGCCTTGTTCTCTTATTTTCCAAGATCTACCCAGAACATCTATAGCACCCACCTCTCTTGCACCCATCTCTCCCCCCTTAGCAGAAGCCCAGACGGTCAACGGGGATGTGGACCATAGGATGGCAGATAGAATGAAGTGTATCTACCGGGTTATGGGTTTCGAATATGACGACCCGACGCATCGGTTCTTGCAAGCAGATGCCCAAAGTCGAGCCAAGGTGAGCGCAAAAGGTCAAAGAGAGCTGCTAAACCTCTTCTCCTCTATCAGCTATGACAAACACCCTGCTTGTGCCTTAACTCCTTCCACCACACCGCTTATTTCTCCATTGAGGCGATCGGCTAGGATTGCTTCCCCTGTTGTCCCTCCTTCTACCAATGCAGATCCTTTCCTGGAATATTAGAAAGGGACATTGTTAGGGATTTTTCTATCAAACTTAGCCTTCCTATCTTAGCCTTAACAGAGACCAAACAACCTGAGCCAAACCTTCGGTTAATTCGCAGTGTGTGGGGTAGAAGACCTTGCCAATGGGTTACCTTACCGGCGGACGGGGCTTCAGGAGGCATCTGGGTGCTCTGGAACCCAACTGAATACCATCTCCATTCCTCCCACATAGGAGCCTTCTTTGTAACGGTCCTCCTCTCTAGGGTCTCAGATGGCTTTCCTTTCAAATTCTCTGCTATTTACGGGCCCAACTCTGTTTCCCTCCGTCCACGTCTCTGGTCTGAACTTGAACTGGTCGCCTCTTCACCCCACTCTGCGTGGTGTTTGGGCAGTGATTTCAATGTCACCAGGTGGTCCTTTCAAAGGAATCTCAATTCAAACATCTCATAAGGAATGCTCGACTTCTCTGACTTCGTCTCTCGCCATGAACTTTTAGACATTCCTCTCCAAGGGAATAGTTTTACTTGGTCAAACTATTCTGCTCAGCCTTCCCTTGCTAAGCTGGACCGTTTTCTACTTTCTCTGGATTGGGAGGCTGCCTTCCCTGGCTCCCATGCCCTCACTCTACCGAAACCCACCTCGGACCACTGCCCCATCCTCCTGAACACCCTGGCCATTCGAAGGGGCCTGAAACCTTTTCGTTTCGAACTGGCTTGGCTAGAAGAACATTCCCTTTCTGACCTTATCCGTAGTTGGTGGTCCTCTTTCTCATCCTAGGTATCGGGTAGAGCAGGTTTTAAGCTTCAATCCTAACTCCAACTTCTGAAAAAATCTCTCAAAATTTGGTGCAAATCTTTACCAGGTAACTACTCCCAATCAAAAAACTCCCTGCTCAATTCTATCCAAGAGCTCAATGGGGTAGAAGAGCCCTGACCCCTCAGTAGTACAGAAGCTAACCTTAGAACACAATACAAGCTGGACTACTTTTCTACCCTTAAGAAAGAAGAACCCTTCTGGTACGAGCGATCCAAAGTCAAGTGGCTTAAAACAGGGGACCTGAACACAACTTTCTTTCACCGAGTAGCAAATTGCCCTAGAAGAGACAATACGATTTCCACCATCAAAGTGGACAATCGTTTTTGACTCAGCCTGATGAAATAGAATCTGCCATCCTTGTTTACTTCAAGTCCCTCTACACTGCCCCTCTGGACCTCTGATCTAGAATGACTACCTTGGACTTCATAACTCTTCCTGCTTAGTGGTCACAGTGGTTGGAACGACCTTTCTCTCAAGAGGAAATTGTCTGTGCTATTGACCAATTTGCCAAAGACAAAGCTCCGGGGCCGGACGGCTTCCCAGTCGTCCCCTTTAAATCCTTCCAGGATATCTTTTTACCTGATTTCAGTAGCTTCTTCGAAGAATTCTACCATAGGGGGATCCTCAACTCAGCGATAAACGCTACCTTTATTGCTCTTGTTCCCAAAATTGAAGGGGCACAGGAGCTCAAGGACTTTCGCCCCATTAGCTTGCTAAATTCTCATACAAAATTTTGGCGAAGACTTTAGCATCAAGACTTAAGCTCGTCCTCCCTCTGATCATCTCTCCGTCTCAATCTGCCTTCATCCAAGACAGACAGATTCTGGATGGGGCAATGATGCGCATGAGTGTCTCCACTCAAGGCACTTATCCAAGAAGCTAGGTCTAATTTTCAAAATCGACTGGGAAAAGGCTTATGACCATGTCGATCGGTCCCTACTAGAAGAAATGATGGCTAGGATGGGCTTTGGTAACCAGTGGAGAAAATGGATGCAAGGCTGTATTACCAACCCCCATTTCTCTATTCTTATAAATGGAAGCTCGAAAGGTTTCTTCCCATTCTCGAGGGGCCTTCGCCAAGGGGACCCCCTGTCCCCCTTTCTTTTTGCCATAGTCGGAGAGGTGTTTAGTAGGCCCAGCTCCCGCCTTCATCAAGAGGGCCGTCTTTCAGCCTTCCAATGTAGCACACAAGGCCCCTGGTGTCTCATCTGCAATATGTAGATGATACACTAGTCTTCCTTTACGCTTCCCCACAGGAGATCGACAACCTCAGGCTGTTTCTCATTTGTTTTGAGACTGCCACGGGATTTAAAGTTAATATGGATAAATCAAAGATGATGGGGGTGGATCTCACGAGTCAAGAAATCAGAGCCCTTATTCCATCTTGGGACTGCAAAGTAGAGGACCTCCCCACCACCTACTTGGGCATACCTTTGGGCTTGGGGAAGCCCAAAAAAGACAATGGGCTTAAATTATTGACAGAGTGGATAGGGGCTTCGCCAGTTGGGAAGGGAGGTTTCTTTCTCTGGCAGGCCGCTCTACGCTGGTCAAAGCCACTCTGGCCAATGCCCTGATCTACTTAATGTCCATTTTCCACATGCCAGCCTCGGTCGCTAACAGACTGGACCAGCTCATGAGAAACTTTCTTTGGTCGGGCCAAGTGGAAAAAACTAGACACCACCTGATCTCTTGGGACACAGTCTGACTACCCAAATACCAAGGAGGGCTAGGTATCAGGAATCTTATAAAACAAAACCTGGCTCTGTTAGGGAAATGGTGGTGGAGATTGGCTACTCAACCAAACTCCCTCTGGGCACAGGTCATTCGCAACAAATACAGGATCCCCACTCATAAGTGGGTGCCTGAAAGGACCTCCCCCAATAGGGCCTCTGGTGCCTAGAAGTCCTTTGCATCCTCCCTTGCTCTTTTCGACCAATCCATCTGCTTCCACCCTAAAAAAGGTTCTAGAGTGCCCTTTTGGTCCGACCTTTGGATTGGACATGCCCCTCTTAGGGATCTTTTCCCCTCTCTCTTTCACCTCTCTGCCAACAAAGATTCAACCTTCGCTGAAGAGATGGTCCTATTAGGTGGCAAAAGGTCTTGGAATACCTCTTTCAGAAGGACCTTAACCGTGGAAGAGACTACACTCTTCATCTCTCTGTTCGCTGCCTTACACCCCATCTTCTTATCTCCCTCAGGGACTGACTCACTGGTATGGACTCTCTCTCCCTCAGGTTTCTTCTCAGTAGCCTCCTTCTACAACAAACTCATTCAACCCCCTACTTACCCACTGAACCCCACTTCTGTTCAATCCAAAGTCTGGTCAACCATAGCTACTCCAAAAGTCCAAACCTTCAATTGGATAGCTTGCTGCCAACGGGCTCTCACAGTCGACCAACTTCAAAGAAGAGGACTTTCGCTTCCAAACAGATGCAGTTTGTGCCTGCACGAGTACATTGCAGGTTGGCTTTTGAACTTTGGAGCCGTATTCTTCAGCTGTTTCAAATTCAATGGGTTCTTCCACCCTCGGTCAAGGCTCTCATTTCCTCCTATCCTGGCTACCATTGGCCTAAGGCTGGCAGAACTTTGTGGAAGTCAGCAATCGCTGCAACCATTTGGGTTATTTGGATAGAGAGGAATGAGAGGGTTTTCCAAGGCTACTAAAGAGAAGTGCCAGTGCTATTTCAGAAGGTTATGTCCTTAGTAATCTTTTGGGCTTCATCTCACAAAGAGTTTGTATGGATCCCTTCTAACACCTTTCTCAGTCAATGGGACAATATTTTGAACCTACAACCTCACAAGAAACAAAGTCCTCACAACTGGTTGGCCCCTCCAGTCAACGCCATCAAACTCAACTTTGATGGTTGTTCACTGGGAAACTCAGGGCCATCAAGGGCAATAGGGGTATTTCGTGATCACAATAGCAATATTCTCCTCACCTACTCGAAAAATGTGGGACATGGAGATTCCCAGTTCGCTGAAGCGTTGGCTCTCCTGCTGGGTCTTGAAAGATTCAACCCCTCTTGGGGCCAACTCTTGGTGGTGGAAGGAGATGCCCAAAACATCATCTCTTGGGCAGCAGGCACCTCCCCTTCTCCTTGGTACCTCTCCATGATTTTTTATAAAATTAACCATATATGCAGGGATATAAACGTCTTATGGAGGCATACTTGGCGGACGTGGAATGAGCTCGCTGATCTTCTTGCTAAATATGGAGCACGGGCAAGTGTGGAAGACCCCGACCGATCCATCTCCTTTTTTGCTTTGGACCACAGAGGCTTCCCGGGACTATAGTTGCCTTTCATTTTTTATTGTACTTGGGCGTCTCTTATAAGCCTTTTTTGCTACACACTAATTTTTGTAATTTGGCAGGACAGGGCCTGGTTTTTTGTATAGGGTCTTCGGACTTATTTTTTTGACCGAGGTACCCACCTTGTGGGTACTCGAGGTCCTCTCTTTCCCCCTTCATTTATACTCTCTCTCTTGCAACAATATGAAGTTAACATTATAAAAAAAAAAGAAATTGGGGGTTTCAGAGGCCGTGAAGAAATGAAGCACTGTTTCACAGAATCGGTAAATTTTTATTCCTTCTTGTATAGTAATACTGTTATACTTATTTTTGGGGCAATGTCTTCTTCCCAATCTTCTAGTAATAAGGATCCGGCTTGGAAATATGCTAAATTAAAAAATCCGAAAGATAGAAATTGTGTGATATGCTTGCTCTGTGGAAATACTTATATGGGTGGTATTTTTTGACAAAAAGAGCATTTAGCAGAAATTTTTGGGAATGTAAGAGCATGCCCACAAGCTATAGATGATATAAAAAGGAGATTAGAGAATATTTGCATAGATTGAAAAAAGATAAAGAGAAGAAAAAAATGAAAAGAAAAGAATTACTTAATGATATGCAATTATTTGATGATGATATTGTTGTTGTTGTTGATGATGATGATAGTATGTTTGAAGTTGCTATGAGGCAAAGGGGTACTCATACTCTAACCTCTAGAGAGAGGGTTATAAATATTGGTGGTAGTGTTGAGAGAAGAACACCTCTCTCTATGGGGCCAATGGATGCTTTTTTCATCCCTAGCCCCGATAGTGTGGTTCAAGAGAGAGAAAAAAACAAAACAAAGCACAATTGAAAATAGATATAAGAAAGAACAGAGGAAGTCGGTATGTAATTGAGTGGCTTTGGGAGAGGTATGAAAATCGCACGAAGCTCAACCTTATTCAATTGTATGAAGGCGCTGATGGTGATTCCACAGGTGAGTGGGCCATGGATCCAAGACAAGAGCGTGTGTTTGAGGGTGAGGATCTTACATGGTTTGATGTCGAGCTAGCAACAGGAGCTAATGAAGAAGATCGACCTAACACTAGAGCACAAAGGAGTAGAGGAGTTGCTGTGTCTAGTCGCACTCGCACATTAGCTTCAGAGGTCGAGGAGGAGGAAGCTGACTCAGAGGAGACCGAGGAAGAAGAATACATGGAGGCCGTCGAGGATGATATTGATGATGCACATGACGACTCTCAAGATGACTTCTCTGTTTGCTATTTGAAAAATTGACTTCAAATTTCAAAATTGACTTTCAAAATGGATGATTGTATTAAGTTATTGACTATTAACTCTTCTTGAGCTTGACTTTTGGTTAGTAATATTACTATTTTGTGCTTATGGTTGCCAATGGTTGTGCTTTTTGCTTATGGTTGTTGATTGTTGAATGTTTTATGAAGCTAGTTTCAAGTTTCTAGTTTCTATTTGGGGATAGTGGATAATTGGATATATAATCTTCTACAACTAATAATTTTGAAGTTAATCATTAAACTAAAATACCTACTATCACATATATCACGTCCACATTTTTTTCTATGCATTAACCTATTTTTTTAGATTTTTTAGAATTTTTTTACATTTATTGACCGCATCGTCGCGATACACCCGCATCCGGGCAGCATCTAGCCGCATCGGCCCCTCCACCGCTTTTGGCCGCATCCCGCATTTTAAAACACTGGTCTTTAACATTAGAAACATTATTGTTAGAGTCTAGAAAAGGGTTGTTAGAAAATTTAACAAATGCAAGCTATTGAAGTTTCCCATGCGCATTATTATTGAGCTATTACATGATGACCATGCCTCCTGATCCGTCCCTTCTTGATATTAGATGATATCCTTCATCTGTTCTTGCTTCTATAAGTTTGTGCTTTCCTTTTAGGCGGTTCCATTCCTAAAAGCCACCAGGATTAATAGAACCAAGACTAGTTGCTGTATTTGCTTTTGTTTGTAGAATTTTTCTTTATTAAATTTGACACATGAATTCCTTTGGTGCAAATTAGTCCCTTTTTCTGATAAAGTTGTGTGAATATATATTCATCAAATGCTATAAGCTCCATATCAATGCCCCACGCCTTAGGTGTTATGGAAGTAGCATTAAGTTTTATGGAAGAAGCATTAAGTTTGAGGGAATGAGGGCCAATCTGTTTGCAAATGTAGTATTTATTTATTTATTTATTTATTTTTTGAGAATGTATTTGCAGATGTAGTTGTAGCCTATTCTCTTGCTACTTTGGGTAAAACCATAAAATTGCATATGCTCCAAAGACTTTTTACTGCTGATATTAAAACAAGTTGAAATAACCTTAGTACGCGAGTAAGCTTGGAACATGAAGTCCAAAATATTCCATCAATCTAATGCTCATTTGTTAGTGTTACATGGACATGGACATGAGTGTTGTGTCTAATACCTGTCTAAACTGCCTGATACTTAGGCATAAAAAGTTAATATAATATAGCATTTTCAATGCATATGATATAATTTCTTTATTCCAACACATATGACAGTGGTGGAATGGCAGAGTGTTAGGCTCCAATGCAAGAGGTACAAGGTCGAGACTCCACTACGAGTTTTTTTATAATTTTATATTCACACGCAATGTCGCCACATTATGAAATATTCAAAGTGTTCGCATTTGTCGACATGCAACCCAAAGCCTAAGATGGAGTGTTAGATTACCACTCCTTGTTTTTGGGTTTCTATTTCTGATATCCTGAACTTCCACTCCATAACTTTCTCTAACAAAAAACTTCCACTCCATAACGCCTTCTCTTGTAGGCAACTCCCAAGTACTACATCTTAAGTGATGCAACAGAACCCAAAAAAAAAATAAAAAATTACTTGAATGTCAATTTTGGGTGATCCAAAGTTTAAAACGATGATCTTTTCGAGATCTGCAGCTTTTATGCTTATATATTTCCGGAAATTGGGATGTTCTCGGGAGTTGCTTCACTGTTTGATAAAGTAAAAATTCTTGTTTCCTTTTTGGCCAGAAACCACCACCTCTTCAAAGACTATGCTCACTACGACTATTTCAACAATTGGGATTCTTTGTTGTCTCTAGCTTCTCCTAGAATTTGCCCGGGCCTCGCTTTGGAGACCGTCGGACCCTGGCGTCATCAAGCTCAATTTTGATGGTTGCTCCCTAAGCAACCCTGACCGTCATGGTACGACTCTTTTATCCAATTCCCAAGCTCAATTTTGATGGTTGCTCCCTAGGCAAACCTGACCGTCATGGCAGGACTCTTTTATCTTATTCCCATCCTATCGGCTTAGTGGACTCAACTTGTTAGTTGTTTCTTAAATATTAGCAAAATGGGCCCAATTTTATTTTATTTATTTATTTTTCTATACCACTTAAAATGTATTTTTAAAAGGAACTAGTGCTTTTTGTAGAGAATAAGAAAGACCCATGTGAAGAGAGGGACAAGTGGCCATTGAGAGGGAACACTTGTTCATTCTTCCTCTACATGTGTCTCTTTCTAATTTCTCTTTATGGCTATATATGCGAAATGGTTTTGGTAGGCTAGGGTACCAACCATGAGCTCTCTCTCTAAAACCTCTTTCTTTTTTTTAATCTTCCTTGTGAGCTTGATGCAAGGGATGTGCCTCTCATTTCTGTGAGAGCTCTTCAGTGTCACAGGGATAAGTCCCAACACTGTGTTGCATCTCGCGGAAGTTTCTCTCTCTTGAGATTATTTAGTAACCACTGTTTTGCAGCATTCTTGTCTTCCTTTGTGTAATAAATTGCTGAAAAACTCATTCTCAACAAGATTTTCTCTAGAAAAACTACAAAACTGTGCTTGCAAATCCATACGAATTTAGTGAGTTTGTTCCAACTTTTTTATTTTGTATCTGAAAATAATACTTGAAGGTTGAGAAAAATTGTATGATCAAAGGAAAGTTATTGGCACCATTTATTTTATTGTAATGATTTAGATGGGTTTTTGATGGGTATATGATTGGTTGGAAATTATATTGGGGTTTTCTTAGAAGAGCTTTACCATGGTTGCAATTGATTTTGGACTTTGATTCTTTTGTGGAAACAAAGTTAGTGACCTTTGTACACCCTCTTGAGTTCCAAAGAATTTTACAACTTTTTGTGGGTGTTTTGATAAGAGAGTTGCATGCCATATGTTTGTTAGTATTTCTGGTTGAGTTCAAAACCCAACTTGCATGATGTTGTAGCCCTATTTACTTCTGAAAACCAAAAGATCCATTGTATTTGAGCCAACAATTGGTATCAGAGCTTGGAGGTTTTCAATTTGTATCGAAAATGGCTAATCCTAGAGCTGTATCGACTGATTTAGTGAAGATTGATAAGCTTGATGACTATAATTTCTCACTTTGAAAAAGTAAAGTATCTTATTTGCTGCATACTATGGGTTTGTTTATGTAATTTAATGACAAATATATGAACCTGATGATGACTCTACACATAGAGAGAGACAAAGATACACAAAATGATAATTTTACATGTAAGGGTGCTATCTTGAATTGTCTTAGTGATAGATTGCATAAGGTCTTTGAACCCTACACCAATGCTAAAGACTTATGGGAGGCTATTGAGAAAAGATACATCAAGGACAATTATATGGCAAAACATGAACTCTATCAAAGATATAACCAACATAAAATGAGAGAAAACCAATCGGTGCTGGAATGTTTTGATGACATGATTGTAATGGCTAACCAACTTGCCAGTTATGGAGAACCCATATCCGAGTGCCATCAAATTATGAAGATAATATAAAACCTCCCTAATTCATGGAAATACCTTAACAACAAGTGAACAACTTGTGCCATAATGGTACCATCCACACCCTTAATAATTTAAGATGACATCTTAGAATGGAAGAGAATGATAGGGCCAAAGAGAAAATGAATGAGCCCACCAGCATTCTTATTTGGCTAATAGGGTATCCTAATCCCGATCATAAGAACAGAAAGGAGAATAAAGAAAGCAATGAGCAAACAAAGACAAGAAAGAAGGAAAATTCTTTTAAAAGTTAAGAAGATGTTTTAATTGTAACAAATTTGGTTATATTGCCAAATTTTGTAGGGCCAAGATAGAGAGAGGAGAACCCAATCACCCAAGGATGTTGTATTCATGGTAGAAGAGTCTCCCACGGTTACCCCATCCGATGGTTGGTGGATTGACTTGGGTGAAACAAGGCATATCACCACAAGCAAGGAGCATGTGGTGGACTTTAGAGAGAAGAAGGTTGGTGATTGGAAGCTCTATATGGGAAACACCTCTTGGGTCCACATTCTTGGCGTGGCGATCGTGAAGCTTCCTCTTCCTAGTCGGGGTACTCTTACCTTTAATGATATCATCTATGCCCCCGTCATGAGGCATTACTTGATTTCCTTGTCTAAGGTAGACAAGAATGGGGTTGAAGGGAATGTAAAAAAGGGGAATATGACTTTTCTTAAGGATGGTGTAGAAGTGGCTAAGGCCTCTCTTTGTGGCGGTTTGTATAAACTTGAGATTAATGAAATGAAATTATCTTCCTCTTATGTTGTTGATTCTTCTTTCCAAGAATTCTTTAACGTATGGCATAGAAGATTAGGACGTACTGGCTATGGAAAATTGTCTAGAATGATGAAAGAAAAATTAATTCCTTATGAGAAAAAGATAAATTTAAATGCAAAAGCTGTTTAAAAGGAAAGATGCATAAAAACCATTCCCAAAAGGATTAAGTGCTGAAATTGTTCTGCATATTGCCCATATTGATATTTGTGGAAGATTAAATGCTAACACGTTTAAAGGGCATGAATATTTTATCACTTTCAATGATGATTATTCACGATATACATATACATATTTGATTTCTGCTAAAAGTGGAGCTTTAGAAAAATTTAAAGAATATAAAATGGAGGTAAAAAATCAACTAGATAGGAAAATTAAAATTTTGAGAAGTCATAGAGGTGGAGTATGTACGTCACTTGAGTTTGAAAACCTTTGTAAGGAACATGGATCATTAGACAATGCACACTCCCTTATACACCCCAACAAAATGGTATGGCTGAAAGAAAAAAAATAGAACCTTACTAGAGATGGATACAAAAAGCTAATGTATCTTATCAATTTTGGGGAGAAGCTTTGTTAGCCTTAGCTTATATATTACATAGAGTTCTTAACAAATCTACAAATATAACCCCTTTTGAATTATGGTTTAATAGAAAACCTAATTTAGATCACAGTAGAGTTTGGGGTTGTCTAGCTCATGTCCTTAACCCAAATAGAGAAAAACTGGGACGTAAAACAAGTAAATGCACTTTTGTTGGGTAATATAGTTATTCTAAGGGTTATAGATTCTATGATCATGAGAGTAAGACTATCATAGAAAGTAGAGATGCTCATTTCTTTGACGATGAAGAAATGCTCATTTCTTTGACGATGAATGCTAATGGGAGAACAACCTAAAATTATAGAAATAGGAGAAGAAGAAATGGGGCAACCTAGTAATGTTAACCGTATTCCTATTATGATTGTGCCTAGGAGAAGTACTTGGGAAACAAAGAGACCTAGTTTCTTGGATGACTACTATAGGTATAATGTAGAATTTGACGATGAGTTCATAAGCTTTAAAGAGGCTATAAGTTCATCTGAGGCATCCAATTGGATGGAGGCAATGCAAGATGAATATAACTCATTGATGAAGAATGAGACATTGACCTTAGTGGACCTACCAGAAGACCGTCGAGCCACTAGCTGTAAATGGGTCTATACCAAGAAACTGAATCTAGATGCAACAATTGATAAGTATAAAACTAGACTGGTTGCTAGGGGTTTTACCCAAGTAGAAGGGGTAGATTATAAAGAAACTTTTTTCCTTGTTGCTAGAAAATCATCCATTAAGATTGTACTAGTAATAACAAATTATTATAACTTTGATACGCATCAAATGGATGTAAAGACAACATTCCAAAATAGTGAATTAGAGGAAGAGATTTTTATGAGACAACCCGAGGGATTCGAGTCTAAAATGCAAGAAGGTAAGGTTTGCAAGTTAAAGAAATTTCTTTATGGACTTAAATAATCCTCAAGACAATGGTATTTAAAGTTCGATGAGGCACTAAAGCACTATAGCTTTGTTAATACTAGTGCCGACTATAATGTGTACATCCAAAGTAGTGGCAATAGTCTTCTTAGTTTGGTGTTATATGTAGATCACAGTATTCTTACAGGTAGTGATCCTTAGGTTATTAAAGATACCAAAGAGTAGTTATCTTCACAATTTGAGATGAAAGACTTAGGAGAACTAGGACAGGTTCTTGGCTTGTAAATTACAGGAGATTAGAAGAGAAGATTATTCTACTTAAGCCAATAATTATATACTGTAAAGATACTGAAAAGGTTTAGAATGGATGAATCTAAACTAATGGGAATCCCAAATGAGAAAGGATGTAAACTGTCAAAGGACATGTGTCCAAAGACTGATAAGGAGAAGGAGATTATGGAAAAGATTCTTTATGGACAAGCAGTAGGATCATTTAACTATTTAATGAACTGCACAAGCCTTGACATAGCATATGCAGTGGGGGTTGCTAGCCGTTATATGAGTCACGTAGGCATGGAACATTGGAAGCTATTAAAGAGAATATTTAGATACTTCAAAAAGAACACCAATTATAGCCATGCTATGGAGATGGTACAATGCTACAATAATGCTAACTGGGCTGGTCCAGAGGATGAATTCAAATCTACATCTGGATGGCTTTTCACATATGGAGGAGCATGTATATCGTGGGGCAGCATAGACAAAAGAGTATGTCACAATCAACTATGGAGGAAGAGTATGTAGCCTTATATGAGGAGGCTAATGAAGCAATATATTTAAGAAAGTTGCTCAGTGAGTTACCATTGGCCAAGTTTGAGATCACTCCAACAGTTATTCATTGTAACAACCAAGCTGCTATAGCTATTTATAAATATCTTGTGTACCACACTATAGCAAAACATATTGATAGAGAGTATCATTCCGTGAGAGAGTATGTGGGACGAAAGGATATAGAAGTAATATATCTCCACACAGATTTCATGATAGCTGACCTGTTAACTAAAGGTATCGACATAAGCACATATGAAAGGTGTGTAAGGGGTATGGGATTGAGATCCATTGGTTTCTTATGATACACTTGTGATGAGCTTTAGTGGTGCAGCTATTGAGCATGTAGAATATTATGTGATAACCCTCTGCCGGTGTGACATCTCCGCCTTTGTGGTGAGGAGGCCTGTGTGGCAGTATTTTAAAATGCGCCCTCATCACTGTATATGTTGCCGCATCAGGCGTTGTGCGCTGCCCAGCGCATCGCACTTGCCCGCATATGTGGTTTGGAGAGATGCGCCCTCATATATGCCGCATCTCTCTGGATCAGAGCCGCATCCCGCATCTGCCCCATCAGGCCGCATAATCTGTTCGTCATTTTTTTTTCAAAACTGTACCCCTTGAGCAGGGGTAATAAGGTTATTTTGACCTTCAAAAATGGGGGGAAAGGGTTTGGGGGGGTTTAAACCCCCCAAACAACATTTTTCAGCCAAATCTGTGGCTTTTATTGGATTGATTGAATAAAATAAAAAATTTGGGCGAAAATTTATTTGTTGAAGTTCTTCGATTTGTGCATTTGTTGATACTTGGTTGTTGATTTGTATCTTGTGGATGTTAATTTGAAGAAGTTTAGGTGAACTTGTGACAACAAATCGAGGGTTTCAAGGGTTGTGAAGAAATTGATACTTGCTAATTAGTATTTGAAAAATTGAAACTTAGAATCTTACTCTAAAGACTTGAGAAATGATGATAATTGTATTGACTCTTCTTGAGCTTGACTTTTAAACTCTTTAATCTTCATGGACTTTTAGCTCATAGGATTTTCAATTTTGTAACTTTAAAGTTTGTGGTTGCAGATTTGTGCTTGTGGTTGTTGGTTGTTGAATGTGTTATGAAGCCAGTTTCAAGTTTCTAGTTTCTATAAGGGGATAGTGGATATAGAATCTTTGACAGCTAATGCTTTTGGAGTTAATGAATAAATTAAATACCTACTATCACATATCTCACCTCCATTTTTTTTCTATGCATTAACCTATTCTTTTTGGATTTTTTAGAATTTTTTTATATTTATTGACCACATCACCGTGATGCACCCGCATCCGGACCGCATTGACGCATTGGCCCCCCCAATGCTTCTAACCGCATCTTGCATTTTAAAACACTGATGTGTGGCATATTCGCCTTTGTGGCGATGATGCTTGTGTGGTATATCCGCCTTTGTTGGCGATGAGGCCTGTGTGGCATATCTGCCTTTGTGGCGATGAGGCCTGTGTGGCATATCCGCCTTTGTGATGATGAGGCCAGTGTGGCATGTGTAAGTGCCCTCAGGAGGGTGGTTAGGTTATGTCTTTGGACATTTAATGGTTCATATATGTTGCAAAATCCCTCGAAGGGGTAAGTGTCACGAACCACCGCCAGCAAGTAGTCTTTTGACTCTGTTATCCATATTGTGAGACTAGACTGGAAAGTTGTAATTGGCATGACTATTAAGCATGACCTCCAGCTAGTAGTCTTTTGACTCCGTATTCTGCATTGTGATGGCTAGCTTGGATATTTAGACATTTGAACATGACCTCCGACAAGAAGTCTTTTGACTCTGTGATCCGCATTGTGATGGCTAAACTGGACAGTTGTATTTGGCATGACTCACTGAGCATGACTTCCAGTTGGTATGTCTTATAGACACCGTTTTCCACTTAGCGATGGCTAGTTTGGATAGTTTGAGGATCCTTATGGGATCATGGCATGATTCATTGTGTTGATGGTTATTCACCTTTTCAGGTGACAGAAGCTTCTTTGGCGATGTAGTTTCACGGTGTGAGTGTCCGATGCTTTTCGGAGGACACTAGCAAGAGAGAGAAAATCCACTAATCTAAAAGCATATAGGTGAAGTTCATAATATGGTTGATGATCACGCAATACGTCACGACAATTGATGAGCGTGGGAATGTGTGTGGTTGATGCTATTGAGTGGATGGATCATATGTGTAGATGGATTTGTTGTATGAGGATGTACAGCTGAAGTAACTTCTATATAGCTAGTAAAAATTTGTATGATGGTTTTACAAATATTTTGAAATGTGGGGGAATGTTAGATTGTTGGCCTAAATACAGCGGATCTTTTGGTTTTCAAAAGTAAATAGAGTTAGGGTTTTGAACTCAACCAGAAATTTTAACAAATATATGGCATGCAACTCTCTTATCAAAACACGCACAAAAAATTGTTGTAAATTTCTTTGGGACTCAAGAGGATGTACAAGGTCGCTAACTTTGTTTTCCACAAAAGAATCAAAGTCCAAAATCAATTGCAACTATTGTAAAACTCTTTCAAGTAAACCCCAATATAATTTCCAGCAATCATATGCTCATAAAAAACCCATCTAAATCATTTCAACAAAATAAAATGGTGCCCAATAATTTTCCTTTGCTTATATAATTTTTTTCAACCTTCAAGTACTATTTTCAGATGCAAAATACGAAGAGAAAAGTTGGAACCAACTCCTCAAATTCGTATGGATTTGTAGGCACAATTTTGTAGCTTTTCTAGAGAGAGAATCATGTTGAGAATGAGTTTTCCAGCAATTTATTACACAAAGGAAGACAAGATTGTTGCAAAACAGTTGTTAGTAAATAATCTGGAGAGAGAAAAACTTCTGCGAGATGCAGCACAGTTATGAGATTTATCCCTATGACATTGGAGGCTCTCATAGAAATGAGAGGCACGTTCTTTGCACCCAGCTTACAAGGAAGCCTAAGAGAGAGAAAGAGGTTTCAGTGAGAGCGAGAGCTCGTGCTCGGTAGCTTGGCCTTCTAAAACCATTTCCCATATATAGCCACAAAGAGAAATTAGAGAGAGACACATGTAGAGAGAGAATGGACTAGTGTTGTCTCACAATGACTACTTGTTCCTCTCTTCACATGGGACTTTCTTATTGTCTACAAAAAGCACTAGTCCCTTATAAAAATACATTTTAAGTGGGGTAGAAAATGAAAATAAATAAACTACAATGGGGCCCATTTTCCAAATATTTAAGAAACATATTTTCTCGAACACAACTCTTGCTGAAGCTCTAGCCTTCTTGGAGGGCCTTCGCAAGTTTGACCTTTGTTGGAGTTCCGACTTAATTGTGGAAGATGATTCCCAAAACACTATAGATTTGGCCTCCAAAGCCTCTCCTTGTCCATGGAGGTTGGACCACATCATCAACGTGATTGCTCATATTAATTGAGGTCTGGATCCATGTCTACATGAAAGCCAACTCTGATGCTGACTATTTGGCTAAGGAGTGAGCTCGTCAAAATTCTGTTCCCTAATTGTTTCTCTTCTTACTTTTATTTCCCTTTTACTGTATACCTTTGTTTCCCCTCTTACTTTCGTTTCCCTTTTTGTTGAATACCTTTGTTTCCCCCTCTTGAGGGGTTTTTTGGGGACCCCTGCCAGGGTCTCCCCCATGATGTACCCCTTTTTCATGCAATATAAGTGAACTTTATCAAAAAAATTTGGATGTTCTGGGCTTCAAACTGTGGTATGCTGGAAAAAGTAGTGACGAATTTTGCTTCGTGTGTTAGTTTCCATTCTTTCAGTTAATGAGTCATGGAAACCTTAAGACAGGAAACATAAAGATTGTGGACTCCACATATTCAATGTTGAGAGTCTTACAATTTTTAATCACGTGTTTCCTTTTTGTTTGCAACTTAATTTAGTTTCCATATTTTGTTCAAGAGTCTAAAAAGTTTCTTTGCATGTTTTATTAGGGTTTGGATTCCTAAAACTGTAAAAGAACAAAATTTTGAAAGAACCTGGAAGATTAGGAAGTTTAGAAAAGTAGAGATACCTTGATTTCCAAGCTGAGACAAATAAGAGGGATTCAAACTTTTTAAATACGTATGTGGGCCTATGGCCAAATCGATGAAGTAGAGTAATACATGCGCTGAGATGCAACCTTATAGAGTGGGAGATTCCTAAATTCTTTCTTTGCAGAGTTAGTTTACAACATGAACCTAGGTTTGGAAGAGTCTGCCCTGAATTGTTAGCACCTCTTTGTTTCTCTTGGTTGAGATGTTCCTCAAAACTCTACAATGCGGCTTGGAGGTTCTCCCCATATAAGCATTTGATCTTCTTCTCTTCCTTTTGTGTGGAGCTTCATCCATGATTCCCTCAGTCAAATTCATCACCCTACATCTACCCCATCAAATTGACCATTCCCAAGCCCTAGTTGCATAATCTGCCTCCTGATGTAATGCATCACCAATATCCCTGTGCCCTCCAAAGTCCAAAGCTAATTTGGTCCTAATCGCACCTCATTCTCTTTATACCCGGCCATCTCCCTTGATGAACCTGCAAATTTCAAGCAAGATTCACCTCCATTAAAACCTTTAATTCAAAGTTTCAAACCTGAACATTGTCCGACCCCCCCACAACAAAAACCAAAAAAAAAAAGAAGAAGAAGAAGAAGAAAGAAATATCCACCTACCGAAGCCGCCCCCCCCTCACCCCCCTGCTGCACACACAATCATTTCTTTTAACCCTGATTCCTCTACCTTTCTCTTGCCTCAAATCATCTTCTTATGTTTTTTAGAAGTCCTTGTCCAATTCTAGAACCTTAACATATTCCCATCGTTGTCAAACCTAAAAGCCAAATCAAACCAAAATCCTAACCTTTCTCTCCATAGTTTACCTCAAAGTAACCCTACCCTCTTTTTAATCCCTCCGTGTATGTTACACTCATGGAGGAGCCAAATCCCCTTGGTCCCGCAGCAGTTTTGGTATTGGAGCAAGTGGTTTCTTAGTAGCTTGCATAGAGTTTAGCCATCTCAACCAAAATGGTTAGACCATGGCTCCAATATCCCCAAAAACATAAAGATGAGCTTTCTTTCCAACTAAGGGACCAAATGAATCGCAAGAATCGAGTCTTCAATGCCTTGTTTGATAAAATGACTCAACTTATAATCAGCAGCCTATCCCAATGGAAATGAAAGAAAAGCCAAGAATAGGTTGCAAAATGAGTTTATCAATTATTCTCTTTCCTCCTCTCAAAGCTATAATTGGCTCTACCCAACTCTTTCGATCTAAACTTCTAGGGAAACCAATACCATATAGGTGCCATTTTTTTAAGGTGCTTTAAATGCAGACCAACTCGTTCATGACTTGAGAGCTCTTCAAATTCAACCCAGTCCCTATCCTGCGCACGACCAAGCAAATATTGCCTATCACTTTTGAGGGACAAGACATGTTAAGTAACCACATCAAAGAGAGTATAACCTAACTAGTTGTTTTAAGTGTGGGGATTGAGTCATGCTGTCTTTCATTGTCTAACCAATGCTTTAGACTTGGCAGATGGTACATCCAAAGACAAGGATGATCACTTAGAAGATAGTCGTATCATGAGTCTCTGACATAGTTGTTGGAAACACCTGAGATTCCAAATCGATTTAGGAATCGAAGTCGTACAACCACGGGTGAATGGAAGATTCTTGTTGCAAAATCGAGTTTTGACTCAAATGGAATCGAGATTCCTACCTATTTGGAATTGAGTTTCAAACCAAATGGAATTGAGATTCCTACCTCTTTGGATCGAGTTTCAAACCAATTGGAATCAAGATTCCTACCAGTTTGGAAACTCGTGGAATCTTGATTCCTGCCTCTATGAGCTTGAGTTTGGAGCCAATTGGAATCGAGATTCCTACATCTATGGGATCGCGCACCCAACAACTTAGAACTTCATCAAAAATCATAAGGAAATTTGTTTCATAGGACAAAAGGTTCATGGTTCTAGAGTAATCTCATGCAAGAATCCCTTAGTATAGTATTGGGATTGATGTATTGAATTTTATTAGCTATGTTTCCCCTAATATTGCAATTGAGATCCTCAAAGGTCATAAAGACTTGAACAAGGGTTCCCCTGGTATCAAAATCGATAAATTGAGCCTTCATCACAGTGTCATAATTAAGGTCGAGTGGGTGTAATTAACAAACACCCATTCTTTGGGGTAAGTACAAATAACAAACACCTATTGTCCACTAGGGAATTTGTGATGTTGTTTATAGAATATACAAATATTATCGTATGTACTCTTGAAATTGAGATTTTGATTTCACATTTATAGTTGAAAATAGGGATTTGTTTGTCATCGTGTTGCTTTGCTTTGTAATCCAAATCGAACCCAAATTTCTTTCCCTATAATATGTAAAAATAGCCGTCAGTTTTACCACTAGTAAAAATGTAATCTTAATCAAACCCAAATCTCTTTCCCAATTATCTTTGAAAAATAGCTACCAAGTTTAGCACTATTGAATTGTGTTAAGTATACTGTTTACTTGACGTGATGAACTGGAAGTGAGCAGATTTAATGAGAGAGAAAATAAAACAATATTCTTTTGTTTACATTTTCATTGTGTTGTAGTGTTTGTGGAACAAGTGGTAAAAATCTAAACGTCGTGGAGAGATGGTGATAGAGATTTTAACATTAGAAGACAATACAAAAATTGCATCTAATAAAAACTAGACTGTTGTAGAGTCTGGATTCCACAACAATCAAACCAAGATTAGAAAAATATGGAATCGAGTTTCCACAAATATGGAATCTAGACTATATAAATGTTAGAATCAAGATTCAAAAAAGTGAAATCTAGATTCATGACTTCAAGGAAACGGGTTCCGTGAACTTGACAAAATCGAGGAATTGGGATTAAGAAGCCGAATCGCGACATGGGTGAGGGATTCCATAAGCTATGGTCTATGACGTGAAGTCTTTGTTCTCCAACTTTTGCTCTCTCTTTAGAAAGATGAGCCAGGGATTGCAGAAAAATTATTATTTTTAAGATATTAGCTAAGTCGGAATGAAGAATATGCAACCTCATTATTGATGGGGGAAGCATTATGAGTATTGCCTCTCAAGGGCTGGTTGATGAGTTGATTTAAAGATTGAGAGGTACCCATAACCATATAAGTTTGCCTGGGTGAATGAGACCACCCATTCCCATTACCACCTGATGTCTTGTTGCATTTTGAATAAGCAATTGATACTGAGATCAGGTTTGGTGCGATTTCCATCTTATGACCATCAGCTATATCATGTTCAAGTAGTGATGGTTGTTAAATAACAAGGTTGAGCATGATGCGAGGCCAACGCCTACTCTTTCGAGTCAAGAATAAGTCAAGAGTAACAACATACTTCTGAAACCTGTAAGAGAGACAGAGCCTCCCAACGAGACAAAGATATCTAAGCTAGCCAACACTTTGACTGTTTTAAGTCTTTTTTGGAAGAATGTCAAGAGAACAAGGTAATTAAAGTGTTTGTTGGAAGACATGTCAATCCCAACTAGTTGCTGGCTGAAGATGAGTATTCCTCAGAGGTTAGATTTGGTCCAATTGACAACTTGCCCCATCCTGGAGCTACTCTTCTTAACCTTTTTGTCTACCTCATGAGTCCTGCAAAGCATCCATGGGTTTTGAGTCGAAGAACTGATGGCCAAGGGATTTGTTTGTTGGAGTATGAACAGTACCTTCCATCCTCATCTCTAAAAAAAATGACGTGGGGCATGTGCATAGACATCCAAATTGAAGAAATGATTAAATTAGACATTCACAGTGAGCCCTCCTCACCTCTAAGAAAGACAAAACATGGTGCATGTGCTTAGACATCAAAATTGAAGAAACGATTAAATTGGGCATGTTTGTAGTGCGCCCACCTCACCTCTAAGAAAGACAAGACATGGTGCATGTGCATAGGCATCAAAATTGAAGAAATGAGTAAATTGGGTGTGTTTGCCTTGATTCTTGATCCACATGTAAATGATCCTTTTCTCACGATGTTCTCAAAAGAGTTAATGTGCTTATCAAATGAGGTACTATCTAAGCTGTTAAGCAGTGTGCACCAAACCGGAAAGGATTGAAGGAAACACATGATTGAAGTGGGATCCATCCAAGTTCACTTGAAACCTTGAGGACAAGTTTTGTCCGAATCGGAGGACAATGATGCATAACGCTTCATGAAGGCATAAACTTCTTGCCAAGATGTCCATTCAAGGTGATCCTAAGCTTACATCAATGATTTCTTTGAGATCGACGATATTTATCTGAATGGATTTTCTGTTATTCGGATATTTTGGGCTCCAGATTTTAGTTGAAAGCTTATTTGAAAATTCAGTGACAAATTTTACTTGGTGTGTTATGTTTCTTTCTCTCTTTATTGATTATTAGAAAGCCAAAAGGAGGGAGTCGAGGCAGCCTTCTAGAAAGATAAATTTTCTTAGAAGATTGTGAGTTCTATGGGTTAGAAACTTTGGAGTCTTCTTGCTCTGATTTGCAGTTGTGTAGTTTACTACTTTTGTTCATGTGTCTAGACATATTCTTTCCAAGTTTTGTAAGGTTCTAGTTTCCCAAAAATTTAAATGAACTAATTACCTAATTTTGTTAGAATCCAGAAGATTCAGAAGTTTAGGGAAGTAGAGATTGCTCGAGTCCCAAACTTTGTCAAATAAAGAGTGATTCAAACATCCTTAAATGCCCATGCAGGCCTATGGCCAAATCAATGAAGTTAAGTAATAATATTTCTTTTTACTATTGTGGTGAGAGCTACCTTTAAAGGAGAGATTCCTCAACTCTTTTTGTAAAGATTGATTCTACAACTCGGTGTAGGGTAAAGTACCTTTTCTTCTTTGATGGGGATATTCGGATATTCCCTAAAATACTGGCTTGTATGTCAGAGGTTCTCCTTATGTAATCTGAGGTGGAAAACCATGGCCCTATGGTTTCATTGGTTATCCATGTTTGATGAAGTAGATAGTGTTGGAAAGAGTGGAAGATCCACCACTGGGCTATGTCCTCTACCTTTATTGTCACCATTTCGGTAGTTTGTGAATTGTCAGACTAATCTTTAATTTCACTCAAAATTATGTCATGAGATATATGATCTACTTGTTATTTGGTCTGAGACTATTCTTGATCTCTTATGGCATGATGCGTGCTGCCTCACAATGTCTCCAACTAAGGTTCTTCTTGATATATTGTTGCATCTTGTGGTTAGGAATCCCTATTACCCTTGGAAGTATCATTAGTTATGTGTTTGATTCTTATGGGTTTAGATACTTGCATCCTTTTCTTGTTTGAGTGAATTTGTTGTCAATAAAATGTAAAAGTAGTATTGAGTTGCAAAATCACCACTTTTTCCATCACATCTGTTACTCATGGGGTCATGGACATACAATTGTTGGGATTGTGTGGCCATTTTAAGGCCTTACGAGAGCATATAATGAAGGGGAATGATTTTATGTAACGGTTGTATAGTAATATAATTAAACCACACTGCTGGAAAACCATGTTTGTAGCATTTGTATGATCCCAAAAATTTCATGTGCCCTCTCGTCATCGCAACAATCAATTTCCAAACAACAAAAATTCAATTTGCATCCTAGATATGGTTAAAATGAGTCCCTTCTAACAATGAATCTAGACCATTCATTTGATGAATTTCAAGATCTTGGCCTTTACGAACTTGAACTATTTGTTTTATTTTTCAATATTATTCATCTAATGATAACAAAGCTATTTAAATATTTTGAAAAGGGAAGGAATCCTTCTAAAGCCTAGATCTAAGCATCTTAACAAAATGGAAGGCTTATGTTAATTAGGCTAAAATACTTTCTAGGGTGTGTTTCCAAATTTTGTTTTTTGTGATTCTTCATTAGAATGAAAAGAGTCTATATTTAAAAGTTGGGGTCAAACAAATGGCACTAACATGGTCTTTGAAGATTGTTTTAGTATATTACTATACAACCGTTGCAGGAAATCATTCCCCTATAATGAAATTTTTTAATAGTGGAATAACAACTCCAGTGGGGGTATGGTTCGGAGGGGCTGAAATTGGCAACATTGATGCCAAGACTCAGACTAGGCGTGACGAGCTAGGCCGAGTTGAGTTTTAAAACCCTGTAGGCTTGGGCATAAAACATAACCGAGAAGGATTAGCAAGGTTAGCCCTTGATGAGGTCGGAGAGATCCTCGGGTAGTTGGCCAAGGAACTTAGTGACCCTTGGGTGCGATTGGTAGGCCTAAAGGGACAAGGGCCAAATCCTCATCATGACCATTGCACGACATGTACATATGATGGCCATATTGGGAAGTAGACACCATTGAGGGTGTTGCATGTGCATCTGCGAGATATAGCCCCCATGTACCAATTGCAATAAGTGTGCAAGGGTTTGTGTGACCTAGGCTTGTCCTTAGGGGAACCTGTAATCCATAGACTAGGATTGTGTTCTTATCATCTATTGGCTGGCGTTGGTAGTCCAATCATGAACTCCAATGATGGACTGTGGGTCATGGGAATTGTTGGGTTAGTTTGAGAAAGTGAGTGTGGGACATAGTCACCAGTAGAGATGGAGTGCCACAGTACATTATCATTTTCCTTAATGAAGCTGGATTTGATTCCCATCAAAATAATTTTAAAATAATCAATTGTGCTAAATATTATTAAAATATTAATATGAATCTTTAAAAGGCTCTAGGTATTTAATTTGATCAAAATTGATTTTTAAATTAGCCAAAATTGGATTTTTAGGTATATAAGTATCTAGAGAGAACAAAAAAGTATTCTTGATTTTCTCAAAATCAATTTATTAATTGTAAATTTTAATTAAAATTGTGGGGCCAAAGAGTTAATGGTGCCCACCACATTAGGCCCACTTATGTGGGACATGGGGCCCACTTGTGTCATCCATGAGTGGGATGTCCCACTCTTTCCCTTTTCTCTCCAATGACACATGATGGTTAGTTGAGGAAGCCATCTAGATGATGTGTTGAGATTTGGTTGATTGTCTTAGAAAGAGGAAAGTATCACTCTTGATTGATAATCATATGACACTAATTTTAAATTATACGACATTTTCCATAAAAAGGGATTTTGGTGGGATTAGGTTAAGGAAGCTGAGGGGTAAGGTTCTAGTACCTTCCATTAGATCATTAGATCATGATGGCTGATCTAAGGGTTACTAAGATTTCTCACCCCAAAGGTCACCTTTGACCAACGGTCTAGGTTGATTCTCCATAAAGATGGCTAATTCCTAAATCCCAAGCCCTAGCCTCACTAATATAATATATCTTATTGGGGTTCAAAACCTTACACCCTAACCTAGAGCTCTCTCTCTCTTTCTCTCTCTTCCTCAAAGGTGGGATGCCAGTGCCACCCTCTCTCTACCCTTCCCTTTCTCTCATACTCTCTAAGTCTTAAAAGGGGGCAAACCTCTAGGTGGTTAGTAAGAAAGGGGGCACATCCCACATAGAAGAAATAAGAGAGGCCCAACCTAGCACACATGCTCTCATATTTTGTCTAGATAGTTTAGCCAAGCTTCCCATTTGCTGAGATTCAAGAAAGACCAAGATCTTGTGCACTGTTGGTGGAGGAGACCTGGTGTGGGGTGATTAAAGTCCATTAGATGTAATCTTTTGGCACACTACCTTGTTTTTTGCTTTCTTGTGCTCTTCTTGTTCCCAAACTCTATTAATGTAATTTTGCTTATGTAATGAAAAAGTTTTGAAAAGTAGCAGCAACTGAGAATCCAAATTTTGTTTTTTCTTATTTATTTGAGTTTTAATTGTAAATCTTGGATATATGTTAGTGTTCTAACCGGTATTGTAGAAGAAAAATTTTAAACTATATATACTGTGCTAGTTCACATCATCCACTTTCAACAACTGCCCAGTTTTGGATCTTGAAGCTCCTAAGCCTTAATACGTATAACTTGCACCCATGTGTTTTTCCTTGTTTTGTTATTCTTGGCAAGTAAAGAAGGTCTTCAAAATAACAAGCATTAAGATGCCACCTTGTAAGTTTCACACATTAAAAAGAACATGCTTACACTTGTGATAAACTGCACCACCAGCAACTGAACATTGAGGCCCTGTTTGGATGTGCTATTAGTCATTTCAAGGTAATAACCCTGCTTGCCTTTATGGGTGACCTCCTGGGAAACAATGTTAGAAAGAGCGACTCGGGCCAGGTGCTGAGCCCAGGTCTGAGCCGAGTACTTTGCCCGAGTCCGAGGAACTTGGCCTGAGTTGGGCTTGAGTAGTGTAGCAGAAAAAAAAAAAAGTAAAAAAAAAAAATCCCAAAAATTAGGAAAAATATGTTTAAAGTAAAATGAAACAAAACACATTAAAATGAGGTAAAAAAAGTAGTGAAAGATGAATTTTGAAAAAAATCAATGTCACAGGGGGTATTTTAGAAATAATCCAAAAAAGAAGGGAAAATGTAACAATAAGTATTCATGACCAAAATACTTTCCAATCTTTGCCAAAATGATAGAAAACATAAAAAAATTCCTTATTCTTTGAATTTTTTATAAATGTTTTTGAATTTTTTTTTGAAGATCCCTAAGCTGGACACCCAAGTCTGGGATACGTGGGCAAGTCCGAGTGGACTCGGTGGAGCAGTCGAACACTGCTGGGAAGTTCTTGTGCTGCACTTCTTTAAAGTCTCTATAAAACCTGCTTGCCTTTATGTGCAATCCTGGAAAACTGTATTTGAGTTATTCGTAACATAGGAAAAACATGTTTTTTTCCGTGCTACGGGCATTTCAGCTACATTTGGTAGACTAGAAGGGTTACAAAAGTTAGCTCCCCTGTGAAAAGTGGTGGACTAAGCTGAGATGTTGATCAGCCTTAAGTGGGTTGACAAAAGAGAGTGGCGCTCTTCCTTAAAATTTCGTGTATCCAAATGGGGCCTAAGTGATTTAGGCTACCCACACGACATGGTAAAACATCATTTCTGTATGCCCTATAGATGCCTAAACCCAATGTAGGTTTTGCATTTCATGCATGTAACATGGTTATTCAGAAAGGACCAAGGTTTCCTGACTGTGTTAATATTTAAAAATAACTTCATCATTGTTAAATTCCTTGGTTTCAGTAGCAAAAATGTTCTTATTTGTATTTTAAATTTTTTGACTGAAAGAAGTGCATATGTGAACTGAACTTCCATGTTGTTTCAGGTCTGATCAAAATCACTTTTTCTATTCAACACATGTACAACTTTTAGTTTCTAGTCTTCTACACAATTTGAGTTTACTGGCATTTTGGAAAGGAATGAATATATATGTATATTGAAGAAAGTTTATACTAACCATTTGTGAGGAAATATCTTTGAAAGGAAAATAAACTGAAAAAAGAAAGGGTAGATTATGGATTTTGAAGTGCTTTCGTTGTGATTGCAACATGTCAAATGCATTATATCTTATTGCATTGTGTCCCATACAGGGTAGATTGGGGATTCTGATTTGCTTTCATTGTGATTGCAACATTGTCAAATGTATTTTTTTATTGAATTATGGTCTCATACAAATATCCATTCACACATATACCCAAACACATGGCATACTATAACACACCTTATCTAAATGTGTACATGGGGTGAGAATAGATACCATGTTTACCTACAGAAAAGAATCTTCTCTATTGACCCAAAAAAAGAAAAGGATCTTCTGTGCCTTTATGAGTACGAGGGATAGAGGTTTGCATTCACTGTATGTTTTATTTTTATGGTTTATATCATGTGGGTGGATTCTTAGAGTTGGAACTGTATTATGTTTCAGTTGTCAGCGAAGGATCACCTGCGCTTTCAGGCCTCATATGCAACATTGTTGAGGGCTCACATGCATGCCCTCAAGAAGAGGGAGAGGAAGGACAAGAAGAAGGCTGTTTCTGAGGTTGATAAAAAGCTGCAGCAGCAGGTTGCGGCCAAGAAGACCCCTCCAAAACCAAAAAACTAGGCCTCCTTTTTTTGTAATGGAATTTTTCAGCATTACACTAATTTTTGGTCCAATTGAAATCTAAGTTAATTGGAAAGTTGAATTTAATTTTTTTTGCATGGCTAATTTTGTCAATATCGTTTTTGCTCGTCTTTCAAAAGATAGCTATGTGACTTAGGAATCCTTATTGTCAATATCGTTTTTGCTTATTTGGCAATTGGGAATGCAAAAGTTTCTACGAATCTTTGGGAAACCAGGTGTTTCAGAAATGGTGGAAATGGAAAACTGGTGAACTAGAAACCGGGAACCCTTGCTTGTGACTTGGATGGGAAATCTGGTGTCAGCAATTTCCCATGCTTGGTAACCTGGAAAGCTGGAAATCTGGTGTCGGCAATTTCCCTTGTTATGATTGTTCATGGTGTAACTCACTGTTTAGAGGTTGAAATTTATCATTTGAATGAGATCTTTTGATTATAATCCGTGCATGCTATTACTTACAAGGAAAAATATACAATGAGA
The DNA here is from genome assembly GCF_000471905.2 of Amborella trichopoda. The sequence goes on along the minus strand of NW_006496564.1, from coordinate 707,722 downwards.
TTATTTATCTTTGGTATAAGGTGGTCACAATTAATCGTGACCATTGGATGTGAAATTGGATCGATGTGTTTATTCCATTGATCAAGCTCAAACTTTAATAAATTTTTTCGAATTTTGTGACCCATCTTAGCTATCAGATATAATATCATATGGTTATAAGTATTTGCGACTCCTTGTATCGAAAGTAAATGATCTCATTGGAAAATTGTCTCATTGTATACAATCCTTATTTACAAAAACAAAGCTTTGTATTGCTTTCTCACAAAGACTGAAATCCAAAACATTGTCGAGCATCCATCAAATGCC
>NW_006496564.1:542229-707396 GCF_000471905.2 Amborella trichopoda | reverse complement strand
GAGAGAGATGAGCTTGAGAGACATATATGGGACCTACACCACGCAGACATTGACAAATACATTAGTCGGTTTTGACTAGGTCAAAGGGCAGCCCACATATGTGCCACAAGTTCTCCCTCAATCATCTCCAAAATTTTGGGCCTCCCCACTTTGGGAATTCTGCTCATGGGTTCAATTCTTTCTTTTTCTTCGAATTCATCAATCATCCACCCCGACTTCCTCAATTGCCTTGCTCAATGATCTTATTGTCCAACGATGAAACTGACTCTACATCAAGCTTTACTGTCCTTGTCCGGATAAAGCAGTAGTATTGCTTGTGCTGTTCATGATCGTGACCTACTTAGGAAACGGATGTCTAAATTAACATTGGTAATCATGCTTTTCATATTCCAAAGGTATGCACACAATATTTGGCAATGATGAATGACGATGATTAAATAGCTCTTTTGGCGTCCTCAAAGATCGAGCACTTCAAAACTCGCTAATGTGGTACCCTATATGATACGATGTGGGGCGGTTAGCCCACACATGTTGAGGAAGACGAGGTAGTATTCTTCCACAATGACATGACCAAAATATTAGTGACTATATTTTACCACATTGTTGTATGAATGAGATTCTAATCACTGTTACCACATTGTTACATTCAAAGGATGACACTCCCTCTCAATTGCATTTTTATAGAATTCTCGAGTCCTCAACACAAACTTCCCAACCTGCTGCTACATATTTGAAATACATATCAAAATTTACGGTAACCAATACATTTTGAGATAAATCTTTTTTTTTTGGGTAATTCAATGAGATGACGGGCTCTACCCATTTTTTAATTAATTAATGGTTTTTAAAATTGTCAGTGAAAATGAAACTCGCAACGTGTAATTAAGACAGTGAGACATGGGGTGTGTTACCCCAGATGCTCATTGACCGCCCCAATAAAATCCTTGCAAGGCAATGTCAATTACTTAATTCCTGTAACTATGGACAAGTGTTCTTTTGGAAAAACGGGTTGAACTTTGGACTTGGGGAGATGGAACTATGTACTCCACCTGTTGAGAGGAGCATAAGTATGTGGCTAAGATCAATATTTCATTCATAATTCTATTAAAATATTAGCGAATTGAGTAGCTAGAATGCTGGAATTCAATGTGAACCACCCTGTGACGTTCATCTTGGACAACTGTGTACAAGAAAATGGCCACGTAGTTGGTGAGACTCACCATATAACCATGAAATTCCCATAAAAAGAAGAAAACATCTTTTAGTCTTCCCAATGAAAGTACTTAGGGCCTTGACCTTTTACTCTTTCAAAGAAAGAAAGAAAAAATTATAGATATTTTTGAAATACACTTTGTAGATACCCCAATACTTTTCATATCATACCCTTAACTCAATTATTGTTTTTTTTTGCTTTTAACCCCAGTTAAAAAGTTAATACATTAGGAAAATTCTGATCTGATTTGCAATATTGGGCGGCATGGTTGGGCTGTGAACTAAAAACACTCCCTTCTAAATATCTTGGAGTGCCTTTGGCAGATGGTTGTCTGTCCCTATCAGCTTGGGACCCTTTAGTGGAAAGATTTGAGTATGAACTTGATGGGTGGAAGAGTAGATGCCTGTCTTTTGGGGGTAGTAATACTCTTATTAACTCCACTTTAGCCAATTCACTAGTGTACTTTCTATCCATGTTCAGAGCACCGGCAGCAGTAACCAAAAGTTGGAATCTCTGATGCATAATTTTCTTTAAAGTAGTTCTCCAATACCTAAAAAGTATAATTTGGTTTGATGGGAGAAGGTGTGCAGACCCAAGAAAGAGGGCGGCATATGCCTATGAATGATGCCTTGCTTAATAAATGGTGGTAGAGACTCTCTATACAGCCACGAACACAGTGGCAAGATGTCATTTTTGCTAAATATGGAACTGATGAGAATTGACTTATTCGTAAGAAACTTAGCACCAATAGATTAGCTTCCTTAATGTGGAAAGGGATTAACTCAGTGCGATCCTTGTTTTTGGTTTATAGTTGGATGAAGGTTAGGAATGGAGCGAATACCAAATTTTGGATCAGCAAGTGGTTAGGACATATACCCTTTCGTTATCAATTTCCAAAAGTATATCGATGGGCTGCTGCAAAACATGCCATGATCTCAAAGATGGTAGTTGATGAAGGTCCCAACGTGAATGGAAGGTCAAACTTTTGATCAGGAAAGTGGACAAAGCCACAGAACATCAATTTACTGCCTTGCTCCATAAGCTTAATGCCTTTTGCTTCTTCTCTCATAGAAATGATTTTTTGGATTGGGAACTTAATCCTAATGGCCTTCTTTATATGGTGAGGTAAGCAATGACATGATTTTTTTATGCAAGCAACAAAAATACAAAAGTCTGGTCATTTAAATTCCCAAAGGGTTCAAGCATTTTTATGGATTTTGGAGCAAGCAAGGGTGCCCACAGGAGATCATTTAAGAAGAAGAGGAAAGATATTGGTAAATGTTTGTTTCCTCTATTTGAGTGCTGATGAAGATTGCCATCACTTATTCTTGCACTGCCCTTTTGCAACCTTTATTTGGAGATCTGTAGCAAGCTTGTCAAGGTGGCATTCGATCATGCCTAGTCATATTCAACATTTTTTTGCTCAAGTGCCGAATCCACATTTCCCTAAATCAGGCATTCGACTATAACACATTCTCATTGCTGATGTTGCGTTTATGAAAAGAAAGAAATCAGAGGATTTTTTAGGGGATTAAGTGTAATGTGCATGTCATACTTAAGAGGGTTCTGCAGCTTACAGTCATTGCGCTCAAGCTTTTCTGTGCTACAAAGACTACCCCAAAGAAGCTTTCCTTACCAATTTGGGGGACATGCTTTTTCACAACCAGGTCAAAAACATCAAACCTTCCATTTGGATATCCCCTCCTACTGGATGACTTCAGCTAAACTTCAATGGTTGAGACACCATTCTTCCAAGGCAGGTTTTGGGGGGTTGCTCAGAAACTTTGAATGTATCACCATTTTCTCCGTTTTTGGGGAGTTGCATTTCTGTGACATCAATGAAGCTTGAGCTTAGAGCGATTAAAGAGGGGGTTTCTTGGCTTTCAGTGGAACATAATCATATCATTCATTGAAGGGGATTCGACTAATGTTATTTGATGTGTTCTCATCCCTCTTCAATCCCGTGGGAATGGACCTCTATCATGGATGAAATTACCTTGATCTTAGCTGCTAAGGAGGTTTGGTTCTTGTACATCAATCGAGAGAGAAATGGCGATGCTGATGCTTTGGCTAAATTAGGTTCTTCGTAGTTCTCTCTCTCCATCAATCGAGAGAGAAATGGCGATGCTGATGCTTTGGCTAAATTAGGTTCTTCATAATTCTCTCTCTCCTCTCCTCTGATCCTCTTTCTCCTCTTCTTATTTTTCTTTTTCTCTTTTTTTTTGCTTTTGTTCATTTTCTCTTGTAAACTCTTATTCACTCAATGAAAGCTTACTGTTAACGTTTAAAAAATAAAAAATAAAAAAAGGAAAATGTTTATAGAAGTACGAGGCTCTAAAAAAATCAAATTAAAGCGCACATAAAAAATTCATTAAAAAAGGTTGTTTCGATGCTGAAAAACCCTCGACTCTATCATCTTAACCTCAAGACATGGACATGAGAAAATAAAGTTTTCAAGTATTGAAAATAGTATATCTATACTATATTATCTAGACCATCAATTTTCAAGATTTTCAAGTGTTCATAGATATGCTCGATCTACACTATTTTGAATTTTATATTTTATTATTAGAGATAAAAATAAGTTTTCATGGCATGATAAGTATTTCTAATATTAAAACAACATATTTTGACACTATTTAAAGGTGCACCCCATTTTGATTGTTTAGAATCTCGGCCTTATACAAACTACACCCAACACATTAATGACTAAACTACTATTTCAATCCTCTCTCTTTCTCTCTCTTCCCCCCACCTAATGTCTTTTTTTATAGGAATTCTAATACTTTATTAGAAGGAAATCAGAAAGAAATCACAGTATCATAGACAATAGCCTTTGGTAAAGAAATGCCCCCCCTGCCAAGATAATCAGCCAACACATTGGCTTCCCAATATACATGCACAAAAGAAAAGGAAAAGGGTCTTGATAAGTCCAAGATCTGCAACAACATAGACTTAAGCTCCCAAGGCGTCTTCTGTTTCCCTTTGCACCATTAATGACATTTAGGGAATCACCTTCAATAACACATAATGAGCCTAAATTCTTAGCCACAAAAATTTTCAAACCATGAAGTAGAGCCAGGAATTCAGCATGATTAGTAGTTTTCTCTCGAAGTGGGCCTGCATAAGTAAAGATAATATTACCTTCCTAGTCCCTTACCACTCCACCTAAACCAGCTAATCCAGGGTTTCCCCGCAAACTGCCATCAAAATTAAGTTTAAAAACACCCCTCATGGGTGGAACCCATCTACCCTTGGGCCTGCATTTGATAAAGCCCATTTGGAATAAGTTCGACAAATTTCTCCTAACATTTAATTCTATGATATCTTTCCCTACTTTGGTAATCGATAAATACAACCAAATAGTGTGCACTATTTTCTCTTGAGCATTAACAAGCTCAACCGACGCTAGACATCGAGCACAACCGGTGCTAAGCTTCTGAAATCATAGTTGGTGCTGATCCAGTGCCTTTTTGATTTGGGGAGTGAATCTTCTACCATGGCTAATCCTTCTTATCGAATTCCAGATGTGAAGAGGCTTCCAAGGGGGGGAGAAGTTGGCACCTGTGATTTTACTGGTGAGGTTTTATCATGGGGTGAGGCCATTTGGCTGACCAAGCTAGTATGCGCACTAGAGTGGCCTTTCAGTGTCACTTTCATTACTGACCCCATTTGTTTTGAAGTACACGAGGACAATGACGACAGCATCAGTATTGAAGAAGGGATGGCACTCCTTCATTGCATGCATAGGAACATAGCTTCCAGGGAGAACTTGCCTACCCTAGGGAAACAAATGGTACAGGCAAAGGGGCTACTACTGTGGTTAGCAAAATGCCTCCGAATTCCGAGGGAGCATAAATACTTGAAGGGATACTCTTCCTGGACTGCCAAGGTATTGATATCGTACAGAAGTACTGTTGAACATGCTTCACTATTAGCAGTGGTCCAGTATTCGGGCAGCTACGATGATTGGTGCTCTAATATTGTAAAGTTATTACTGGAAACATGGAGCCATGTTAGCAATACCTGGCTTCTCGAGCACTTGCAAGCAAGAATCTTTTTGCTAGATCTTCATTTTATTGGGGGCCTTCCGATAATCAAGGCTATGTATGACGAGTTCATGCCCTAGAACTCAACAATCTTTGGTGGTGCTAGCTTGGGGGATTAAGAGCCACCTGCCAGTCTTCAAAAGATCTTTTAGGCTTACCAGTTGATCGCTACCCATTCTAGCAATGGTTAGGTCACCTTCATGGAATGGGTGAAATTCTTTTGTGGGGACTATCCCGAAGGTGGTCCCGGCGCTCCGAAAGGAAAAGGAAAGACAGTTGCAAAGGGGGCACCTCCCTTATATCAATTTGAGTCCAGTGACGACTGTGTCTTCTTGGCAGCATATTTGGCCTTATTTTTGTGCAAGTTCGTGCTCCTTGGGTGGGTAGACGACATTCGTCTAGGCGTATTATATGTGGCCTGCGACATGACAAGAGGGCATGAGTATGCCCTCGCTCAGCCGGTTTTGTGTAATATTTACCATGGTTTAGGAGCCATCTCACGTGGAAAGGCCTACAAGGGAAAGAGGGAGGGAATGGTATTGTAGGAGGAGAGGCATTTCATGGGTATTTTAAGAGTTCATTCCCCGTGCATTACGTGTATGGGTAGCTAGGGGACTATTTCCAAGACACCTATGTCAGGCACCAGTGCTCAGGAGGTAAACTGTGGCCCTTCTTGATGAGGATTGCGAAGCAGAAGCTTATCTTCCATACCCGAGGGGAGGCTCGGGGTCTATTTGAGAATGACTCTTTGAACATGAGGTGGGTCCCATTTTCAATCGGGAGCCTCATAGATCGTGCTTTCATTGAAGAATTGGGGAAGGAGCTTGAAGGCGCTCCAACAACCATTAAGGAGCTTATGTTCATCCTGAGCATTAGAGGGGGAGTTCTACCTTATTGGACTTTGCACAACACCAAATTAGAGGGCTATTTCCCTCACCGCTTCCCCCGTCAGCATAGGCTTGACCATAGTTTCCCCTTCTCGGTGTGTTTCGAAAAGTGCCAGGGTAAGGTGAACAAGGGGAAAATGGAAGAGCTTGGAACTTTCAATGAGTGCTGGCTGCCAAAGCATACACAGACCGCTTGGTCCACTTGTCTAGAGATTACATAAACCAGCAAATATGTGTTACCTCACTTTTGCAGGAGGATCCGAATGACCAAGGCCTATGTGAACTAGTGGAGAATCACCAGTAAGGGATATTGGGATAAAGATCACCCTTGGAAAGGGAGAATGGTATTTGTCTTAGACTATCCCTCTAATTAGCAAGGCTTAGGGTTTTCGTGTGAGATAGCATCTGATGAAGCCTCGCTGGAATTTCTTGAGATGAAGGCGAGAACTGGGAGTATTTTTTATAATCTTAGTTCCATTTAAAGTGGAATGATGGCCAACAAGTCCCTGGTTATGAGAAGCATCTCGTCTAGGACTTGAATGCACTGATTGGGAGTGGTCCCCGTAGTAAATTGGCTGAAGGACCTTCTCAGGGAGGGAGTTCTAAAGCGGCCGCTCTTACTCCGGAAGAGGGGAAGAAAAGAAAACACTCGACCGCTGCTGACACTCATGCACTGTCTTCAGTTAGTGGGTGTACACGGAGTCGTGAGAGTGCCAATCTTCCTGTGATGTCAGAACCAGGAGGTAGCTCTTCCTCTTCTGATCTTTTAGCCACTCCCTCAGTATCGCCTTCTGCATCAGTATCACCTTCTGTGCTTTCTCCACTATCTTTTGTTTCTCCTAAATTGTTTTCTTCTTCTTCAAATACTGAAGTAGAAAACTCCAGCACTTCTGAGCCCATTATTATTACTTTTAATAGGGAAATGACTCCAAATCTTAGGGAGGTGCCCCTGAGTCCAAGGGTAGTTCCTAAGTCAGAGGCGGCTTTGATGGATACTGACGAGGCGGAAGGTTCTAAAGCAACTGCTTCAGGAAGGGTCTCTGATGCTGATGTGCGTCTATGCATCAGGAGCTTAGTGTCCCGACCAAGGCAGGGGCTAGACTCAAGAAGAAGAGCTTGTAGCTGATGATGTGCTTGAGCACCAAGAGGTTACTGCCCCCATGGGCACATGTTATGAAGATGAGGGGGCTGAGCTCTTCGTGGCCGAGGTTCTGACTGTTGAAGGTGCAGGCCAAATGGAAGAAGCCATGGCTAGGGGTGAATCGGTTGGAAAAGGCCAAGGGGAAGAGGTAGTTCCTGAACTTGCTAATGTTGAGGTGGAAGTTTAGAAGAGTGAAGAGCAAGGGGACAGGTTTCTTCAAAGCCTGTTAGGATAGAAGTAGACGTCTCCATAAATAAGGGTCAAGGCAGCGAGGCTGACATTGAAGAACCCAGGCAGGTGGGGGCTGAGGCTGCCTCTGAGTTTGAGGGGTAAGAAGCTATGGGCTTTTCCATTGTTTCAAAGGAGCCAGTGGCTTAGATGGCTATCACTTCGACAAGCTCAGTCCTTGAGGTCGAGGTTTCTTCAGCAGTAGTGGTCTCAGCAACATCATCTAGGCATGTTTTTAGTGGTGTTTCTTACATGATTGCAGGAATTCTTCTAGCAGGTAGGGCTTAAGGGAGTTGCCCTTCAATGATCTAAACAAAGCTTTGACAAAACTGGGGGAATTCACTGCGACCACTGCAGTCGGGAGTGCACCAAAAGTGCTTTCCCATTTTGATGCAACACTAAATGAGTTAGAGAGATGGACGTCAGGAGTGCTACATCATGAGAAATAAATTAGGCGGCTAGCCTCTTTGGAGGAGTCGATGTTATGTCGTCACGAGAAGATAGATTCTTGCATTGAGAAGAAGGCCACGATAACTGACCGTCAACATGATCTCAAGAGGGAGGCACAAGGAAGCTACAAGACAATCATTGAAATCAGAGAAGAGATGCGAATATTGAGGCAGGAAGTCGTGGGTCTTGAGACGGAGATGGTTCAGAGGAGGGCTATGGAGGCTTCTTTGGTTGCAGATTTATCCGAACTCAATGGCACCATTGAGTCAGAAACTGTGGCGATGGAGGAGGAGACTCAAACGGTGGCCGCACTGAAGGAGCGTGTCCAGGGCACCGAGACTTCTCCAGCATCGTGTAGTGTATGGATCAAATAAGTTGATTGATCAGTTTTGAGAATGTCTTTTCTTTTATCAGTACTTGTAAAAGTTTTAACTCATAAATAAAGTGCTTCTTTTTTTCTCTTCTGGCTAACTTCGCTTCATCATTTCATTCTCTTCTTACTTTTGCAAAATCTCATGTGCTCGTGTTCGGGCTTGATTGCCTCTTGTCATACTTTTTTGCCTCAAGGAGCTAATATCCAAAGCCTTGTTTAGCCCCATGATGGGTTGTTGTGGCTTCAATAGATTTGAAATGGGGAGTCATTGCATTTTCTCCTCTTAACATTTTATTGGTTAAGGGATCATAATTCATTTTCCTCATTATTTGATGAGCTTGTTCATTGTAGATAGTCCAATCAGGAGGGGCCTTAGCTTCCATTAGTGGTGCATTCACTTCAAGTTCATCGTAGTTTTTTGTCTCAGGCACGAACTTCTTGAGATTTTTTGAAGCAATGTGCATAACCTCCAATTGACTCTAGAGATTGTGAACTTCGCGCCTTAATTCAGCTAAGGGATATCGTTCTTGAGGGGATGAAGATTATCCTTTCTCAAACTAGCCTCCGCCGGTTAGATGAAGAAAGTGAAGAACTTGTGGCTAGTCATTGGTCCAAGGAGCATCCTCTATACATATAGCAACAGGCTCTTGAAAAATATTTTGTGGTGATTGACGTGTCGCTCCTGCTTTTAACAGTGCAGTGGGTATATATAAGAATTTTTTATGGTCAAGGGTATAGGTGATCTTTGGAGCTGGGAATTCTATCCCCATACTTGCTCAATCTTAAGAATGACCTCTGGTTCATCTTCCAGCCAAAGTGGCTTATAACAAGGGGAAGAGGGCGAAGATTCCTTTTCAAGTGAAGAAGGAGTTTCTTCAGGTATGATGGTTGGGACATTAGAATGAATAGTGGTTAAAGGTAAAATTCTGCCCGGCCTTTTTTCCTCTTTGAACATGTTCACTAATGTTCTCCCAACATCCTCAACATCTTCATGAGACGAAGATGTTGTCTTGATTGTAGACTTGTGACCTCCATCATTCTGCTTCTGAGGCTACACCAGATCTGTGAAGTAATATTTAGCATCGGCATAGTGAGTTTCGGCTATAGGGAACGGTCTTTTGTCAGTATAGACCGTAAGCTGTCTCCCATCTCCGCTATACTCGAAGCATTGGTGCAACATCGATGTAACCACCCCTAATCATGGAGACATGGCTGACCAAGGAGAATATTGTAGGAAGTGTTGGTGTCGATTACATGAAACTTGGCATATTCGCTCAGCTCACTGAACATAAAATGAAGGCATACTGTGTCAGCTGGCTTCTCTCCTGACTGGTTGAACCCTTGAACTCTGACATGGGTCGAGGTAAGATTCTTAGACCCCAGCCTTAATCGAGTAAGGATTCTCCTTGGAATAAGGTTGACTACCGACCCTCCATCTAACATAATTCAGTTGATCATGTAATTCGCCAGTGACAAAGAGAGGGCGATTATGAAACTTTTGTCCCAGTTGCAGATCATCCCTTGAAAAGGTGATTGGCATACATCCTTCTAAAATCACCGGGTCCACTTCAGTAGCTTCTACTTCGGTCTCATACACCTCTGGGTGAGAGAGCCTGAACCAAAGCCATCCGGTAATCCTTCGAGAGCATGAGGGTGTTATAGATACTGAGGAGAGCAGGAAGCTTCCGTAGAGGTCATATTACATCATATTTCACTTTTTCTTGATCAAGGAATTGTTCTCCTTGTCCTGCCATTGGTTTGGGTGGTATGTTGGGTTGAGAAGCAGGTTTGGGTGGAGGAGGTTTGTTTGGAAGTTATTGAGTATGTGGGGTGTCTCAAGGAATTAGAGAATAGGTGGATTGTTTGAGATAATGGGATTGGGAAGGAGTCCAGGGAGCTGTAACATATCAAATTGGTCTTTAAATTGGGGCATAATCGTGAACTAGGAAACTTCAAGGCTCCCGACTTCTGCAGCAGAGGTTGTAACATCTTCCCCGATCTAAGATTTATCTGCCCCATGCTGAGTGATGCCCCTGATATTTGCACCATATGGCAAGCTTCTGGAGATTTGAAACTTTTCCCCCTTGACTCTCTCAATCTCTGCTCAAAGTCGGGCTCAGGGGGCCACTGGGGTTTATTTGGCTTCTACTTTGTGTGCTTCTTTGAAGAGGGTGGTTGTGCTTTGGCTAGAGCTGCCAAGGCATAAGCAACTGTTTGGAATCCCCGCTACCTGTGCCGAGGTCTTTCTCAATCGTTACCATTGTGTCCTACTTATGTTGATCCCTTCGAATTCTCTATCGAGTGCCTCGAAGTCTGGGCATATCAAGATTGTACTTGCATGAGACATAGATGAGGAAGGACGAGAAGCAAAAGAAGAAGAAGCAGAAGGGTTAGAAGGTCGGGGCCTTTCAAGGTCGTTCCCCTCATCAAACCGATCTGTACAGCTTTTTACGTCATCACTAGGATTGGATAAGTGTAGGGGGTCTTTTAAGTCTTTCCCTTGGTTAGACCATTGGGAATGCTTTTAAGGTCGTCACCCTCATTGGACGTACTCGGAGTGGATGATAGCAGGGGAGCATCTTCTTGATAGGATGAAGAAGGAAGATGGATCGTGCCAGGGATGAAGTCCAATAAAGTTGGCAATGGGGGAAGGGGCGTGAGAAATTTCTACTCAGCTGGTGGTTAAGAGGTCTTGTTTCTTCGGTGAGAAGCCCTTGGCACGTGACTCCTTCTGGTTTTCTGAGGTGATGTTTGATTCGTCTCACTAAGCTTGTGAACAACTCTAGCTTGGTGAACTGCTTCTCGTCTAAAGAACTTGAGTCTGCTTCACCCGTGGTGGACTATCCATGGCTGGGAAGTCAAGGGTTCCGTAGAGTCTGAGTCATTGATAGGAAGGTTCTGCTTCTGGAGATCCTCTTGCACCGATGAAGCAGTGACTTGGGGATCACTTACTGGAACATTGTAAAATTCATGACATTCTCACATTTTCTTTGCGAATATATCATGGAAGCTAGTGCATTCCCACAGGTGATGGCCTCTTATCTGGTGATACAGGCACCAAAGATTTCAATTCCCTTAGCAAGGTGATGGGGTTGCCTTACCTACTTCAATGTGATGATGCCTTCCTGAAGCATTATTATGAAGATGGCGTAAAGGATACTGGGCATTTTGTCTTCCTTTTGGATGGCTACTGCATGGGGGGCCTCGGCTGCCCCGAAGGCCTTCTTTAAGCCTTCAAGCTTTATCTGACCATTCTGAATCAGGGCTTCGATAATATCTTTCAGCATGTAGTAGTCATCTATGGGATGATTGATCCTCCGATGGTAGGCAAATAATTTGCCTGACTGTCAAGGCAAGCTTGCTCGGGGAACTTGGCTTCTGAAAGCTAAATCATATTCTGTTCCAATAATAATTGGAACAGCGCGGGGACCCATTCCTTCTCAAAGCGGTAGACCTTGTTCCTATGCCTGGTGAAATAATCACCCCGATCAAGGTTGGCCAGCGAGAGTACCCTTTTGAATGACTGTTGTTGCTTGCCTTCTTGAGGCGCTGTCTTCGCTGTGCTCACCCGTTTGATGAGGTTCAAAGTTTGGGAGGGAGCCTTCTTTGAATCAGTGACTGTGAAGATTGTTCTGATTACTCCTTTCTATTGGCTGCCCTGTGTGTTGTTCTGAGAGCTACCATTGCCTTGATTATTCTCTGAGCTTGTAATCTGTTGTCGTGTCCTATCGTTGTGGCATGATAGACTCTTTATGCAGGCTGATTTAGAAATCAATTCTGACATGGAGGTCGGATTAGAGGCCTGGACTTGTAGATGGATCTCGGGTCGCATGTTCTGCATGCAAGTTTGGACTGCTTCCTTCTCAAGCATAGGATTAGGATGGTGGGCAGCCAAATTTCTGCATCTTGATATGATCTGGTCTATGGGCTCATCTGGGTCATGTGTCAAGATAAGAAGTTTGATGGTTTCAACCTCTCTCTCGACCTCATAGAAACGTTGATAGAACAATTTCTCCATTTCCTCCCATGTATGCATTGAGTTTGGAGGAAGTCAAGCATACCAATTAAATGATGGGCCATCGAGGGTCTCTACGAACTGACGGAGAAGAAGTTTCCCATCAGCCGCTGTTTCTAGACATGAGCAATATGCTGGTTCGAGGAAGTGGTTTTGTTAAATAAAAGAGACTTCCCTTTCTTGTAATCTGAGGGAAATGGGACTTGGTCAATATATAAAGGGTACGACCTTTGATAAGGCGTTGCACCCTGTATCCCCTTAATTTTTCTGTTCTTTAGGTTATGGGTCACCATAGCATCAATATCTGCCTAAGAGACGGGATCAGGGGGAGAATTGTCCTGTGGGGAAGAGGGAGGGGGCTGCCTTAGAGGTTCACCATCAGAGTAATGGGAATTGACCTCATGGTTAGCTGAATGACGTGCGGCATCTATACAATCAATCTTTTCCATCATCGCACGCACAATTTCCTCAAATTTGTTCATGCACTCTTCCTGCGCGTCACCAGGCTCACTTACGACCATCACGCTGATTGTTTCTCAATGGAGATCAGTGTTAATTGCAGTTGAGGGTTTACGAACTTGATGAATCATGCATGCTAGATCAGTCATCAGGGGGTCAACATGTCGTGACTGGACTCCGCTCTTATATGCCAAACACGTGAGGATCGGTTCTCAAGGGTGTTGGGATCGTGGCTGCTGGGTGACTGAGTCATCTTTCAAGACACTAATCACAGTGTAGGGTACACGGAGTTTCTCTTCAAGCCTTGTCATCTGAAGAGGGTAGAAGGGGTTCAGGCGAAGAGGGTCCTCAAAGAGGGTGTCCCAGACCTCTATCACGTTTAACTTTGAGGCATTGATGGACCTCATGTCAAAACTAATATCTGGGTTGCGACTGGTCAGCTCTTCTTGCACAAGAGAGAGGTGTCTCCATCAGGTGCGGGAGAGGATGAGCATTAGGGACTAGAGTCATCTTGGGCCGGGGAGGATGAAGGACTCGATCTTCCATTAAGTCCTTGCCCTGAGCTCTCTTGTGGGCTCCAGAAACACAACCAAAGTGATGAGGCTGGTTCAGCATGGTATTCTTGGGGAAAACCTTCGAGTACCATGGCTAAAGGTGCTTGCTCGAAGGAGGAGCAGGGTTGAGTCATCAAGAGGTCTGAGTTGACGGCGAGGAGATGTTTGTGATGGCGACAGGTGTGTGCCCCTTGAAAAGGGATCACGGGTGATCTGGGGGTCAACCCGGGCTCGAGTAAGTGGGCTGGGCTTAGGAGGCCGAGGACTGCGAGCAAGTGTACTTAAGAGAATAGGTGAAGACCTGCCCTTACAGGATGTGATTGTGTATGCTGAGTAGGACAACGAAGAGGTTGTCTCATGTGTACTCGAGTTGGTACAATGACGACGTTGCCTCGAGCAGTGAGATGCATGTGATCACCGTACGTAGGAGCTGACCTTAGAAGGTCTGATCCTGGGTGCTGACTCGAGGTAGCACAAGGGTTGCCCCGAGGTGTGGCTCGAGTGGGTGACCCACGAGCCTTGCTGTGTGTGTGAGGGGTGGAGACCATAGGGCTTCTGCCTTGATGTGTTGAGCCTCTAGGGATAGAGACTGGTGTTATAATAATGTGGGGGGTAGCCTTGCGGCAACTCAAAGAAGCAATGGCAACTGTCTTGCCTTTTGCAAAAAGGGACTGAGCAGCCTTCCGATGTACCTCCGTAATATGATCGAGAAGTGATCTGCCTTTAACTGAATGCATGCTAAAAACGTGTTGGCGATGCAGGGTGCCTTAGCAGAGGTTCCACCAGAGCGAGGAGATGGGGAGTGAGGGACCTTTAAGTCCCTCCTCAAACCAGTCTAAGTTAAGACTTGAGAGCTAGACAAGGGGTCTTTGCTCAAAAGGATGGTTAAAAACAAAGTTAGAAGAACTTGTTCCCTGGTGACAGTCATGAATGCAGGGAAAAGATAACCCCCGATTCGGATGAACGGGTTACAGAACCCGCAAACCATAAAATGTGAAAAGATAATGAAAGCAGATAATAAAAGATGAAACTAGCCAAATAACAAATCCGACTAAGGGGTAGTAAGTCCCCAGTGGAGTCGCCAAGCTGGTTAGGTGCTTCGATCTCACCCTCCTGATCTTTGATGATCGGGCAGAACGCGTCTCGAGTTTCAGGGAGACCCGAGACTTTGTGAGATTGCACTCTTGAGAACCTCGTTCGAGAACAAAGGTAAGTATTACCAACCAGTGAGAGAGGAATTCAAGGTGAGTTCAGGACTTACTCGGGCTGGATCATGTGGGTACCCTCTTAGATCACGAAGAAAGCCCCCTAGTAAAACTGGTTCGAAATCACCTCCCTTGGCTTGTATTCTCTTGTTTTCTGTAATCATACACGTATGACAAATATTATAAGAGAGGTGGGTCAATAGACCTCACCTTGCCTTCTTGATGTATACATGCAGGCGTACACATTCAAAGAAGAAAATAATAATGAGAGAAGAGAGGTGGGGGTGAGAAGAATTTCACTAGGCAGGGAGATCAGCGTAGTGACTAAGCTGGTGAATAATTGGCCGGACATGGTAGTAAAATAGGCTTGGTAACTCAAACCAGCTCATAGGATTACTACTAGACGTCAATACCGATACTGACTAGCTAGGCACAATGGTTAGTCTATCGTGGCAATAAAGCGGGCACAATAATTTTGGCAAAACAACATTACAGCTAGAGGACAGGACTACCATGAGAGGCAAACCTTGATCCCTCTTAATCAAACGAAACAATAACAGAATGAAGGTCATAAGGATAGAATAATAAGTGAGATAAGAGAAGAAGGGAACAAAAAGGAGGAGAAGAAAGAAAGAGAAGAGTGTGAGAGACGAGAGAAGAAAGGAGAGAGGAGGGAGAAAGATGCAGTCGATGCTAGGCATTGCTGACTGTATCGAAAGAAGAAGAGAGAGAGAGAACACAGTCGACGCTAGGTGTCATTGGCTGTGTTAGGGAGAGGGGGAAAGAAGGACATAGTCGACACTAGACATTGTCGGCTCCATTTTAAGAAGAGAGAGAAGATGCAGTCGGTGCTAGGCTTCACCGACTGTGTCAAATAGAGGAGAAAGAGAGGATACAGTTGGCACTAGGCTTCATCGAAAGTGTCAGACATAGAAGAGAGAGAAGATGCAATTGGCACTAGGCTTCATCGACTGTGTCAGACAGAGAAGAGAGAAGATGCAATCGACACTAGGCTTCATCGACTGTATTAGGCAGAGAAGAGAGAGAGAAGATGTAGTCGGTGCTAGACTTTACCAACTGTGTCAAACAAAGAAGAGAGAGAAGATGCAGTCGGTGTTAGGCTTCACCGATTGTGGTAGAAAAAAAGTGTGATAAGATGCAATCGGTGCTAGGCTTCACTGATTGTGTCAGACAGAGAAGAGAGAGAAGATGCAGTCGATGCTAGACTTTACCGTCTATGTTAGATGAAGAAGAGAGAGAAGATGCAGTCAGCGCTAGGCTTCATCAACTGTGTTAGATGAAGAGAGAGATAAGATGCAGTCGGAGCTAGGCTTCACGGATAGTATTAGACAGAGAAGATGCAGTCGGTGTTAGGCTTCACCGACTGTGTTAGATGAAGAACAGAAGGGGAGATACAATGAGAATAACAGAGAGAAAGAGATATAAAGATGAGAAGAAGAGAGAGAAAGATGAGAAGAAGAGAGAGAAAGAGAGATACATATGAGAAGAAGAGAGAGAAAGATAGCTACAGATGAGAAGAAGAGATAAAAAGAGAGATTAAAAAAAGAGAGTGAAATAGGTAAAGACGAGAAAAAGAAGGGAGGAGAGAGAAAGTTACCTTACCCAAAGGTACTGACCCTTTTCTTCTCTCTCCTATCTCTCTCCAAGACGTACCCATGAGCTCAAGCAAAATTCAGAACTTCATTGATTGATCTAAGAAAAATGAATCCACCCCCTTTTATAATGAGGCAGTGCCTGTTTATATAGAATTAGGCTAAAACGTGGGTGTATGTCAAAAAAATACCTATAATTGAAGATAAATACAATTTAATTGAATTAAAAGAAATTCTAAAAATGGGTACAAAATGACTGTTTTGCCCCTGCCTAACAATGTGTGGAATTCCAAAACAGTCCCTATGCTGCTCGAGAACTTGCGTGATCTTTTATGACTGATTTGGGGTTGTTATAATTCCCATTTGATCGAAAGATAATTATTTTCTTGTGGGGCTCGACATTATGATCGTTTTGATACCAACTTTGAGCTATGAATCATGTTTTTGAGCCATGATCATGAGAACTGAATTTTGGATGAATCATGAAAACTTTGGATTGTTTGTGTGCTCATTCCTTGAGTTTTTTTATTTATTTTCTTCACTGAATCATATTGAGCATTCCATCACGATCACATTCCAATAAACGCAACTCAATTTCGTGTCCGGATGAAGATTTCATCATCTTGAGTTTATGGCCAGAATCTTGAAATTCGACAACTGGAATTTACAGCAGCCTTGATGCCTCCGTGTGTGAAATCCAACTATTCATCGTATATGGCGTTCGGACTAGAGATAGCTTCGGACCATATGCACATAATGAAATTTCTTTCGTGCAAATCGGGTATGCAAGCGTCGTGATTCGACCACTGGAGTGAGCCATGCTATTGTTGAATTTTTTGCAACTTTCTTCATGGATAAGCAACTTCTCTCCAGCTTTTTCTCCCTGCTCGAGCATCGTCATGGGTCATAGCACCTATCAAAATTCTTGTATTGATGAGATGAATACGCTCACCAAATTTAATGGTGTTTTGGTGCAATGTGGCCACATGAGAATAGTGTGAGGCCTACCCCCTTTCGGTATTTTACCCATAACTTTGTCTTGGAGTTCCCGATTAAGCCTAAAATTACCCCAACGGGGTTTTCAACAATGTCGGATCCAATGGGGGTGGTCCCAAAGCTGTTTGATGCACTAAAAATACATCTCTAATTATGGGGTCCATTTTAAGGTGTTGGAGGTCGATTTATTTGAAATTGTTTCTTTGTGTTCACTTCCTTAAACATATTTGATCACGAGAAAATTTGGCACGTGGTCTTTTGAATTGCCAATGAGGATCTTGACCAATTCTGGGGCAATTATGAAACTATCAAAATTTCCACTTATTTTGAAGGCTTTATTGACCGGCTTCCTTCTTTATTCCGCATCAGGGACTAAGGTGATGAAATATGCATTCAAATAGTCTTCCCTAACTAAATCGTCCATGTGTGTGCACCATCTTCATCAAACCTACATTCAATCCACCTTCATTCATCACCATTCATCATTCCCCAGTGAGTCTTATCCATTACAAAACGCAAACCATCCCACCATCCATAGTCTCCGTCAGCTAGTGGGTTACGATTTTCAACATTCCATCCATACATCATTCATCCCTTACACGTAGCCTCATGTTATCTTCCCAAAAGTGAGTTAAACCACCACCATACTCACTCCCTGGCTTCCACACACTGCCATCCATTTCCACCACGATTCAACTGTATGACCTTAAACCATAGTGCACGTCCTGGTCGCATGGCGTTAAACTGCTTTGCACAGGTCTCAAAGGCATGACCCTAAAGATGACTTCACAAAAAAAAAAAGAATAATGGGCATTATGTATACTTGGATAAGGCTACGCCATGAGTAAAAATGATGGACGGGCATGGTCACAAAACCATGAGTAAGAGATTTCTATAAAAATAAAAACCCGGGCACCGTGAAAATCCGAATGGGCATCGTAAGTAAAAATGGAAGATAAAGGGCGGACATGGCTGAAAGGTCATGAATCCTCAAGGGTCGCCTCGGATGAAGAAAAGAGGTATCTTGATTATTGAAATTGCTAGTAGTAAGCAGGGGTTATACTCAAATCTTGTCACCTCGAAAAATTGAGGTACCCTGCCTGCCAAGGAATAACTGGTGAAAATACAAACAGACACCGACATAAGGCACTTCAGCATACCATCCATAACAAACAACGAAATAAACAAACCTAAACTAAATGGGAAGAATACTCTTAAGCACAAAACTTGACCTCCAGATTGACCTGATTCTGACCAACGAGGTACATACAAAATCCTCAGCTGTCAGAATCACAAATAGTCTCTTGAGGGTGAGGACTTCGGTAGGATCCCTCATTCCACTAAAGTCTCTATGGATGGACCTGCACATTGCATCCAAACCTCTGAGCATCCTAGTTACAACATTGCGTGGATATCTCCTCGGTGTTCACGTGGTCCTGTGGCTAGGAAGAAAAAAAGAAATAAAGCTGAGCAAATTTTTTGAATGTTGTCCTTCTCACTTCTCTCAAAGCACAACATTCGGTAGGGCAAGCTGTTTGAAGGCATTTTTCCGCACCTTGGGTCCCCGATGCGGAATAAAGAGGAAGCCGATCAATAAAGCCTAGGCATACAGTGATATTTTTTAGAGTCTCAAAATTTCTCCAGAATGGGTGGAAATCTTCCTAAAGATTCCAAAAGGCCAGCTGCCAAGTTTCGTCACAATCTAACATGTTTAAGGTAGTGCAAACAAAGAAATAGTTTCCAAAAAAATCGACCTCTAGAACCTTAAAATTGACCCCATTACTAGAACTCTATTTTTTAGTGCTTCAAACAGCTATGGGACCACCTCCATTGGATCTGATATGATCGAAAACGCTTGGGGGTCATGTTTTGGCTTAAACAGACGAAGCACTAAAAAGGGGTACGCCACTATTTCTGTGCGGCCTCCCAGCACCAATTCACCACTAATGCTGAGTGTTTTCACAGTCATGAGATGAAACTTCAAGGGCACGTATCTCACCCATCTCGAGTAGGATCACACTCAAACTTATTGGAGAGTGTTCATGTCATCAAGATGAGTGTTTTGATGTGTGGTACGCCCCATGACGACACCTGAGCAGGGAGAAAAGCTAGAGATAAGTTGGCGATTCATGGTAAAAGTTACAGAAAATTCAATAGCACCACGACCTATTCGAGCGACCAAATCGTGGCGCTTGCACCTCGGATCGATGCGAGACTAGTCCCATCGCGTGCATGAGGTATAGGGCTATCTCTGATCCGAACCCTGTATGTGATGAATAGTCAGATTTCACGTATGAAGCTGATAAAGCTACTGAAGATTTCGACCGCTGGATTTCAAGATCCGGCCAAAATCCAAAAGTTACGAAATCTCCATTCTAGCACGTAATTGAGCTGTGTTTGTTGCAACATGGTCGTGAACGAAATGGTCAGTGCGATTCGATCAAGAAATTAAAGAAAACTATCAAGGAATGAGGACACCATTGATCTAAAGTTTCTAAGATCCATGAAAATTTTGAGACCCGCGATATTAGTCTAAAAATGTGATCCATGGTTCGAAATAGGTATTAAAACGATCGTCATGTCGAGCCCAATAGGAAAGCAATCATCGTTTTGTCAAACGGGTGTCGAAGCAAACCCGGATCATTTATGAAAGATTACGCACATTCTAGGGCAGCAGTAGGGATTGTTGGGATCTTTTTATATTTTTCTTTAATTCAGAATAATTCTAATTATCATCAATTAGGCTAGTTTTTGAGCATCCACCCATGTTTGGGCCCAATTTTATAAATACGTGTTAAAGTTAATTATAAAAGGGACCACCCCTTGATTCTTCACATTCATGAATAAAATTGGAGATTTTCCTTGAGATTGTGGGTGCGTCTTGGAGAGAGATAGAGGGGAGAGAAGAAAAGGGTTGGTACCCTTCGATTAGGTAATTTTCTCTCTCCTCTTTCTCTCTCATCTATCCCTCTCATCTCTATTTCTCTCTCCTCCCTCCCATCTCTCTCTTCCTCTCACCTCTCTCTTTCTCTCTCCTCTCATCTCTCTCTTTATCTCCCCTCTTCTCATCTCTCTTTCTCTCTCCTCCTCTCATCTATCTTTCTCTCTTCCTCTCGTCTATCTCTTTCTCTCTTCTCTTTGGATCTCTATCTCTCTGTATTTTCTTTCTCTCTCTTCTCCAACATGCATGGAAGAGGCCAATCACCGTGTGTGACTTTCGTCTTCTTTCTCCATGTTCGTATTCTTTTCTGTTCATACACAATGAGGTTTATCGCTGGGCATGATGACTTCCTCTGGAACACATACAGTGGGCCGGGCTTAATCCCGAGTGGCGGGTTGGGCCACTGTCTGAGTATCCTCCTCTATCATGGACGGTGGAAGCTCATCGCCGCACATGTATTTCTCTCTCCTCGATCTCTCTCATGAACGATGGAAGCTCATTGTTGTCCATGTACCTTCTCTCTCCTCTGTCATCGATGGTGGAAGCTCATCGCCGTCCGTGTTTTCCCCTTCCTCACCTCTGTCATCGATGGTGGAAGCACATCGCCTCTGTGTTTTCCCCTTCCTCACCTCTGTCATCAACAATGGAACCTCATCGCTGTCCGTGTTTTCCCCTTCCTCATCTCTTCATTGTGGACGGTGGAAGCTCATCGTCATCTGTGTTTTCTCCTTCCTCATCTCTTCGTAGTGGACAGCGGAAACTCATCCCTATCTGTGTTTTCTCTTTCCTCATTTCTTTATCATGGACGGTAGAATCTCATCGTCGTCCATATTTTCTCACTCATCTTTTGTTTGTCCTGGACTGTGGAAGCACATCGTTGTCTATGTTCTCATCCTCTCTCCCTCTTCCGTCATGGGCGGTAAAGGCTTATCACCATCTGCGTTTTTCCTTCGCCCCTTCTCTCTTTTCGTCTTGAATGGCGAGAGTCCATCGTTGTTGATGTTCCCCTTTTGCTTTCTCTTCCTTTCAATCTCTTCTCTCTCTCTCTTCTTCTTTTGTCTTTCTCTCTCATCTTCCTCAATCTCTCTCTCTTCTTCCTCTCCCTTCTCTCTCTACCTTTCTCCCTTTTTCTTCTTTCTTCTTTCTTACTTTCTCTTCTTCCATTCTATTGTTCTCTTCCTCTTCTCACTTTCTTTTCTCTCTCCTTACTCTTTCTCTTCTCTTTTCTTTCCTTTCTCTCTTCTTCTATTTTCTTTTCTTCCTTCTTTTTCTTTTCCCCCTTCTTTCTTCTGTCTTTCTCTTTTGACCAAGGAAGGTCAAGATTAACACTGTCATGGTAGTCTTGTCGTTTAGCCGTAATGTCGTTGTGTCGATCAGAGTTAATATGTCTGTCTTATTGCCATGACAGACTAGCCATCGTGCCAAGCTGGTTGGTATTGGTATCATTGTTTAGTAGTAATGCCATTGCGCTGGTCTAAGTTACCAAGCCCGTCTTGCTACTATGCCGGGTCAATCACCTACTAGCCTAGCCACCGTGTCAGTCTAACTGCTTGGTCCAATTCTTCTCACCCCAATCTCTATGCTCTCAATCTTCCCTTCTTCTTTCGGATATGCACACCTGTGTACATTTGCCCAAAGACAAGGTGGGGTCCCTTGGCCCACTTGTCCTGTAATATTAACCATATGTGTATGCTTAGTGAAACATGAGAGTATAGGAACAGGGAGGCGATTTCGAACCAATTGTAGAACTGAGGGGCTTTCTTCATGATCTAAGAGGACACCCACGCGAGCCAGCCCAAGTAAGTCCTGAACCCACCTTAAATTCGTCTCTCATCGGTTGGTATACCTTCCCTTCTTCATGAGCAAGGTTCTAGAGAGAGCGATCTCAAGTCCCGACTTTCCTCGAAACTCGACCACCAAATAACCTAGATTCAGAGTAGAAGCCGAGTGAGGGAAGAAGTTCACACTGTATCTAATGTCAATTCTCAAAAGTTTACACCAAGATAACCCAAGGGCACAACAATCTCAAAACCAAGACCCACATAGGTTGAGGGGATATAGCCCAGCCTCGACTCATCACAGTACAGCTCGTGACGACCTGAATGTTGTATGAAGAAGACGTGTCAATCTAGACTGACCCTTAGACGAGATGGGCGTCCAAGCTGCCCTTAAAATTCTAGTTGTCGTAGGTTACACTTTTCGTGCCCCAGTCACCGGTCGATCCCAAACCAATTTAATGGTATAGGTCAACCCTTAGCACAACCGAGTCAGTCGATTCTTCAATCAGTCCCCTTAGTTCATTCAGTCCAACAAACTCTGCAATTTTCGCAACCAGTGGCAACACCTATGGGTCAGTATGCCCCTCAAGAACAAATGTATCAAACTGCCCCAGTGACTGCGTCTCATCAATCTCAGGTCCATGTAGGCCAACATATACCCCAAGTCTCGACTCATCAATCTATGCTTGGGAACCCACCAACTGGTGGGCCTATTGTCATGCCAAATACCCAACATGAAGGCAACATAAAAGCAATGCAGGATATGCTTGTAAGAATGGTGTTTACGATGAAAAATCTGACAGATCTTTCGACGAAGATTTAAGGGCCACAATTTTTTCCCAAGTCAGTATCGCCGCGCGAGAAGTGAGATGTAATGTCGAGCGAGAAGGCGTAAGGATTTTTGCCGCGCACAAAAGGCTTATGGAGTATTGCCATTTGAGGCATTGCCACGCGTTTTTAAGGAGTAGCATCGATTGGAGTAGTGTCAGTGGGATAAGAAGAGAGTAGCATCGATTGGAGCAACGCCGGTTAGATAAGAAGAGAGTATAACACGCCTGTGGGATAAGAAGAAAGTAGCACTGCTTGGAGTAGCGCCAGTGGGATAGGAAGAAAGTAGCACCAGTTGGACCAGTGCCAGTTGGATAAGAAGAGTGAGTAGCTAGCCGGTTGGAGGAGCACGGATTGGAAGTGAAGAGAGTAACGCCGGTTGCAGCAGGGCTAGTGGGATAACAAGAGAGTAGTGCCAGTTGGAGTAGCACCATTTGGATAAGATGAGAGAGTAGAGCGCCGGTTGGAGCAGCGCCGGTTGGAAGAGAAGAGAGTAGCATCGGTTGGAGTAGCGTCAGCGGGATAAGAAGAGAGTAGCATCGGTTGGAGCAGCACCGGTGGGATAAGAAGAAAGTAGCATCAGTTGGAGTTGCGCTGGTTGGAAGAGAAGAGAGTAGCACCAGTTGGAGCAGTGCCGACGGGATAAGAAGAGAGTAGCGCCGGTTGGAGCAGCGTCAATTGGATAAGAAGAGTGAGTAGCACGCCGGTTGGAAGAGAAGAGAGCAGTGCCAGCTGGACCAGCGCAAGCTGGATATTTGATAGTGCAACGTTGAGAGTGTCTTAATCAAACGTATAGCCTCTGTACATGTTAGAGCCTCCCCGTATGTGTTAGAGCAATGAGTGATTACATCAGCCATAGTGTTTTCCATCCACCCTCTCCATTTAAGCCTTGGGCAACATGGGTCTCTCCCATTTTTCTCAAATTTTCCCTCTCTCTTGAAGTCCACTGTTGCTCCTTTCAAGACAGCCCACTGATGAAGCTAAGGAAAGCTCGTGAAGGCCATGAGTGAGGCTTTGTAATACCGTGAGAAGTCACGGTAAGTGGGTTCAGCTTTATGCATCCATGAGTGGTGTAAAAATGTTGAAATGGATTAGATGATATAAAGGAAAATGTGAAGAATGAATGGGTTAACATGAGGTTGAAGTTTCAGTTTGTGCTTCTCAATGCCACGACTATGTCTACCACATGTTTGATCTTTTTATTTATGGAAACTCATGAAATCGCTCACTGTGAGGCTTCTCATCATGGATAAGGTTCCAAGCCCAAAGTGTAGCTTGGCTAGGAAACATTAAGTGTTCTTTAAAAATATATTAACTTGAGAATGTGAATTTTCAGAAGTGTGAATGTTTTTGCATCTATAGATTCGATGACCAAATGGCATCCAAATGGGGCCAAATCGTCCCAAATGAAAGATTTATGTGTATACTCGAAGTTTACTTTTTTTTTGTCATGATAATATTTTGCATGGATAAAACGATATGGCCCTAAATGTCAAGGGATGACACTATTCACAGTCACTATTATTTCCAACAACTGTGACCCTCTTTGGGCAATGCTTTTGACCTAGCTAATGGTTTCCAAAATCCTTGAAATTTCTATCATTGGAAAGATTTATGAATGTACTTAAAGTTGTATTTTTTGAGATGTTTGAAACTCCCCACTGAGTTTGAACTATGACCCGAAATGCGAGAACACATCACTGCACACTATTGCACGAAAATTTCCAGCAACTAAGGCTCACTTTGTACTAAGCTATTGACCCATCAAATGGCATCCAAATTCCTTCAAATCACTATTTTTGTAAATAAATGTGTATTAGCTCAAGGTTTCATAGTTGAGGCTTCCTGAATGTCCCCATACATCGGGAGCTACGCCCTTGCTAAAAGGGGCATGTCACTGTTACTTATCACTGCATCATTGTATAACCATGCGATGCTAAGTTATCTTGATATATGATAAATGTGAATGCCATATGATAAATTCCATGAGAATTCCATAAAGATATGTGAATGATGCTATGTAAGCAGCACTTTGTGAGAAAAATGGACCACGAGCACGATAATGATGAAATGAATTAATAATGAATGCGAAATGCTACTGAGAAAGCTTATGTGTAAATGCCCTGTGATAGATTATGAAATGCATGTCTTCTACTAAATGCTATAACGTTATGATCAAATATGATTCATCTATTGTGAGGCAATGAATGGCCACTACTTATATTGTTATTGACCACTACGTGGTGGGACACTCACCGATAGTGGATACTGTTATGATGATGTGATGAATGGCCACTGTTTATATTGATATTAGCCATTACGCGGTGGGACACTCACCGGTAGTGGATGCTGTTATGATATTGCCTACTACGCGATGGGACACTCATCGGTAGTCAGGAAAGAGATGTCAGCATATCCCCTAACTTGCATAATAATAGGAACGGGTTAAGGGAGAAGATAAAGGGTCGCACCCTAGATTTATGAAATGATATGTGATTGATGCCTTGAAAGGTAAGGGCCTATCGAAACCCTAATGTGCGTTGGGGACTGTGAGTGTGTTGAGGTTATTATGAAGTGGATACCCCACTTGTCATTACCCTCCCTCCTGTGTGATGGTAGAGGTCTTAAGCAATGAGATTGGCTTAGCTTGATGGATAGGGCCTCTACTGCTGGAGTAGGTGATTTAGGGAGTGCATGGGTAATGATTCAATTTCTTTATAAGGAATGTTTAACATTATAATGATGGAATGATTTATGATATCACTAATTGAAATCTCTTATCACACTGATTTAGTGATGACTATCTTTTAAATGAATTGATTATATTAGCTGCCTTGACTTGATATGCATTTATGCTAAATTATGACTTTATATTGATAAACTGTACTGTTGTCACATATGAATAGAACCACCACAGATGCATAACACTAGACCTGCTTACTGGGCTGTATAGCTCATCCCATTATTTCTCCTCTCCTTGTAGATTGATAGCGGCAGGTACAGGGCTGGAAGTTCGTGTTCAGTGGCTGGAAGACAAAGCTAGTGTTCTTGAAGAAGGTGCTTAGACCTTGTTTATGTCTGGGCTGTTTGGCCCTAGTTTTGTTTTGTTCTTGGTGGTTATGGGTAATATTGCCCCTAGATGCCTCGAACTAAATGTAATATTTGGGAAGATTTTTATATTATGAATTTTGGTGTGCGAAGTTTCCTTAATCTCCTATTAGTTAAACTTGTCGCTTTATCTTTCTTTCATGGTTTGCTCGATTTCCGAATATAAAGGCATTGAGTTCACTCCTACTTGAGTGACAAATGTCACATTGAATCACGAGGCCGCGCTCGATCGCCTGTCGCTACGTAAGGTATGGTGGTCAAGGGCGGGGTCATGACAGAAGATCTCTCGGATCTTGACACCTTAAATTGATGAAAAATAAGTGATAGAGAAAGTGGGACAAATCGAATTCAAATATGAGGCTAGATCTGCCCGGAAATGAGCTGATCTGCTCTCAGATCTTTGTGCACTCAATAATCACGAATGACCCCTCCCAATTAGGTTTGAACTTTCCTAAAGTGTGTGCATTTGTAGGAGTGTGGAAGATTTTCTTGAGTACCATGTCCCCTTCTTTGACAATGGAGGAACAACTTTTCTTTGGTTTTCCCTCTAGATTCTACGTGGTAAGAAACGATATTTTGTGTTGCTTGTAGACATCTTTCATCCAAAGCAACGAGGGAAGCGATTCGTGCTTCGATCTTTTGTTCCTCATCTGCATTTTTGTGAATAAGCACTCGGAGAGATGGTATCTCAACTTCAATGGGTAGCACTGCTTCCATACCATACACCAATGAGTATGGGGTCATGCCAGTAAGAGTCTTCTCAGTTGTCCAGTAGGCCCTTAGCACGTCATTTAGCTTTTCGTGCCAATCTCGGCCACCTTCTATTAGTCTGTCTATAACCCTGAGAAGGCCTTTATCCGGCCTCTGCTTGTCTGTTTCCTTGAGGGTAGTAAGGTGTAGAGAATTTTTGTGTTATCTCAAACGTTTTTCTCACCCTAGTGACCCTTTCATTTTTGAAGTTGGATCCATTGTCAGTAATGATTGACTTAGGAACACCGTATCCAAATACAATGCTATTCTTTATGAAATGGGCAAACATGTTGTCCTTCAATTTTGACAAATGATGTGGCCTCTACCCATTTTGTGAAGTACTCTGTAGCCGTTAATATGAAACGGTGGCCGTTTGAGGCTTTTGGTGAGATCATTCCGATGATATCAAGACCCCACATGGCAAAGGGCCATATGGGCGGTGTTGAATTGAGTGGTACGGATGGTGCATGAATAAGGTCTTCATAAAGCTAACATTTGAGACACCTCTTAACGAACTTTCAACAATCTTCGGCAATGGTGGTTCAGTAATAGCCTTGACGCTTGATTTTAGGAGCTAAGGCGCCTGACCCAGAATGACCTCCTTCATTGTGTAACTCAGTCAGTACTTGGTCAATTTTTGGTTGATCGAGACACTGTAGAATGATGCCATTGGAAGATTTCATGAACAGAAGATCACCTCTTACTAAGAATCCCATAGAAAAATTTTGAAAAGGCTTCATTATCCTTTTTGGTGGCTCCTTCAGGGTATAACCCATCTTTCAACAGGGAGAAAACATAGTGGAACCATGGTTTTGCTTTAACTAGCACATATGAAGCCACAACAGACACTTCCCCATTGTTCTCATTTTCTTGCTCTTTTTCTTCTTCAATCCTTGGTGGGGAAGGATCGTGTTTATTTCTGATGTATAATGGCAGCATGCTGATTTCTGGAGGAATAACCATTGAAGCAAGGGTTGCAAGGGTGTCGATGAACCGATAATTTTCCCTAGTTGCTTGATGAAACGTGATATTCTTAAAATATGGGATTATCTTTTCCAGCTTTTCTTGATAGGGTTTGAGCTTTTCTTCTTTCACCTTCCAAATCACTTTAACTTGGTTTATGATGAGTAAGAAGTCACTAATCACTCATATTTCTTGGATTTTCATTCTCATAGTTCTATCGATGATCCCAAGGGATCGCGGCATACTGATCTCTAGGTTTGGGCAAGTTAGGCTTAGTGTCGACCGTGGAGCGATCATCATAGTCGCCTTGAGTGACTGACATGATGATTTCTTCTAATGGGGTTCTAGAATCTAGACTTAGGTAAGAGCTAGACTCGATGACTTAGGGAAGACCTAGCCAGACTCTAGGGGCAAAACCTTATCTGAGACCTAGGCTACGACTAGACTTGATGAAACTTGCTGGACTCAATGGGTTTTTGTTTAGACCCTGAACTAGGGTAGGCCTAGTTTAGCTCTAGAGGAAACTCTAAGCTTAGACCTATGCTAGAACCTAGACCGAAATCTAGACTAGATGGGTATGGGTCTCGGCTCAGACTAAGAGTGTGTCTAGGTTCGAACCTAGGTGTGAGCTTAGTTCGAACCTGGATTGAGCTGGGTGCATGCCCAGGCTTGGACCTAGAGAGTTTTGATGATCAGACCAGGTGTGGACCCAGGACTAGATCAACGTTGAGCAAGGCACGAGCCCTTGGCTCGGATCGAAAGGGGGCCTAGGTTCGGACCTGGGTGTGAACCTGGTTCGGACCTGGGCTAGGCTGGGTATAAGCTAGAACTTGGACCTAGAGAGTTTTGATGATCAGACCAAGTGTGGACATAAACTAGATCAAGTTTGGTTTAGGATCGAGCCTTCGGCTTGGACCAAGAGGGTGCCTAAGTTCGGATCAAGGCGAAACCTAGTTCGGACCTAGGCTAAGCTGGGTACAAGCCTGGATTTGGACCCAGAGGGTTCAGCTCGGACCAAAAGCGAGTTCGAACTAAGGTCAAAGATTAACCAATATAAATAAGCAAGCACAACACATGAAAACTTTTGACCTAGATTATAGGTAGGCTTGGCTTGAGAGTGGGTTCCTAGCTATTGAAATGTGTTTAGCCTGATATAGGTACCCACATAGGTCTTGGCCTCCTGTTATAGGATGTTCACCAGGTCCAACTATACAAGTTTCTTGGAGGCAAAGGATTACGGAGGGGCGCTCACAGTTAAAGTTACGTGAATCCCAACTACCTCAACTCTCAAAGCTAGGTCCCCCTCACGCGGTTAATGCTGATTTTGGGGGTTTTCAAAATATTTGTTTGCTGGTTTCCTGGGCAATCCCGATCCAGTCTGTGCTGGGGTGTGAAAGAAGCACGCAATCAAAATTAAAGTGACAAGCAAGCAAACACACAATACAAGAAAGAAATAAAGCTAGTATCTGGCAGTGCGTGTTTGGCTAAGTGGTCAGCAATGGCTTGTCCTTTGATCAATTTTTGAGTAACATATTCGATCAAGAACTCGCTTAATAGTATTCTCCACTTTTTCAAATGTCTATGAAGGACTGGCCTCTCCAATAAGTACTTGAGTGGGTCAATTCTTGAAATGGGATTGACTGTATGAGATAAGACATAGTCACTTAATTTCTACATAGACCACACAAGTGTTAAGCAATGCTTCTCCACATCTGTGTATCATGTCTCATAGTTGGCCATGGTTTTGCTGATGTAGTATATCGTTTGTTCGTTGACTTGTCCTAACATTGCCCCCATGGTCTTGTCTTTCAGTGACATGTATAGGAATATGGGTTTATCTAGACCAGAAGGACTAAGGATGGGAGGATTCATGAGGTACTCCTTGATTTGGTCGAACGCCTCTTAACATTCATTGTATATCTTTCTTAAGGAGCCTATTGAACGGTGCTCACTTGGCTGCCAGTTGTGAAATAAAACACCTTATGGCTTGTATTCGACCTTGACGCCCACAGATTTCTTTGATGTTCTAGGGAGGGGTAATTTCAGTGATGGGTCGTATTTTGGATGAGTCCACCTCAATGCCCCTTTGACTTACTATAAATCCTAGTAATTTGCTGGTTTCAACTCCAAAGGCACATTTCTGTGGATTGAGTATGAGCTGATGTTTTCGAAGTCTTTTGAAAATGATTCTCAGGTTGGTGAGATGATCAAACCTAGCCTTCGACTTGACCAGAAGGTCATCCACATAGTCTTCCATGACGGTGTGCATTAAGTCATGGAAGATGCTAGTCATTACCCGTTGATAAGTTGCCCCAAAATTTTTTAGGCCAAAGGGCATGACACGGTAGCAGTAGGTTCCCCAGTACATTACAAATGAAGTCTTGGTTTGGTCTTCTTTTGCCATGAGGATCTGGTTGTAGCCTAAGAAGCTATCCATGAATGACAAAATCTCATGCCCCACAGTATTGTCGACCAAGGCATCTATGTTTGGTAATGGAAAATTATCCTTTGGGCATGCCTTGTTGAGGTCTCAATAGTCAACACAAACTCGGATCCTCCAGTCTTTCTTGGGTACGACCACTATGTTGGTCAACCATTTTGAGTAATCGACAGGGGTAATGAACTTTGACTTGAGCAGTTTGTCAATTTCTTCCTTAATTTTGAGCTTAAGGTGGGTCTTTTGACATCGGAGTTTCTGCCTTACAGGCTTGGCCCCTTCGTTGAATATTAGGTGATGTTGCACCAATGTAGGATCTAGCCCTGTCATATCATCATTTGACCAGGCAAAGACATCATGATATTCCTTGAAAAACGAAATCATATTTTCCTTCTCCTCAGGAGATAGGGAGGTTCCAATCTTGGTTAACCTTAGGTTCTTCTCAGTTCCTAGGTTTACAATGATCGTTTGTTCGATGACAACCTTTGGGTCACCATCAAACCTCTTTTTGAATTGCTCAACATGGGAAGTGTGTTCCTCAAGTTGAGGGATTTCGTCAGAATCTTGGCTCTCTTAATCTTCATCTTGGTCGTCTAATTAGTCATCTTGGGTATTTTATACCGTTATTGAGCTATCTTGAGTGTTTTTTGTTTTTAAAAATTCTTTTTCAATATTATCAATTTTATCATGTTTTGAATTTTCGACGGTTTTTGGAAAATTGCAAGAGGTGTCCCATATGGGACGCGCGAGAGATGTGTTGGGGACTGAACAAGTAGGGTGGTTAGGTGGCCACCAGGCGCCTATCGGTTTTTTTGCACCGGGACTTGACGCTGTCGGAGCGGTGATTTTCGAGATAGGGGAGTGATTGACCAATTCTATCATTGGGTTCGAATTGGTGGATAGGCATGCTGGTTAGGTGCCTCAATCTCCCCCTCCAGATCTTGGATGATCGGGCGGCACGCGTCTTAGGTTTCGAGGGAAGACCTGGGACATTTATGAGATCGCTCTCTCGGGAACCTCGTTCAAGAACGCAGGCAGGTGTTACCAACCGATGAGAGAGGAATTTTAAAGGTGGGTTCAGAACTTACTCGAGCTAGCTCTCATGAGCGCCCTCTTAGGTCACAAAGAAAGTCCCTCAATAATGAAACTAGTTCGAAATCGTCCCTTGGCTTGTATTCTTCTTATTTTCTGCAATCACATACATATATGGCAAAGGTTGTAAGATAGATGGGTCAGAACTCCCCTTTCCTCGTTGATGAACGCACACAAGCATGGGCATTCAAAAAGAATAAGAGAAGAAAGACGGGGGAGAGAAGAGTTCAACTGAGAGAGAGGATCAAGCTGGTGAGTAATTGGCCTAACGTGGTAACAAAACGGGCTCGATACTAAGTCTGGCTCATGGGATCACTACTAGACATCATTACCAATACTGACTGGTTAAGCACGATGGTTAGTCTGTCGTGGCAACAAAGCGGGCCAAGTCATCCTGGCACAACAACATTACGGCTAGATAATAGGACTTCCATGAGAAGCTAACGTCAATCCCTCTTAGTCAAACAAAAGGATAGCAGAGTGGTGGTTATGTGGGAAAGAATGAGATAAGAGAAGAAGGGAACCGACAGAAGGAGGGAGTAGATATGAGAGAATAAAAGAGAGAGGGAAGGAAGATGCAGTCGGTGCTAGACATTACCGACTATTTCTGAAGAGAAGAGAGAAAGCAATCGGTGCTAGACCTCGACGACTGTGTTAGAAGAAGGGAGAGAGAGGAAGCAGTAGGCGCTAGGCTTCACCGACTATGTCAGATGAGAAGAGAGGAAGAGAGCCAACCGGCGTTAAGCTTGTGCCGGTTGTGATGGGAGAGAAGCAAGGAAGAGAAATCGAGTTGGCGCTAGTCTTCGTAGACAGCAATAGAAGAGAGTGAAATCCAATTGATGCTAGGCTTCACCGACTGTGACAAGAAAGGAGCGAGAAATTCAACCGATGCTAGGCTTCATTGACTGTGACAAGAGAGGAGAGACAAATCCAACTGATGTTAGGGTTCATCGCTTGCATTAGAAGAGAAGAGAGAGAAATTTACCTGGTGCTGGGACGAAGGAAAAGGAGAGAGAACCCCACCTAGTGCTGAGAATGAAAGAAGAGGAGTAGAGAGAAAACCCCACCCAGCACTAGAAATAAAAGAGGAGGAGAGAGAAGATCTAACCGACGCTAGGCTTGCGCTAGTTGTGATGGGAGAAAGAGATAGAGATGAAAAGAAGAGAGAGAAAGAAATAGAGATGGGAAGAAGAAAGATGGAGGTGAGAAGAGAGAAATAGAAAAAGAGGGGAGGAGAGAGAAAGAGAGGAGGATAGAGAAAGAGGGGAGGAGAGCAGGTTACCTGCTCGAAAGGTACTGACCCTTTTCTTCTATCTCCTCTCTCTCCCCAAGATGTACTCACAGGCTCAAGCAAGAATAGAAATTTCTATTGATTGATCCGAGAAGAATGAATCCGTCCTTTTTACAACGACGCAGTGTTTGTTTATATAGAATTGGGCCCAAACATGGGTGGATGCCCAAAAAATACCTAAAATTGAAGATAATTACAATTGAATTGAATTTAAAAAAATTCTAAAAATGAGTGCAAAAGGATTGTTTTGCCCCTGCCTAACAATGTGTGGAATTTCAGAATAGTCCCTGCTGCTGCTCGAGATCTTGTGTGTTCTTCCATGGCAGACCCGGGGTTGTTCTGATGCCCGTTTGATTGAAAGATTATTGCTTTCTTGTAGGGCTCAACATGCAGATCGTTTTGATACCAACTTCGAGCCATGGATTGTGCTTTTAAGCCACAATCACGAGACTTGGATCTTGGTTGAATCTTGAAAAATTTGGATCGATTGTGTGCTCGTTCCTTGATGTTTCTTCGTGAATCCCACTGAGCATGCCGTCACGATCAAGTTGCAACAAACGTAACTCGATTTTGTGTCCGGATGAAGATTTTGTCGTCTTGAGTTTTTGACTGGAATCTTGAAATCTGGTGGCTAGAATTTACAATAGCTTTGACGCCTCTGTGTGTGAAATCCAACCGTTCATCGTACGCAGGGTTCGGATTAGAGATAGCCTCGGACCTCACCCACATAATGCAATTGGTGTCGTACTGATCGGGTCTGCGAGCGTTTTGATCTGGCTGCTCGAACGAGGCATCATGCTGCTGAAATTTCTGCAACGTCCTTCACGGATCAACAACTTTCATTTAGTTTTTCTCTTTACTTGGGCGTCGTTCCGAAGTGTACCGCATATCGAATTGCTTGTCATGATGAGATGAACACGCTCATATTTGGGAGAGATTCGACTTAGAATGAGTGAGTTATAGGCCTCGAAAGTGATTCCCGTGATTGTAAAAACAACCACTTTTAATGGTGTTTTGATGAAGTGAGGCCACACGGGAATAGTGTCTGGCTTACCCATTTTCGATACTTTACTCATAACTTTGTCTTGGGGTGCCCGATTAAGCCGAAACTTGAACCATAGGGGTTTTCAACCATGCTGGATCTAATGGTGGTGGTCCCACAGCTGTTTGACATACCAAAAGTTTTGCTCTAGTTACAGGGTCTATTTCGGGGTGCTAGAGACCGATTTCGCTGAAATTGTTTCTTCGTGTTCACTACCTTAGACATGTCAGATTACGATGAAACTTGGGAAGTGGTCTTTTGAAGTGCTGATGAAGATCTTGACCAATTATGGGGCCATTCTGAGTTTGTTGAGAATTTCCACTATTTTGTAGGCTTTATTGACCTGCTTCCTGCTTATTATTCCCAATCAGGGATCAAGGTGCTGAAAAATCCATTCAAAAAGCTTGCCTTGCTGAAGGTTGTGCTTCAAGAGAAGTGAGAAGGACAATCTTTTGAAGGATGTCCTTCGGCTTTTACTTTTTTTCTTCCAAGCCACAAGACCACATGAACGTCGAAGAGATTCACGTAATGGTGTAACTAGGCCCCTTAGACGTAGGGATGCATTGTTCACTGGTCCGTCCGTGGAGACTTTAGAGGGAGAAGAGATTTTTTAAGAGATCTTGTCGAAGTCCTCACCCTCGTGCGAATTGTTTGTGATTATGAATCTAAGGCTTTTGTACAGACCTCGTCAGTCAGAATCAGGCTCGTCTGGCAATTGAGTGCCATGTTGAAGGGCATTGTTCCCATTTGGTCTGAGTTCATTGGTTTGCTTTGGTAAGCGCTGTTTGCTACTACACCAGGTTTGCTTCTGATGTTCAGAGTATTCATCTATCGGGTCCAGTCGGGGGTAGTTTTGTTAGTCGGTCCTGAAGGTTTGCGCCTGTCTGCTCGGTGAGCTGAAATCTCTGACAGGCTATCCCCCTTTCTTTGTCAGTTTCTTGCCTTTGTAGTATTTATTTCTAGAGTGTGTTTTCGATCTCGTGAGAATAATGTTCTTCCTCATGAGACTTGTCTTGCCATTTTGGCGAGTCTTCTGTCTTTCAAGTCCTTTTTCAACTGGATTCAGTTTGTTAGAATCTTTTCCTTGAGGGTCCTATTTTTTTGGATTCCTGGCTTTATGCAACCAGGGATTTTATTCTTTTGAGTGAGAGTTAAAGCGATCTGTTGAGACGAGTGTTGTATCAACCCGTTTTATTGGTCCAAGCGTCCTTTGCAGATTTTCGCTTGAACTTGCGAAGCAGTGCGTACAGACAGTTTTCACCAACTTATTTTTATTTGGGGCTCTTTTACCCATGACCTTTCGACCATGTCTAACCTTTTTCTTCCATTTTTGCTCACAATTCCCTTTCAGGTTTTCATCGTGCCTAGTCTTTAATCATGGAACTCTTTTACTCATGGTTTTGTGACCATGCTCGTCCATCATTTTTACTCATGGCGTTCCCTCGATAAGGTATACACCATGTCCATTATTTCATCATTTTTTGTGAAGGCGTATTTAAGGTCATGCCTTTGGGACCTGTGCAAAATAGTTTAACGCCATGCAACCATGATGTGCATTATGGTTCAAGGTCATATAGCTGGACCATGGTGGTGATGAATGGAAGTCTATGAAGGCCATAGAGTGAGTATGGTAGTGCTTTGACTCACTTGGGAAAATGGCTTGAGGCTACCTAGGAAGGATTGATGATGTATGAAATGTGAGCAGATGATGGTGATCCACTAACTTACAATGAGTTTGGATGGCGGAATGGTCCGTCATTTTGTGAGCGACGGTGAGACTCACTGGGAATGAAGTTTGGTGATGAATTGAATGGGCTCACTAGGGAAGTATTGAAGGTGGCGCGCACACACTAACATGTAGGTTAGGGAAGGCGTGCGTGAAAGTGCACGTAAAGGCATGTGCACATATGTGGGTGTAAGTTTATGGTCATACCTCCTAGACCTGTGCGAAGCAGTTTATCATCATGCCAACAAGACGTGCACTATGATTTAAAGTCATAATGCTGACCCATGGTTATACAGTTTTAAAGTCAAACAACTAGGACCATGTAGTTTAAGTTGTCACGACCCCACTCCCTGCCCCTGCCAGAGGGCGGTGAAGCGTGGGATCGAGACCGTTAGAAATAACATTTTGTCTTATAGAGTAAAGTAACATATCAGAGTGCACATGAAGGCCATATAAAAGAATCAGAATAAGTTAACGGAGAATTACTATTTCATATTCAGAGGTGAAATTCTTGGATTTATGAAAGACGACCACTGCAAAAGCATTGGCCAAGGATGTTACGGGTCAGCCCAAGTGGAGCACACCCACGCAGTATGGGTTAAGGGCTTCGTGGTGTGCACCTAGGCACACGGCGCCGCGATGGCCTACGGGTTACCCGAGCAAGGAACAACCACGCAGTTTGCCCGGTGGGCAGCGATGTGTGCACCTAGGTACACGGGGCCGCAAGGGCCTACCGGTCGCTGAGCTAGGCACACCCACGCAGTATGCTAGGTGGGCAACAAGGTGTGTGCCTAGGCACAGCGCAGCAAAGTGCCTACAAGTTGCACTAGCTGGGAAAACCCATGCGGTATGGGTGGTGAGCACAAAGGTGTGCTCCTAGGCACAACGCATCGAGGGTCTACAAGTCAGCCCAGGACAGGCACATCCATGTAGTATGGGTTGTGGGCTAAGTGGTGTGTGCCAAGGCACACGGCACCGCGAGGGCCTATGGGTGTCCTTAGCAAGGCTCACACACGTAGTATGTCTGGTAGGCACCGAGGTGGATGCCTGGGCACACGGTAGGATGAAGGCTTACGGGTTGCCCAAGCTGAGAACACCCACGCAATATGCCTGGTGGGCATCGAGGTGTGCGCCTAGGAACAACGCATTGAGAGTCCACGGGTCAGCCTATTCAAGGCACACCCACGTAGTATGGGTTGAGGGCTCCATGGTGTGCGCCTAGGCACACGACGCCGCGTGGGGTTGTGGGTGGCCTGAGTAAGGCACACCCTTGTAGTACGGTTGGTGCGACCCACTTTGCGGCTCCCGAGCCAGCCACAAGATACGGAGATGGGTCGTAGCGGGTCGACGAATGGACCAACGACGGGACACGGGGTGGGGCGGTGCGTGGCCACGAGGCCCGATGGGCAGTCAGGACGGTCCAACGAAGGCAACATGAGGGGCCGCTCCATCCCCCTCAACAATGTACGATAACTTAAAACACCTGAAACTCCAGAGTGACACTTAATGGGGTCAAACTTGCATATGTTTGCCCCAAGCAAGACCCATACCACCTCAATTCACCGCATTGCCTGCTTGGGTGCATCACCACACGCACAGTTGAAGGCAGGGGTCCTCGACGGCCGCTGGGATGCTCGAGCATGGCACACCCACACAGTATGATTGGTGGGCATCGCGTTGAGCGTCAAGGCACATGGTGCCGCGAGGGCCTCCGGGTAGCCTGAGCATGGCCGTATGGGTTGAGGGCTCTGCGATGTGCGCCTAGGCACATGGCGCCGCTGGGGCCTACGGGTTGCTCGAGCAAGGCACACCCACGCAGTATGCCTGATGGGCATGGAGGTGTGTGCCTAGGAACACAGCATCGCGAGGGCCCACCGAGCCCACGCAGTATGCCTGGTGGGCACCTAGGTGTGTGCCCAGGCCCATGGTGGATGAGGGCCTACGGGTCGCTCGAGATGGGAACACCCACGTAAAATGCCTGGTGGGCACTAAGGTTTGTGCTTAGGAATAGCGCATTGAGGGTCTACGGGTCAGCCTAAGCCTGAAACACCCACGCAGTATGGGTTGAGGCTCCATGATCGCAAGAAGGCAGTAAAGTTCTCCTTTTCTGATGACATATTTGCTAAGATCCTAAATTTATCTCCTCGAGCTCATCGGCTGTGGCTTGGCCACCTTCTTCTCATTCTTCAGGGACTTCTAGCAACTCTTCATCATTGACCTCAAAGGTCTTCTCGTTAACCTCAAGTGCAGAGACCGATGATTCTGACATCTCTGCTTCCAAGAGGGCTCCAGGGTTGGTCATGATTTTTGCGTCTTTCTCCAACCGAGGGATAGAAGGGTCAACCTCAAACAGGGACAACATATTAGGCTGCAGGAGTTCGATTTGGAATTTACAAGGATGTTGAGATTCAATGATTGTGGGGAAAGAGGCACCTTCATGTGAATTACTCGGTCTTTGCATGAGCATCTACAATGTTTGCCCTGTGCTAGCTGATACTTCATAGACCTGTACCATGTGGCAAGCGCCTGAAAATAGAAGCTCTGCCCTCTTGATTCTCTCAGTATTTGCTCAAAGTCAGGCTCAGGAGGCCACTGAGGTTTCTTTGGCTTTGATTTCTTATGCTTCTTAGTGGAAGCAGATGGTTGTTTCTTGGCTCAAGTTGTAAGGGAGTCAGCGACTCTTAAGAATCCTGTTGCCTAGGCCAACATCATTTTCAACTGCCTCCATTACGTCCTGCTTAAATTCTTTGTCAAGAGCCTCGATGTCTGGACATTTCAAGGTTGTACTTGCAGTAGATATAGAAGAGGAAGGATGAGAAGGAGAAGTGTCAGTAGGTGAGGGACTTTTAAGTTCGTTCCCCTCATCAAACCGATCTGGGTAACGTTTTACGTCATCACCAGAGTTGGACGTGTGTTAGGAGTTTTTTAGGTCTTTCCCTTGCTTAGACCGTTGGGGAGTGCTTTTAACGTCGTCACCCTCAGTGGATGTATTATGAGAAGAAGATAGGTTGGGGACATCCTCTTGACGGGGTGAGGCAGGAAGGATGATCGCATCAGGGATAAAGTTCAGTAAAGTTGGCAATGGGGGAGGAGGCCTGAGAAATTCCTGCTCCAGTGGCAGTTGAATCATCTTGTTTCTCCGGCGAGCAGCCCTTGGTGCCTATCTTTTTCTGGTTTTCATCGACAGTGGTTGATCCATCTAGCTAGGTTTATGGACAACCCTTGCTTGACGAACTGCTTCTCTCCTTAAGGACTTGGGTCTGCTATCCCCGTGGTGGACTATCCATGGCTGGGACGTTGAGGTTTTGATAGGATCTGAGTCATCTTTGCTCAGATCTTGTGTCAGGAGGTACTCTCGTAGCGGAGGAGCAGTGATTTGGGGATAACTTTATGGAAGGCTACAAGACTCTTAGCATTCTTGTATTTTCTTCGTGATTATATCATGGAAACTGGAGCATTGGCACAAGTTGTGGCCCCATATCTGATGGTATAGGCACCAATGGTTCTCAGTTCCCTGAGCAAGGCGTCTAGGCTACCTTGCCGATTTTGGTGTGATGAGGCCTTCATGAAGCATCATAACGAACAAGGCGCGAAGGAGATCAGACACTTTGTCTTCCTCTTGGGCTGTTACTGCGTAAGAGGATTCTGCTACCCCAAATGCCTTCTTTAGTTCTTCAAGTTTTATTGACCCTTCTGGATTAGGGCCTCAATGATGTATTGTAGTGTGTAGGAGTCCTCTATGGGGTGGTTTATCTTCCAACACTAAGCACAGTGATTCGCATGGGTATCGAGTCCGGCTTTATCAAGGAACTTGGTCTCTGGGAGTTCGATCATGTTTTGTTCCAATAACAATCGGAGTAGTGCAGGGACCCATTCCTTTTCAATGGGGGTAGACTTCTTTTTTATGCCTGGTCCAATAATCATCTCGATTAAGGTTCATAGGTGGGGGTACTTGGTTGTACGACTGTTGTTGTTTGCCTGCCTGAGGCACTGTCATTGCTATATTTACCCCTTTGGAGAGGTCCAAAGTCTGAAAGGGAGCCTTCTTTGGGTCGCTTACAATGACGGCCGCACTGATCACTCTTGTTTGTTGGCTACCCTGGGTATTGGTCCAAGAGCTACCATTGCCCCAATTGTTTCCTGAGTTTGCAGACTGTTGTTGTTACCCTCCATGGTGGTGTGACAGGCTTTCTATGAGGACTAACTTAGAGATCAACTCTGACATGGAGGTCAGATTGGAGGCCTCCACATGTAGAGCAATTTCAGGTTGCATGTTTCGCACACAGGTTTGACCAGCTTCCTTCTCAGGCGTGGGATTGGGATGGCAAGCGGCCAAATCTCTCCTCCTTGATATGCATTGATCCACAGGCTCATTGGGATATTGAGTTAAGGTGAGAAGCTCGATGGTTTGGACCTCTCTCTCGACCTCATAGAAGCGTTGGTGGAACAATTTCTCCATTTCTTCCCAAGTATGTATTGAGTTTGGGGGAAGCAAAGCATGCCACTGGAAAGCCAAGTCGTCAAGGGTTTCAACAAACCAACAGAGAAGGAGTCTCCCATCAGTTGTTGTCTCTCGACATGCTGCTTGGAAGTGGGCGATATGCTGGTGTGAGGATGTGGTTCCATTGAACAGGGGAAACCTCCCTTTCTTATAGTCTGAGGGAAATCACACTTGATCAATGTAAGAGGGATATGGCTTTTAGTAAAGCGTTGCTCCCTCCATACTCGAAATATGCCAGTTCTTTAAGCTATGGGTTACCATAGCATCAATGTCTACCTGTGGGACAAGGTGAGGGATAGAATTGTCCTGTGAGGCAGGATGAGGAGGCTGCCTTGAAGGTGCATCCTCTGACTGATGGGAGTTGACTTGTCTTGTCACACGACATCTATGCAATCAATCATCTCCATCATTGCGCGCACCATGTCTTTGAATTTACTCATGCACTCTTCCTAAGAGTTACGCTATTCTTGAGAGTCGCTAGGCTCGTTTACAACCATTACGGTTATTGTTTCTCCTGGGAGGTCAGCCTTAGCTGCAGTTGAGGGTTTCCATGCTTGATGAGTCATACGTGGCAGATCGGTCAGCAAGGGGTCAGCATGCCCTGATTGGACCCAAGTCTTGTATGCTGATCGCGTGAGGACCGGTTCTCGACGGTCTTTGGACCTTGGCTACTGAGTGGCTAGGTCATCTTCTACGATATTGACCACAGTTCATGGACTTCTTCTTCAGGCTTTGTCATCTGAAGAGAGGAGAAGGGGTTCAGGTGAAGAGGGTCATCAGAGTTGGTTGCTCCGACCGTTTTGGTTGCTTCTCGAGTCAGAATTTGTAGACCCCTATAGCGTTTAGCTCTGAGGTTTTGATGGACCTCATTCTAGAATTGTGATCGAGACTGCGGCTGATCAACTCTTCTTGCGTAAGAAAGAGCTGCTTCAATCAGGTGAAGCAAAGGGTGTGGGCCAGGAACTGGGGTCATCCTGGGCTTGGGAGGATGAATAACTTGATCTACCATCAGGTATTTTCCCCGAGCCCCCTTATGAGCTCCAGAGACATGACCAGATGACAGGACAGGTTCAAGATGGTATTCTTGGGGAAGGTCTTCAAATACCAAGGCTGGAGGTGCTTACCCAAAGAAGGAGGAGCAAGTAGGAGAAGGGTTGACTCATGTTGGG
The DNA here is from genome assembly GCF_000471905.2 of Amborella trichopoda. The sequence goes on along the minus strand of NW_006496564.1, from coordinate 666,587 downwards.
GACTAAGTTAGGAGCGAGGGCATGTGTGTGGCGGCAACGCATGTGCGCCCCTTGAAGAAAGATCGTAGGTGACTTGAGGGTCAGCCTAAGCTCGAGCAAGTGGTCTGGCCTTAAGAGGCCGAGAACTGTGAGCAAGTGTCTGTAAGAGAACAGGTGTAAGCCTGCTCCTTACAGAGTGCGCTAGTGTGTGTTGAGTGGGAGGATGAGGGAGTTGTCTCCCATGTGCTTGGGTTGGCGCAGCAATAGCGCTGCCTCGAGCAATGGGATGCACATGCACAACATGTGCAGAACCTGGCCTTAGGAGGCCTAATCCCGGACATTGAGTCAAGGTAACATAAGGGTTGCCCTGAGGTGTGCCTCGAGTGGATGACCCACGAGCCTTATGGTGTATGCGAGAGGTGGAGACCACAGGGTCTCCGTCTCGATGTGTCGAGCCTCTAAGCGTAGAGACTCGTGGTGGTGCAGGAATGTGGGGGGAAGTCTTACGGCGGTACACGGAAGCAACGATAACTTGCTTGCCTTACAGAAAGGGACTGGGCAGCCTTCCGGTGTACCTCGATGATGCGACCGACAAGTGACTTTTCAATAACAGGGTGCATGCTATGAGTGGCAGCAGGTGTGCTACCGATGCAGGGTGCCTTTGCGAAAGTTCCACCAGAGCTAGGTGATGGGGAGTAGGAGATTTGAAATCCCTCCTCACGCCTATCCAGGTTAAGACCTAGGAGCTAGACACTGGTCTTTGAAGACATTTTCAGCACCATGGGTCCCCGATGCGGAATAAAAAGAGAAGTCGATCAATAAAGCCTCATAAACAGTGGAAATTTTGATAGTATCAGAATGGCTCCAAAACAGTTCTAGATCTTCATAAGGACTCCCAAAAGTTTATTGTCCAATTTTGTCACATTCCGATATGTCTAGGATAGTGCAGACAAAGAAACTATTTGGGCAGAATCAGCCTCCAACACCCTCAAATGAAACCCTATAACTGGAACCCTACTTTCGGAGCATCAAAAATTCATGGGACCACAAACAATGTAAAACATACCTTATAACTAGAGCTATATTTTTCAGTGTCTCAAATTGTTGTGGGACCACTACTATTGGATCCAGTTAGGTTGAAAGCCATTAGAGGTCAAATTTCAGCTCAAACGGATACTCCAGGAAAATGTTATTGACAAAAGAGTGAAACAAGAGGAGCCGCATGCTATTCCCATGCGGCCACCCTACAACTCCAAGCCATTGAAGGGACAGTTAAGAATAGTGAATTTCGATGCTCATATCTCGTCCGTCCTAAGTTGGATAACACTCAAATTTGGTGAGCATGTTCGTCTCATCAAGACGAGCGATTCGATATGTGGCACACCTGATGACAACACCCGAGCACAAAGAAAAGCTAGAGAGAACTTGCTAATCCATGAAGAAAGTGCAGGAAATTCAGCAGCATCATGCTTCGCTTCTAACGGTCAAATCATGCCACTCGCGATCTCGATCGATGCGAGACCAATTGCATCGCATGCGTAAGGTCTCAGGATATCTCTGACCCAATCCGTGTACATGATTAACGGTCAGATTCTGCACACAAAGCTGACGAAGTAATTGAAAAATTCGTCATTGAATTCCAGATTCCCACCAAAATTCCAAAGTTGCAAAATCTTCGTTCGGGCACGGAATAGGGGCTACGTTTGTTGCCCCACAATCATAACGGCATGTTCAGTGTGATCTAGTTAAGAAATCACCAAAAAACATCAAGGAATGAGCACACTATTGATCTGAAGTTTCAAGATCCATTCAAATTTCAAGTCACATGATTGTGCATTAAAAATACGATCCATGGCTCAAAGTTGGTTTCAAATCAATCGCCATGCTGAGACCTATAAGAAAACAAACATCTTTCGATTAACGGGGCATCAGAATGACCCCGGATCATCCATGCAAGATCAATCAAGTTTTAGGAATGCATAGGGACTTTTTTGAAATTCAAGTTATTGTTAAGAAGTGGCAAATCTTTCATTTTGCACCCTATTATCTAATTTTTGTTAATTCGATTTAATCCTAATTTCCAGCAATTAGGGTTACTTTTGATCATCCACCCATGTTTGGGGCAAATTCTATATATACGTACCAATATTGTACGCACTAGAGTACTCAACCTTTCGCAAAAGAGAGAGTTTTTACTTAATAGAGTTTATCTTTCTTCACATTGTTGGGTCACGTTTGAGAGAGAGAGGAAGGTGAGAGAAACTTTTGGACCCGTAACTCTAGGTTCGAGGTAAATCTTCTCTCTCTTCCTTTTCTTTTCTTCTTCTCTCATTTCTTTTCTCTCTTCTTCCTCCTCTCCATCTGAGTTCTCCTCAAAGGCCATGCACAGCAGTGGCAGTGCCGTGCATGCCTTTTCGGTGATCTCACAAGTCGTGCGTGGCAATGGCAGTGCCTTGCTCGAGCTCCCCTTCATCTCTATCTTTGTCTCTACCTCCCGGTGAGACTTGTAGACGACACTGCTCATCCCCATCCGCAGACATATCCTCAATGTCTTAGTGGGGAAGGAGGGCAGCGAAGCCTATTGCTGTTTGCAGGGGCTTCACCCTGATGCGAGACTATTGCAGGCGGCGATGTCCATCGTCATCTACAAAGGGTCGAGACAATGCCTGTCACAGTGTGCAGGCTCCTTCCATGACTCTCTATGCCCATTGTTGAGCTCCTCATGGGAAGTTATCGTCGTACACCTCTTCACGAGTCATCGCTGTCAAGCTTCATTCCCTACTCCCCTCTTGAGTCAGGACTCACGGTCCGGCTCCCAGGTTCTTTCCTGGGTTAGCGCAAGAGGGGACTTAAAGTCCCCGCCTCCCCCCTACCTCTCCTTGGTGGACCTTCCACCAAGGCCCCTTGCATTGGTGGCACATCTGCCACCGCACACAGCACACACCCTGCTATCGACAATTCCCTTGCCAGTCATATTGCTGAGGAATGCCGGAAGGCTGCCCCCATCACTCTCGCAAGAGGCAAGCAAGTTGTCGTCGCTCCTAAGGTTCGCCACATGGCAACCCCCCATATTCTTTCACCTCACTGAACCTCTAGATTTAGAGGCTCGGCACACCAAGGCGGAGACCCTGTGGCCTCCACCCCTCACACACACCCAAGGGCTCGTGGTCCATCCACTCGAGCCATACCTCGGGGCAACCTTCACATTGCCTTGAGCTCACATCCATGGCAAGCCTTGTCGAGCAGAACCCTGGATGTGCCATGCATTTGTTTTCCACAACTCGGGGCAGCACTAATGCTATTTCACCTCGAGCACATAAGCGTTGACCGCCCCGTCCCCCCTCTAAGCACACACAGCTCCACTCTACGAGAGATGAGCTTCAGCCTCGACCCTCACAGACACAAGCTCATGGGTCTCGACCTCCTCAGGTCTAACCCATTGATTGAGCCCAGGCTGACCCCCAGGTCACTTGAACGGCTAACCCTAAAGGTGCACATGCACCACCCTTATAGTTTCCTTCCCGACACCAAATCAAACGGAGTCATGAACCAGCTCCTTTGTCTGATACTGAGCAAGCACCTCGAGCCCTGATACTCAAAGTTCTTCCCTAAGACTACCATCTTGAGCTAGCCTCAGGTCAGCCGTGTACATGGGCCCCACAAAGGAACTTGGGGCAATGGCCTGATGTCAAACAGAGGCCTCCAGCCTTCAAGGTAGAAACCCAGCAGCCTTTTGTCCTTGGATCCCACTCTTTACTCCAACTCATAGACATGGCCCTTGCATGTTCAAAGAAGGTGGGGCAGTCCAAGTCTCAAACTTGGTTTTAGAATGAAGTCCACAGCAGTCTTAGGGTTAAGCAAAAGAGAGGTCTTCAGATCCTGACCAAAGAAGCCTCCAAGGCAATCGAGGTCACCACCCTTGATGACCTCCTGCCTTGTAACCCCTTTTTCCCTCTTCAAACTCCAGAGCCTGAGCGAGTCCAAGAGTATTGTTGGGTCGTCATTGCATGAAAGCCACGATCCCAAGACTGTCGAGCGCCGATCCTCACAAGATCGGCATACAAGGCTTGAGTCTAGTCGGGGCAAGCTAAACCCCTGCAAACTGGCTTCCGATGCACCACTCGCCAACCTCAACAGTCTGCTCCTTCTCCTGGCTTTGACCTCCCAAAAGAGATGGTCAGTGTTATGGTCATTAATGACCCAGACGAAGCCCAAGAGGATAGAATGACTAGGTTCGAGGTAATGATGCAATCAATTCTTGAAAAGATGGAACGTCTAGAAGCCTCTTGTCTACCTCTCACCACGAGACCGATTTCCCAATCGGTGAGGACACAGTTCCTAGGAAAACTCCACCGCCGATCTCCCAAGACAGTTCTGCCTCCCACGGGGTCTCCCAAATCGACATAGATGCTATGGTGGCCCATAGCCTCAAGAACAAGGTCCCAAGAATGCAAGAGGCGTCTCTCTGCTAGAATCCATACCCTTCGTACATTGACCAAGTACCCTTCCCTCTGAACTATCAAAAGGGGAAGCTCCCCCTGTTTAATAGTGCTACGTCTCCGCACCAGCATATTGCTCGCTTCTAGGCTGCCTGTCGAGAGATGGCAAGTGATAGATGACTCCTCCTCTGCCAGTTCGTCGAGACTCTCGAAGGGCTAGCCTTCCGATGGTATGCTCGGCTGCCTCCTTAGGTCAGCTCGTCGAAGAACCACATTCTTCAGCCACAAGTCAAGGAAGAATTTCTTAGGCCCCTTCCTCCACTGCCCATCTTACCGGACTTCATCTCAGGCGCAACTCGCCTTATCCCTTTGTCCAACCAGGTGGACATCCTTGAGTCATCAACTGCTTAGGACTCGTCCAATACGAGTGACAACGTTAAAAGCATCTCCCAATGGTTGGAGCAGAGGCACGACCTAAAATACCCCCTGCACATGTCCAATTCTGGCGACGATGTAAAAAGCTACCCATAACATTTAAACTCCATTTCCTCTTCTTCTCCTCGCTCCTCCTCTATCTCTTTCACAAGTACAGTTTGACAGTGCCCAGACTTCGATGCTCTAAATACAGAACTCAAAGGCACCAACATCAACAAGTCACATCAGAAACGCCTAAGAAAGATGTTGACTTAAGCAACTGGATTCTTAACTGTTTCCGATGCCCTAGCAGCACAAGCCAGGACTGAGCCATCTTCAAACTCATGTTCTAAGGAGGCCTCCCATATGGTGCAGATCTTGGAAATATCACCCAGCATGGGGCATATGATCCTAAGATCAAGGAAGAAGCTATAGCCATCATCTCAGAAGCTCAAGGTTGTCAAGTTTCCTGATTCTTCACTTTTCCCTAAGCGTCAACCTTAAACATCTACATCCCCAATACAAATCCCTATTACCTCCCCATTAGCCCAGACCACACCGACCAAACAACAAAGTCGTCCAGTGTCACAAACCAAAACTCAACCAAAACCTGCTCCTAAACCTACCCGACGACCTAAACCAGTGACTGGAACAAGAACACATAAAGCTGATGCCGATAAGGTGAAATATGATGTAATTGGGCATTTGAAAAAACATTCATCCCTTCTAAGTATCTATGACACCCTTATGTTGTTCAGAGACTACCGTATGGCCCTAGTTCAAGCCCTTTCTAACTCGAAGGTGTACGAGACTGAAGTGGAGCCTATTGAGGTGGACCCAGCCATGTTGGATGGTTGCATGACAATCACATTTTTCGAAGATGACCTTCAGTTGGGAGGTAAATTTCACAATCTCCCCCGCTTCGTGAATGGTGAATTACATGCCTGCTCTATCAACCGAATTATGCTGAATGGAGGGCCAGCAGTCAACTTGATCTCAAGAAGGATCCTCACCTGATTGGGATTAGGATTTGGTGACCTCACTCTTACTCACATCACTGTGCAAGGGTTAACCAATCAAGAAAAAAGCTAGCTGGGATAGTTCGTCTTCGCCCAAGATCGGTGACCTAAAGGATTACGCTAAGTTTCATGTAATCGACACTGATACATCTTATAATGTCTTCCTTGGCCTCCCTTGGCTTCATGATCAAGGGGTGGTTCCTTCCACTCTGCACCAATGCTTCAAGTACAGTCCAGATGGGAGACAACACATGGTCTATGCTGATAAGAGACCATTCCCTATGGCTGAGACTCACTATGCCAACGTCAACTACTATTTCACAGATCTTCCAGCACCAGAAAAGTTATAGGATGATGATTGAAAGCCTATGAGAGAGGCAGGACCCTCGTCTCATGATGATGTCGAGGAACTTGGGCAAATGATTATGAACATGTTCAAAGAGGAGGAAAGACAAGGCAAGATCCTCCCCTTGACTTCTATTAACCCGAGTATACCTTGCCACATCTCTAAGGTCGTGGTGCCATCCCCCGAAGATGAAGCTTCCCGCTCTACTTGAAGTTCTAACTCGCCAGAAAAAAATGACGAGTTAAAAGCAACTCCAGAGATTGAGGAAGCCCTAAAGGTAGACCTTCCAGCACCGAGGGTCACCTATACGCCGGACTAGAAAAAAAGTCCTGCATGTCTCCGTTGCTCTTTTAGAAGCATAACTGGCATACCAACAACCAAGGAAGGCACTCCAAATCCCATCCTCTTTGAACAAGGAGATCACCAGCAGCCAAAAGAAGGTCTTACACTTTTCAGTGCTCTCAGAGAAGGACAGGCAGATAAGGGTCAACCCTTCGGCTCCCAAGAACAATACCTCATTACAGAGCTGAAAAGTGCGGTTCGTAGCCTCTAGAATCAGTTGGAGGTTATGCACGTCGCTTCAAAGTACTTAGAGGAGTTCGTCCCTAAGACTAAGACCTATGATGAGCTCAAGAGCAATGCACCTCTAATCAAAGCCAAGGCTCCCCCAGATTGGAGTATTTACAACGAACAGGCTCATCAAATCATGAGGACCATGAACTATGTGCCCCTGTCTAATCAAACCCTAATGGGTGAGGATGCAACTGCTCCCCCATTTGAGGTTATTGAAGTCACAACAAGCTATCATAAGACACAGAAAGGACTGGGCTATTCTTTTTCGTCACACACTGTGGAAGGGAAGAAGCAATGAAAAAGAAGGGAAAGAGTAAAGACATCCACAACACAGGAAGAGAAAAGAGCTATCTCATTCATAAATCAAAGGGGTATTATAAGTGTTCTTTTCTTTACAAGAGATGAAATGGAAAAGAAAAATAGCAACCCGATTCCAAAGAAATTCATTTATTTTATTGCAAGAGCCCATTATCAGGGAGGTTATGGATATAATATCAACAATTATTCCTGCTGAAGTGTTTCTCTTGCTTTTGAGAAGCACCATCCATTTTCGAGTTAGCTTCAATTCATTTGACAAAGGATGGCTAGTTTACAAGAGAGGGAAGTACTTTTATAGAGTCTATCAAACGTACAAAGTAGACTTCCCTGGCAAGGAGCTGACTTATGACGGATGCCCTTCCTCAAAAAAACATACATTGCACTGTTGTGTTGGAGGACTTGGCTTTCAACAGACCACACTGGCCGGACCTTCTTATTTTCCATCACTCTTGGCCCCCACAATGCATCGTCATCCATGGTCATCGCTGCGCGCAACTTAATACCGCTCATGATCATCGATGTGTGTAACTCAATGCCGCAGGTGACCACTGCTACGAGAAGCTCAATGCCGCTTGCTACCATCACTACGGGCTGGCCAACGCCGCACGTGACCATCGCCAAGAGTGGCATACTGCCGAGTGTCGTTGTCACCATACGTAGCTTGATGCCGTGCGAAGGCAGCACTGCATGCAACTTAATGTCGCGCATGCCCAGGTGGTGCCCCTGTTCCCACCATCCCCAATTCCCAAGGGGCATTTAATGGTTTGCGCCCCTTCGGTTTGCCCAACTGTTGCTCCCCGGTGACGGACAACCTTCCTTGGACTTTCCACCTCCTGATGATTGCAGGTTTGTGACCCTTTGGGCCCCTATCGGTGTTTCCTCTTCTCGCTGGAAACACTTCTCCATCCACCTGGGACCCCCCTTCTGACCATGTTATTTTCCCTTTACTGATGGTCAGGAATATTAAGAAATCACAGAAATCTCGGTAGAATCTTCCCCGTGACCCTGTGGGCTTCCTTCTCCCTTTTTTGCACTCCTCTACTTGCCAAAAATCGTAGAGTTCCTAGCAATCCTGTGACCCCTCTGCAATCTGTCAGCAACCACGAAACTACCAAAAAATCACTAAGGGCTCCTGGAAGTGACCAGTAACCCCTGGTTTGTTCTCTTTCACCCCCGTAAAATCCTTGAAACTCCGACAGAGCACCATTGCGACTCTCGCAATCCAGCCAAAGTCTCGGTGAATCTCTGTGAAGTTCCTCTTACCCTCTCCAGAAGGTCACAACACTCTCTGAAAATGTCCACAAGCACTCCGCGAAGGCTCACGACTTGCTGAAGTTCACTAGAAAGCCCCTAGATGCCTGTGCACTGTGGGTTTTGGTCGGAAACTCTTGCTGAAAGTCTCTCGACATAAGCTTTGGCTCTCAAAAACCTCTCTTCACTGTTTTACCTTTTGGTGAAATAGTAAAATGGGGTTCTACCCCCTTTTATAAATAGAGGTTATGCAAAGTTGCCCCACAACTTTGAAATGATGCTTCAGTCCTCGTCTTCAAAATGGCGATAAGTCCAGGCTGGGACGGGTCAAGCCCAAAGCTCGAATACGAATCGCTGCCACCTGTGCTTCATGAACCTACTGCCGTATGTCACTATCGCTATACCTTAACGTCGTGCATCCTTGAGATGCTATCGCCGCGTGCTTCACCAAGTGTTATCACCGCGTGCTTCACCAAGTGCTATCGTCGCGTGCTTCACCAAGTGTTATCACTGCGTGCTTCACCAAGTGTTATTATTGTGCACTTCACCAAGAGCTATCGCCGTGTGCTTCACCAAGTGTTATCGCCATGCGCTTCACCAAGTGTTATCGTTGTGCACTTCACTTAGAACCATTACCAGAAGCTATCACCATGCGCTTCACAAGAAGCTAACGCCATGCGCCTCACTAAAAGATAACGCCGCTTGCGCTCCATCAAGGACCTAACGCTGCGTGCATCACTCAAAACCTAGCACCGTGGAACTCTCATCTGGACCATCATTTTGTGTCCCCAGGAACTTCATTCCCTGCACCATAGCCATCATATCCTCAGGGAGTCAAGTTTTCAATGACGACTTTGTTCCCCACGGAGTCACATTCCCTTAGCGCAACGTTCTAGGTACACGACCCTAAACTGCATGGTCCAAACTATAAGATCTTAAACTATAGCTGAGGTCTAGTTGAACAACCTTAACTGCATGGCCCTAGTCGCATGACTTTAAAATGCATAGTCATGGTCCGAGCTACAAGACCTTAAATTGTAATGCACGTTCCTGAAGCAAGACGTTAACATGCATGACAAATAGTCCATATGCATGACTTTAAACTGTGAAATGGATGCACCTCTTACCAGGTGTATTCTACCACTATCCCCAGTGGGGTTACACTTGTGCTCCGAACTGTCATTCCCACTGGAGCTACATGAAGGCCACACTATCCCTCATCCCCATTAAGAGTCACATCCATATTGCAGCCCATTATCCCAAGTGGGGTTAGGGTCATTCTTACCTCTTGAATACCCAGGGGAATTACATATGTGCTCCAGTGTACTATTCTCAGCAGAGTTACATGCACACCATTGCTCATTATCCTTGTGGAGTCATATCTACCCCATTAATCGCCTGTGGATCAACTTCTCACCAAACCACTCTCTCTATCCCCCACGGACCTTTGCTTACATGGAAACCCACCTAAATAGTTTAGGTGCACGACCCTAAACTACCTGGCCTAAACTGTAGCGAAGTTCTCGTTGCACGACCTTAAACTGCATGGTCCTAGTTGCATGACTTTAAACTGCATAACCACAGTCCAAGCTATATGACCTTAAACGATAGTGCATGTCTTGGCCGCATGACGATAAACTGCTTTGCACAGGTCTCTGAGGCATGACCTTAAAACTCGCCCCCACACATGCGCACACACCCTTTACGTGCATCTTCACGCACACCTTCCCTAACCAACCCGTTCATGTGTGCGCACCACCTTCATAATTCCCCAGTGAATTCCTTCATTACCATTCATCATTCCCCAGTGAGTCTCACCCATGCTCACAAAACGGCAATCAATCCCGCCATCCATACTTGTCGTCAACTAGTGGGTCACCACTTTTCACCCACCATTCATACATCATCCATCTTTCATATGTAGCCTTGTGCCATCTTCCCAAAGTGAGTCAAACCACCACCATACTCACTCTATGGCCTCCACAGACTGTCATTCATGACCATCATGGTCTGACACTATGACCTTAAACTATAGTGCACGTCCTGGCCACATGACATTAAATTGCTTCGCACAGGTCCTGAAGGCATGACCCTAAACATGCCTTTGCAAGAAATAAAAAATAAAAAAATAACGGGCATGGTGTATACCTAGATAAGGAAACTCTGTGAGTAAAAATGACGGATGGGCATGGTCAGGAAACCATGAGTAAAACAGTTCCATGTAAACAAAAACCCGGGCATGGTGAAATCTCAAAAGGGCACTGTGAGAAAAAATGGATGAAAAGAGTGGACATGGCCGCAAGTTCATGGTTAAAAGAGCTTAAAAATAAACGATGTTGGTCAAAACCGTCTTTACGGTGCCACTTCCCCAGTCTAGGCCACACAAAGGGCGCTTGGACAAATAAAGCAAGTCAACGCAATATCACAGCCTCACTGACACCCAATTGCCAAATAGACATGACTCTAGCGAATGAGGTCCACACAAAATCCTCAGCTGTTAGGATCCAATCACAACACAAGACGCTCACTCAGGAGTGAGATCCTCCCAAACACCAAAATCAAAAGAGAGTCCTTGAGGGTGAGGACAATGACCGAAATATCTCTTCAAAAAGAAGACGTGTCCTTAAGGGTGAGGATGATGACCGAAATATCCCTCCAAAAACAAGAAGAGTCCTTGAGGGTGAGGATGATGACCGAAAGATCCCTCCAAAACAAGAAAAGCATTATGACAAACAAAAGACTCTGAAGGAAAGAAATTGACAAAGCCATGGCAAAAACTACCAGAGACTTCAGGGTGATGCTCGCCAAGAGGCCGCCTCTCCAAAATCCCTCCCTAGTCGATAGGCCCAGACGTTTGGGAGATGCCAATAAAAAGACCTCGACTAGATCGGGCAGGATGGGGCCCATAGTGGTACCTTGTAAGAATCCCAATTCTCTGGACTAGGACACTGCAGTAGAGAGAAGGAAGCTCACGCCTGGCATTACGAAATAAGGCTAACACCTTGTGCATAAGGTTAACACTACACGAAGAAGAAGGGAGTATCGCCACGCGACCAAGAGGCTAACGCTGCACGGGGTGGACCCACGCCGTCTGGAGCATCAACGTGAGGTATTGCCGTTTGAGAGTTGGAGAGAGAGCGGTGAAGCCTGGGAAGCATCGTTTGGAATAACGTCACACGAGTGAAGGTGTATCGCCGCATGCATAAGGGAGAAACATCATGCATAAGAAGAAGTAACGTCGTGCCCGTGGAGGAGTATTGCCACACGCATAAGAGAGAAACGCCATGCGCATCGAGGAGTAACACCATGAGTGTGGAGGACAAATGTCGCTCGTGATTTGGGGTATCACCGTATGTGTCAGAGTGTTATCACCGTGAGGGACTATCGCAATGCATAAGGGAGTATCGTCGTGCACATTGACGGTGTGGGTTGATGAGCGCCTGGTTGTGCGTGGGTGGTGTATAATAGTCTAAGGAGTTTCTTCTCTCTCATGTTTTTGTCTCTGTCCATGCATGTGTACCAAGTGGCAAGGGCTTGTTGTATGCACAATGATGCTTGTCGCCCATGCTTGCCCTTCTCTCTCTCCTCCCTCATACCACTTGTTATTTGTGTGATGCCACTTGTCACTTGCGACCACCACTTGTCTTTAGCATGCTGACACCATATTTGATTATTTATACACCCCACCACACATGAAATGGGGTTTTTAGCTCTCACACACATTCAGTTGTCCTCCCTTTGTCACTTGACCTCTCCAAGCCTTGTCCCTTAAGCTTAGACCTTATCCATCGGAGCTAGGCAGTCAAGTTGGAGGAAGACTTTGGAGTTTCATTTGCAGTAGGTAAGTAGATCTAGCTTCGATGTTTTCCTAATTTTGTTTGATGCATGCTATTTAGATAATCAAATTGTGATGTCCAAGCATGAATATGGATGTGATGGTAAATATGTGTGTGAATGTATGACATGGAATGTGCTTTGTATTTTACAAAACTGTGACTCTTATTCGTGTCATAAGTACAATATTAAATATATCTATAATGGCTATGAAATTTGGTGGGAAAGAATCCCTATGAATCTATTTTAATATGGAAAAGACCTTGTTTTAATATCAATTTTAGTTTGGATGTTATTAGTCACTTTCTGAAGTATGTTAAAACTGTGAAATGGAATTCCAAGGATTTTACATATTTTTGTGTAGGGATTTTCACTGACCAAAATATATCAGAATGAGCTCAAACCACATTTCAAAAATTTATTTGAAAGTATACTAAAATTCAATGTATTTTGAAAGTTATGTCCAATTTCTATGAGTATGTCACACTATGTTCTCTGCTGAAAAGACATGAACTTTATCTAAAGAACACCAACCAGTTTGATGAGCTTTAAGCCAATTTTGGGGGTTACCCCCTTCACGAAATTTGTGTTTTTATGACTTGTCATAAAAGTGATCTCAGGTCCAAATGGATTTTGAATCTCCCAATACGTCTTTAAAAGTGGATTGTGCGCACTGTGAAAAACTAAAAAATAGTATGATGATGTCTTTTGAGTTAATGGGCTTGGGGGTATGATTTCATGTATGAATTGCTGATGTTTTATATAAGCCAGGAAAGTGTTGCTAATTAGAAATGAGTGCATGATATGAATGCTCGTAGTATGAAATACCCTATTATGATATGAATGCACGTAGTATGGCATGCCCTATTATGATATGAATGCATGATAATGAGTTATGCTTTGCTATGATATGGAATCATGATTATGATGTATGCCCTGTTGTGATATGAATGCACGATTTTTAGACATGCTCAGTGATGTGTGTGTATGATTTTGATACATGCTCAGTGATATGTGTACATGACCTTGAGACATGCTCAGTTATATGTGTACATGATTCCAAGATAAGTGTTATGTGACAAGTGTTAAGTGCTATGTGTTATGTGAATGCGTACCTACTGTGTGAATGATGGTACAGTGCTGCTTATGTGTAATGTGAATGATGGTACCGTCTGTGTCAATGATGGTATCGTGTTGCTTATGTGTTATGTGAATGGATACGTACTATGTGAATGATGGTACTGTGCAGCTTATGTGCTATGTGAATGGGTACCTACTGCGTGAATGATGGAACCATGCAGCTTATGTGTTATGAGAATGGGTACCCACTGTATGAATGATGGTACCATGCTACTTATGTGTTATGTGAAATGGTACCTATTGTGTGAATGATGGTACCATGCAACTTAGGTGTTATGTGAATGGGTACCCACTGTGTGAATGATGGTACCGTGCTGCTTATGTGTTATTGGAATCAGTACCTACTGTGTGAATGATGGTACCAGGATGCTTATGTGTTATGTGAATGGGTACCTACTGTGTGAATGATGATATCGCACAACTTATGTGTTATGTGAATGGGTACCAATGATAGTACCGTGCTGTTTATGTGTTACGTTAATGGGCACCTACTGTGTGAATGATGGTGCTATCAACTAAGATCTTTCCCTAACTCCCCATGATAGGATGGGAGTCAAGATGTTAATGTGAATATTTGGGAGTGTCGTCCCCCCTAGATCTATGTGGGTACTACGCAATGGTTCACCATTTTGTAGTTGAATATTGTGATACCGTGACTGTTATGTGACAACTTGAGATGTGACCTGAGATCTATGATTATCTAAGTTATGTGACTAATCTGAGATATGTGTTTAGCCTGAAGAATAGGGCTAGAGAGCGGGTTGCGTCTGTTGATTTGGTTACGCTCTCTTGTTTGTTTGGATCTATTGAAATCTGATAGATTGCTTGATTGCTTGTGTATATGATATCTTACATCTTATATTGTGCTTGCCCTACCATGAAAAGCGTCATCCTATAATTGTGAGATAATTATGATGCATGACTCATGTTTTATGAGCATGGCTTAGAACCTTGATTTGTGATGTGTGATAATAATCATAGGCAGGGAAGACTGATATTGTGATCTACTTACTAGGCCTTTTAGCCCATTCCTTTACTTTCACCCTTGTAGATTAGCAGTTGTAGGTTGAAGACAGGCAGCCGGTGATCGTGTTTGGTGGACTGAAGGCCCGCGCTAGACTAGAAGACCTCCTTGTTTTTTGTAGGTGTCAGCTGGCCGTCGACCGTACTGTGCTGTTTGTGAAGCTTTGAAATTTTGTTAATAGGCTTTGGTGCCTTGAATAAATTATAATATTCTGGTTATTGTAGTTATGACTTTTGGAGAATGCATATCGATATGAATCGTTTTAATTTATCCAGCCTTTGCTATTGTTTCTTGTGGGAATTTGTGCTTTTTCTCTTGGTTGCTTTGATTTCGCAATTATGACACGTGTTGATGCCACTCGCACCTGAGTGATGTACGCAACCTCCGGTCACGATCTCACACTTTATCGCCCTCTGGTTTAGGATGGTAGGGGTCAGGGGGGGTTAGGGTAGTGACATACCCTAATTGTCAAAAGCAAACTTAGTGTAGCAAAAAACAATGCTGACTAAAGTCTCTTCGGCTGTCAATCCAACAGTGCTCTAAAGCATGGCACCTGGCTGCTAGATAGGCCTGATTCTGACCAAAGAGGTACATACAAGATCCTCAGCTATCATAATCATAAATAGTCCCTTGAAGGTGAGGACTTCGACAAGATCCCTCAAAAGTATCTTCTCCCCCTAAATTCTCCACGGATGGACCTGTACATGGCATCCAAATGTCTGGGCATCCTAGTTATAGCATTGTGTGGATCTCTTCGATGTTCACATGGTCCTGTGGCTAGGAAGAAAAAAGAAATAAAGCCAGAAGAAATTTTGTGAATGTTGTCCTTCTCGCTTCTCTTGAAGCACAACAATTGGTGGAGCATGTTGTTTGAAGGCATTTTTCAGAACCATGTGTCCCCGATGCAGAAAAAAAAGAGAAGTCGATAAATAAAGCCTGACAAACAGTGGAAATTTTCATAGTCTCAGAATGGCCTCAGAACAGATCAAAATATTCATAAGGACTCCCAAAAGTCTTTTACGCAGTTTCGTCACATTTTGACATGTCTAGGGTAGTGCAGGCTGAGAAAACAATTTCGGTAGAATCTACCTCTAGCACCCTGAAACGAACCCCTATAACTCGAACCCTACTTTCGGATCATCAAACAGTCGTGGAACCACTGCCATTGGATCTGGTACATTTGATAACCCCTAGGGGTCACATTTCAGCTTAAACAGACACTCGAGGAAGAAGTTATTAGCAAAAAATTAAAACAAAAGGAGCCGCACACTATTCTCGTGAGGCCACCCTGCAACTAAACTCCATTAAAGGGATACTCACGAACAATGACTTGCAATACTCATATCTCACTCATCCCAAGTCAGATCGTGCTCAAATTTTGTGACCATATTCATCTCGTCAAGATGAGCATTTCAATATGTGGCATGCCCAGTGACGACGCCTGAGAGCAGAAAAAAACTAGAGAGAAGTTACTGATCCATCATGAAGGTTGCAGGAAAATCAGTAGTGACACGCCTCACTCGAGTGGAAAAATCACGGTGCTTGGGCATCGAATAGACATGAGATGAGTTCCATCGTGTGCGTAAGGTCTAGGGCTATCTATAGTCCGATCACCGTACATAATGACTGCAAATTTTGACGCCAAAATTTTAGATTCTGGCCAAAACTCCAAAGTTGCAAAATCTTCATCCGGGCACGAAACATGCGATCATGATGGCAAGCTCACTACCATACATTGAAGAAATCACAAAGAAACATCAAGAAACGAGCACACCATCAATCTGAAGTTTCCAAGAATCATCCAAATTTCAAGTCGTATGATCATGGCCTAAAAACACGATCCATTGCTCGAAGTTGGTATCAAATTGATCTCCATACGGAGCCCTATAAGAAAAAATGATCTTTCGATCAAACGAGCACCAGAGAAACCCCGGATCATACGTGAAAGATCACACACGTTCTAGGGCAGCAGCAGTGACTGTTTTGGAATTTCTCCAGTTGTCAGGAAGGGGCAAATCTATCATTTTGCACCCATTTTTACAATTTCTTTTATTTCAATTAAATCTTAATTTTCAGCAATTAGGTTTAATTTTGATCAATCCACCCATGGTTGGGTAAAATATTATATATATCACGTACTCTCATTGTACACAGATGGCTCCCAGAAGGAACTTTGCTTAATAAAATTTCCATCTTTCTCTTATTGTTAGGTCACGTTTGGAGAAAGAGAGGAAGGAGAGAGAAACTTTGGGGTCAGTACCCTTAGGCTTAAGGTAAATCTCTTTCTCTCTCTCTTCTTTTCTTTTCTCTCTGCTTCTCTCTCCTCTTCTCTTTCTTCTTCTTCATCTGAGCCTTTCTCAGAGGCCATGCACAGTTGTGGCAGTGCCGTGTATGCCTCTTTCTCTCTATCCCCTCTTGTGGTTTCACAGATAGTGCATGATAGAAGCACCATGCGTGAGTTTCCTTCCCTCTTCTCATGGGTAACTGACGGCGCCGCTCATTGGCGCCTGCAGGCTTGTCTTCGATGTCCTACATAAGTGCAGATGGAGATAGTCATCGCTGTCTATGAACACATTTCAGCGTCTCGCTCCTATCGCAAATGGCGATGCCCATCGCCACCCACGAAGGGATGCAAGTATGCTTAAACGCCATCCACGAGCTTACCTTTGCGCCATGTGCCAATCACAGATGACGATGCCTATAGCTGCCTGCGAAGGTCATGGTAATGTCTATCACCATCCATAGGCTTCTTTCGTGTGCCCTTTGCCTATCGCCACTTGCGAAGGGTTGCAGCGATGCCTATCACCATCCGCAGGTTTCTTTCTTGCACTTTTTACATCACCACTCATGATGTATCATGCTTCCTTCTCATGTTGTCGACGGCGATGGCTAATGCCATCTGTAGTCCACTGCTCACCCTTTTGTCGTGAGCAGCAATGTCCAGCACCATCCAGGGGTCATGATGCTGTTACTCCACGGCTGAGAGTGGTGATGACTAACTCCGTCGGAACCCTCTTCCTTCGTCGTCTCCCATCTTCTCTTCATTCTCTTGTCTTCTCTTTTCTCCTCTTCTCGCTTGACTTAGCGATCTGGCTGTCAAGCAATATTGATGTCACGCTGGTCCTGAGTACCATGCTTATCTTACTACCACACCACATTAAGACTGTCATATTGACCTTGGTTTCAAGTAGTATTGCCGTCATGCCGGTCTGAGTTACCGTGCTCGTCTTGCTACCACTCTAAGTCAGTCACTGTACTGGTCCAGCTATCATACTAGTCTTGTCCCCTTTTCTTTTCTCCCCTCATTCAAACCCTCCCTTTTCATCACTCTAACTTCTTATCTTCTCTGCCATATGAATGTGCATGCTCTAAGACAAGGGTGGGTCCCTTGACCCACTTGTCTTGCAACTTAACCATGACAGAGCTGTGCAGAAAATGAGGAGATTGCAAGTCAAGGGAGGGATTTTGAACCAGCTGAGAGGCTTTCCATTGTGATCTAAGAGGGTGCCCGCACGAGTCAACCCGAGTACATCATGGACGCAGGTGAGGTTTGTCCTTACCACACAAATAAAATTCCTCTCTCACCAGGTGGGAACCTGCCCTTGTTCAATGAACAAGGTTCCTAAGGTAACGATCATAGTTCTAGGGTCTTTCGAATCCAAGATACGTGTCACCCGATCATCTAGATCCGAGGGGAGAGATCAAGGCTCCTAACTAACTAGGTCTTTGCTCAGAAGGATAGTTGGGAACGAAGTTAAAGGAACTTGTTTTCGGGGGACACTCGCGAATGTGGGGATGAGAAAATCCTTGATCCGGATAAACAGGTTAGAGAACCCATAAGCCATGTAGTGTGTGAAAACAGAAAAACGAAGGAGAAACTAACTAAACAAGAATGATCCGACGAAGGGGTAGTAAGTCTCCAATGGAGTTGCCAAGCTGGTTAGGTGTCTCTGGTTTTGGGAGAACTCGGGAGTTATGAGATCGCTCTCTCGAGAACCTCTCACAAGAATAAGGGCAGGTATACCAACCGATAAGAAAGAAATTTAAGGTGGGTTCGGGACTTACTAGGACTGGCTCGCGTGGGCACCCTCTTAGATCACGAAGAAAGCCCCTCAGTAGTAGAATTGGTTCCGAATTGCTTCCCTTAGCTTGTACTCTCCTGTTTTTGCCATCACACACACACGGTTAATTTTTAAGACAAGTGGGTCAAGTGACCCCTCCTTGTCTTTAAGTGAATGAAAATAGGCATGCACATTCAAAAGAGGAGAAAAGGGGAAAGAGAATAGATGGAAGAAGGAGAGAGAGATAGAATAGAGTAATGGGGGGATAAGAATTTGATTAGGTGGCTAGACTCACACAATAGCTAGACCAGCAAGTGATTGACCTGTCGTGGTAGCAAGACCGGCACGGTAACTAGACCAGCACAACAACAATACTACTAGACAACAGAACGATCATTGACTGACTTGACAAGGTCGCTAGCCTATCGTGGTAGTAGGGTGAGCACGGTGACTACGACCGGCACAACGACATCACTGCTACCTTGGAAGTGCTTGACTTAGCCTCCCTTGATCAAACGAAAGGGAAAGAAGGAGAAGAGAGCAAAGAGAGAGGGATGTCATGCATATGCACAAAAGAGAGGAAAGAGAGAGAGAGAGAAAGAGAACAAGAAGAAAGGAGCGGCAAGACAGAAAGGGGAAGAAGAAAGAAGAAAAGGGGAGAAAAGAAAGAAGGGGAACATGGACGGTGATGGACTTCTGTCAACCATGATAAAGGAGAGAGAAAGTTGAAGGAAACATGAGCGGCGATAGGATTTTGCCGTCCATGATAGAGAAGAGAATAGAGAGAAAACATGGGTCGTGATGTGCTTCCGCCGTCCATGAAAAAGAAGAGAGAAGAGAGAAAACATGAGCGGCGATGTGCTTTAGCCATCCATGACAGAGAAGAGAAGATATAAAAAAAAAGGGCGGCATTATGCTTCCGCTGTCCATGATAAAGAAGAGAAGAGAGAGAAAAAATGAGCAGTGATGTGCTTCCACCTTCCATGACAGAGACGAAAAGAGAGAGCAAACATGGGCGGCGATGTGCTTCCGCCGTCCATGACAAAGAAGAGAAGAGAGAGAAAACATGGGTAGCAATATGCTTTCGACGTCCATGACAGAGAAGAGAAGAGAGAGAAAACATAGGCGACAATGTTCTTCCACCATCCATGACAGAGAAGAGAAAAGAGAAAACATGGATGGTGATGAGCTTTCGTCATCCGTGATATGATTGAGAAGTTAGGAGAGAGAGGAAGACATGGACGGCGATGAGCTTCCACCATCCAAAATAGATAAACGAAGAGGAAAGAGAAAACATGAACGACGATGAGCTTCTGTCGTTCATGACAGAGAAATTTGAAGAGAGAGAATACATGGACGACGATGAGCTTCCACCGTCCATGACACAGGGGAATAAGAGGAACATTGACAGAAGCCCGACTCGTCACTTGGGTTAAGGCCCGACTCACTATCTATGCCCTAGAGGTAGAAGGACATCACACCCGGTGATAGGCTACGCCATGCATGATTAGAGAAGAAAGAGAGAGAAATTGCGAGAGAGAAGGAAAGTGAATAAAGAAGATAGGAAAGATAAGAGAGAGAAGGAAAGTGGATAATGAAGATCAGAGAAGAAAAAAGAAAGAGAGATATAGATGAGAGGAGAGAGAAAGAGAGGAATAGAGGTGAAGAGAGAGAATGAGAGGGATAGAGGTCAACAAAGAGAAAGAGAGAGATGAGAGGAGAAGAGAGAAAGAGAGATAGACGAGAAGAGAGAAAGAGAGATTGACGAAAAGAGAGAGAAAGAGAGATAAATGAAAAGAGAGAGAAAGAGAGATAAACAAGAAGAGAGAAAGAGAGAGATGAGAGGAACAGAGAGAAAGAGAGAGATGAGAGGATGAGTGAGAAGGAGAGAGATGAGAGAAGGAGAGAGAAAGAGAGAGATGAGAGGAGGAGAGAGAAAATTACCTTCACCAAAGGGTACTAGACCTTTTCTTCTCTCTTCTCTCTCTCTAGCTAAGACATACCCACAACTTCAACATAAAACTCTCAAATTTTATTATTGAGTAGTAAAAAATCAAGGGTCCTTTGACAATTGTATTTAACATGTACTTATAGAATTAGGCCCAAACTTGTACGCCCAAAAACTACCTAAATTGATAATTACAATTTAATTGAACTAAAGTAAATTCTAAAATTGGGCTCAAAAGGATTGTTTTGCCCCTGCCCAATAATACATGAAATTTTAAAACAGTCCCTATTGCTACCCTAGAACTTATGTGATCATCCATGGATGATTCGAGGTTGCTTCGTTGTTCGTTTGGCCGAAAGATGATTGCTTTCTTCTAGGGCTCGGCATGGAGATCTATTTGATACCAATTTCAAGCCATGGATAGCATTTTTGGGCTACGATCATGCAACTCGAAATTTGTATAGATCTTGAAAACTTCAAATCGATAGTATGCTT
Source organism: Amborella trichopoda (assembly GCF_000471905.2). The sequence continues at coordinate 645,746 of NW_006496564.1, read as the reverse complement.
GTTGCTTGATGTTTTTCCTTAGTTTCTTTACTGAATCACAATGAGTATGCCATCACGATCACGTTGCAATGAACACAGCTTAATTTTGTGTCCGAATGAAGACTTCATCTTCTTTGGTTTTTGACCGAAATCTGGAAATCTGACAACCAGAATCTGCAGCAAATTTGATGCCTTTGTGTGCCTAATCCAATCATTCATCGTACACAGGGTTCAGACCAAAGATGGCCTTGAAACTTATGCACATAATGCAATTGGTTTCTCGTTGATCGGGTACGCACGCGTCGTGATATAGCGGCTCAAGCGAGGCATACTGTTGCTGAATTTTTTACAATTATGTTCACAAATCACCAAATTCTCTCTAGTTTTTCTCCCTGCTCGAGCATCATCATGGGTTGTGCCACGTATCAAAATGTTCATCTTGATGAGACGAACACGCTCACCAAATTTGAGAGCAATCTGACTCAAAACGAGTGAGATACGGGTATTCAAAGTTGCTGCTTGAGACTTTTCACACCAGCCTCCTTGATCGGAGATTGGTGCGGAGAGGCCGCACGGGAATAGCGTGAGACCTACTCCTTTTTAGTGTTTCACCTATAACTTTAACTTGGAATGTCTGATTAAGCCGAAACTTGACCCCTAGGGGTTTATGACTGTACCTGATATAATGGCGGTGGCCCCACGGTTTGACGCATTGAAAACAGAGTTCTAGTTATGGGGTCCATTTCAAGGTACTAGAGGATGATTTTTTTGAAATTGCTTCTTTGTCAGTGTTGCCTTAGACATGTTGGATTGCGACAAAACTTGACAGGTGGCCTTTTTAAGTGCTTAGGAAGATTCTAACCCATTCTGAGACTTCTAGGACTGTTGGGAATTTCACTGTATGTTGAGGCTTTATTGATCTGCTTCCTCTTTACTCCTCAGCAGGGACCAAGGTGCTGAAGAATGTGTTCAAACATGTACATGTTAGTTGTCTAATTCTGAATGATACTCAGACCTCATTAATGAGAATAGAATTGTCGGTCATGGGGTACTGACTGAGTGTGAGTAAAGACTAATGCTTCACTGTTCTGTTCTGATACTGTTATGCTGACCACTATACAATGGGCCACTCATTGGTAGTGGGTACTGTTTTGTTATGATATTGTGATATTAAGCGTTATGCATTGGGTCACCCATTGGTGGTGCAATTGAAGTGATGAATGTTATGAGCATTTTTTGGCATGTCTCATGTGTATTGCATGCCCAAGATTGATATGAGTGGGTGCCTGCTTTGAGAGTATTGTAGGACCTATTTAGGTGACTGATGCGATTCGTGTTATGAGGACCTTGGCATGCTTTATGTGTATCACATGGCCCAGATTGAGAATGACAGGTGCCTGCTTTGAGGGTATTACTGGGCCTACTTATGTGTCTAATGCCAGTGGGGTACATGCTTTGGGCTTATTGCATGACCTGACCACTTGTTTGTTGTGAAATGAAATGTGCTCTATGATAAAGCAAGAATATACTCTATTAAGACAAGAGCGTCTACTGTGAAAAGTGTTCGGTTATAGATGATTGAATGTTAATGTGAAGTGCATGATTGTTATGTATCAAGATGGTGTTCATTAAGGAAAGATTGTGGACTGCTACTTCTTATGATATCTAATATTTTGCACTGTGAATGTGAATGATAATTATTGTATTGATCGAATGAGAATTATGATACCTGAAATGATGCCTATGTTTAATACACTAATGAGATTTCTAATTTATCTGATATTTATACTATGATGGATTTATTAATGATGCTTGTTATCTAGACTTACTAATTGGGCTGTTCAGCTCATTCTATTATTTTACCATCTCTGTGGAGCAATGTCATAGGTGAAGACATGGCTTAATAGAAGCATTTGAAGATTGAGATTCAGAGCTAAGGAAGGCACTCTCCTCCATTGTATGGTTTAGTGGGAAGTTTGGCCCTAATTGTTGTATATTGTGGAACACATGTATTGTTCGGCCTTGATATCTCAAACTCAACTGTAATGTTTTTGGAAGAAATTTCATAAAGTGGATTTTTGGTACATGGGAATTCTATTTCTATATGTTCTTTTCCCTTTTTGAATCATTGCTTTTAGTTCCTTGCCATGGTTTGCTTTGTTTACCACGTTAATAAAGCGATGAGCGCACTCCGACCTGAGTGGCGTTCACTACCTCTAAATCACAAACTCCACCCGGTCGCCCTCCATCTAGTACGGCAAGGGGGTCAGGGTGGGGTCATGACAGTTATGGTATTAGAGCCAAGTTTTGATCTTAGGACCTGTGGGTTATGGGCCCACCACGCATCCACTGCGCGATCTCTCACTCTGTCGTCCTCCCGTTCCAGTCGCGATCCCGCACTTTGTCGTCGTCTGGTAGGGTATGGTAGGGGTCAGGGTGCGGGGTCGTGACAAAACCCACCTTGACCAGAAGGGTGGAAGAGTGTTGTTGAAGAGGAAAAATAGTGCGGTGATCGATCTCCTCTCCTGAGGAAGTGTAATTCTGAGTATGACAAAATTGGCAAAGCAACCTTTGAGGGAAATACCCCTCTGTGAAGTATTGCCCTGCCAGAGTAAGACATGAATGCCCTAAAGCAAGTAGAAACAGAGTCATTGACATACACCAGTCCTAGAGCAGCAGATACAACCGTCGTTGATGAAGACGAACAATGACAATGTGTTCGTACGCCCAATCTGTAGAAAATAGGAGCCAAAAGGACCCCAACAGGTCACAAAATAGCAACATAGAACCCCTGGGACCACCGGGTGCAAGATGACTTGGGCAACACTACAGGTGTCGCTCAGACTTTGTGGGTGACACTAACAGTGCTGCCCGGTGACACGACCAGTGTCTCTCAAACCAAAGACCCCAGTTCAATCCGGGCTTTTTCCAATGAATTTTCATGACAAAAAATGGAACACCAGGAGCCAAAACCAGAAGAAAAATTGAGTTGCAAGGGGAAAAATAAAGTAAAATTGAGTTAAAAAATATACCTACAAACACAGGATACTAGCCTCATTGAATCGATCACCTCGGGTGGGCCAAGACAATGGTGTAACCGACTCGCTCCCAGAAGGCATGGGTTAAAGGAACAAGAGAACTATGAACCATCTTACGCCCTCTCAGAAAAAGAACGGATCCTAACAACACAAAAAGGAAAATACAGATCTATTTGGTGGCCCGAGACAGCTCTCGATTCCGGACCAGCAACTCCATAGCGACCTACTGATTGTGTGAAGAGTAGGCAGCGCCCAACAGCTGCGCACCCATGATGGAATGATCATCGGTAGCAGTAGAAGATTGATATGCAATTTCGGCCAAGATCAAGCGAGAAACCCTGGCAATTTCCTCCAAAGTTGGTGTTGTCTCGCCCATAAGAAGGAAGAAGGTGTCAGTTTGAAAGTTGAACGTCTCAGTAAGAGCCTCGAGGAGTGGAAATTTCACATGGCAAGAGGCCATGGTCAAGATACCTATCATTGAAACTGAAGCCAAAAAGGCCATGAGCTTGGGTCATTGCCGAGTGGAACGAAACCAATCCCTGAACTAGGGCCCGATGACAGGGAAGCCATTGACATGCCAAGAAACTTTACCTGATCAAAGGCCCTGCCAGATATGGGAAGGAAGACCTTCGGGGAAATTCTTAACCCTAGAAAACAAAGGAAGAGCCTCCTCCTCTCCTCCATTATCAGCTCGCTCAGAAACCTTCCCTTTGCCCTTGGAAATAGCATTGTCCTTCCTAGGAGCCATGAAAGCCTAAGGGTGAGAGCAAGAAAAACCAATAATATCAGAGGGAAGAAGATGAACATGGAAAGAAGAAAGACGCGCTTGAAGGATGAGAGAAGAATGGGAAAGAGGGGGATTTTATGGAAAATAAGAAATCTCACCCAGAACTCATCCTGCAGGTTTCCTTTTCGGCCAACATAAGGTTTAAGTAACCCCAAGACCTTCCAAAACAAGAATTTCAAAATTTGGAGGTCATTGGTCTGAGCGACACACATAGTGTCCCCCAAGTCCGTACCCAGACTGGGCGACACCACCAGTATTGCTCGGGCAGCACCACTAGTGTCGCCCACACAAATTTTAATAAAACTCTACTGCTCAATTTTCGATTTACACAGAAAAAAAAAAAAATCTATGGGCGACACGCCTCCGAGAGTGACACTACGTGTGTCATCTGGGCGACACCACTAATGTAGCCCAAATTTCTTTTGCAAAAACCCATTTTTGAGGTATTCCCATCAAAACACTTAATAAAAAATAAATAAAAATTTATGGGCGACAATCCTAGTGTCACCCAGCCAAAACACAATTTTTCTATGGACGACACACCTAGAGTCGGCCACCAAAACACATAAAAAAACGAAAACAAAGACAATTTTTTATTTATGGGCGACACCACTAGTGTTGCCCAAAAACCTGTTTTCAAAAATTCCCCCACTCAACTTTGAAGCCTTCGAGGGGTCAAGTTTGGCTTCTCATGCATTTTTTCTTTCAAAGTTTTCAAACATTTTAATTTCAAAAATTTTCATATGCTCCTCAGTGGCATGAGCCTAAATTGTTGACCAATTTAAAAAAAAAGTCAAAAAGAAAATGCTCCTTGGTGGCATGATCCTAAACTTTCAACCGAAATCCAATTTAGAAAATTTCAAACACTCGTGCAACGTAAAAGAGTCGAGACCGCTACCGTCTAGCCCCATATGTCGTAAAAGGTCGGGTGTATCCAGTTCGACGTCAAACTTGTGCGACGTAAAAGAGCCAAGGCAGGTAATGTCTAGCCCCGTATGACATAAAAAGTCAGGTGTATTCCGTCTAGCCTTGTGTGATGTAAAAGGTTGGGTGTATTCAGTACAACATCAAACTCATCCGACATAAAAGAGCTGAGGTAGGTAACGTCTAACCCCGTTGACATAAAAGGTCAGGTGTTTTCCGTCTAGCCCTATATGACGTAAAAGGGTCGGGCGTATTCGTCTAGCCCCGTATGACGTAAAGGGTCGCGTATATGGTGCATCGCTGCATGACGCTAAACTGCTTTGAGGGCTCTATTGTTGTAGGAGTTAAAACAACTAACCATCCTTGTTTTTCGAAATATCTTTCTCTTTTCATAATTTTCACTATATCTCTGTTCTTTCAAAAACATTAATTTTTTTGTTAAAATCATGACCTGTCCAAGTTCTGGGTTTTATTTTAAAATTTCAAATTATTTTCAAAATTTCTAAAAAGACTTTTAAAAACAAAGGATCTTGGACACTCGTATATCATGATTACCCTGTTGCCGCCTCATCTCTCTCTTCCAAATCGGCCAGACAAGTCTCTTCCTATAGAAAACCTTTTCATATAGAAAGCCTTACGAAACCCTGAGGAAATCAAAGAAGATGCCATAGTTAAAAAAATTCAAACTGCAAAACCCTTGAAGTTAAGTGGCATGGTCAGAAAATCCAACTCGAGTTTTAGGCTTGTGTAACTCATCGACATCTCACGCCAAAAACCCTAGGATGGAAATTCCCTAGGCGGGTGAGCTTGGTGATCGCAATGAATTGGAGGGATTAGTTGGTGTGCCCTCTGACCACGTGATGTCAAGAAGAAATTTAAAATGTCTGCATTATCTTTGACGTTCACCTGCCCCTTGAAGGATAGGGAACGCCAAAGTGTCTACGTCTTTGCCACTCACCTATCCCTCGAAGGACAGGGAGTGCCAAAGAGGGGCAACTGTAGACACCCCATTTTAAATCTGGCAAATTATGTGGTTTTCTAAACCCTTAGGACCACATAGCCTACCCTATAACTCAGAACCATTCTGCCTACCCAAAACCCTACAGATACCCTATTTTAACCCAGAATCCTGTAGACTCCCTGTTTTACCAAACAAATCATTAAAAATAGTAGAAAAATCCTTTTTGTCCCAAATTTTCACAAGAGGCTGCGAAGTGAAAGTTTTCAGTTTGCACCAACTTTAGTTTGGGTGACACTAGGAGTGTTGCCCAGCCTAGACTGGGTGGTGCCACCCAGTAGACTAGGGTGACACCACTGGTGTCACTCATCCGACTAGTGTCGTCCAGCCTTGTCCAGGTCCAAATCAAAATTTTTTTTTGGGTGTTGATTTCTTGCCTTTTTGTGGAGTTTTTACCATGTTTGTTTGGGCGACACCACTAGTGTCACCCAAACCCTATTCCCCAAAAATGGTATCTTTGGCAGAGAGTGACTTGTTCTAAGAGAAAAGAAGACTGAAACCCTAGCCCCTTTGCTCAAAGAAAAACCCTAATCATAAGCCTGAGAAACCTGAACCTAGAATTATGGAACCTTAGTTCTAAACCATATCTAGGGCATAATAACCCTTTCAATCAGAGATCTTTTGGTCAACGTTTGCATCAAAGAGGCAAAGAGGATGCCAATTTTGATACGGCCAGCCCTCAAATGCTTGGGGGTCCGGGGCCATCCGGTCCAGTTTAGTATTGTTCTCTTACCCTTTCTTTCTTCTTCTTTTACTATTTTGATTTTATTTTGATTAGTTTTGGTCAGTTTGCTGCTTTGAATTCATGTTTTAATGTCTTAGATCATGCTGCCTCTACCACAAATCTGAGAGCGAATCAGCTCATTTTCGGGCAGATCTGGCCTCAGATCTGAATTAGATTTGTCCCACTTTCTCTACCACATTTTTTTCATCAGTTTAAGGGGTTAAAATCCGAGGGATCTTCGTCAGAAGATCTATCAAATTTTCATTGTAAACACCCTTGGTACTACTCCCATTTCTAAAGCTCTTTACGGGATGGCCCCAGCTAAGTTAAAGGAACTAAGGAGCAATTACAAGAATTATTGAATAAAGGGTTCATCAGGCCTAGTTTATCACCATGGGGATCACCGGTTTTATTTGAAAAGAAGAAGGATGGATCCTTGAGACTATGTATTGATTATAGACAGCTAAATCAAGTTACAGTGAAGAATAAGTACCCCTTACCCATAATTTATGACTTATTTGATCAACTTCAAGGGGTCCAAGTATTTTCTAAGATTGACCTTCAGTCAGGCTATCATCAACTGTGGGTTAAGGAAGAGGATGTTTCCAAAACCGCATTCAGGACCCAGTATGGTCATTGTGAATTTCTGGTGATGCCGTTTGGATTAACCAATGCACCAGTTGTCTTTATGGATTTGATGAACCAAGTTTTTTGACCTTTCCTGGATGACTTCGTGGTAGTTTTTATCGATGTTATCCTGGTGTATTCGAAGAGTATGAATGGGCATGAACAACACCAAAGGATGGTCCTCCAGACCTTAAAGTCTGAAAGGTTGTATGCCAAGATAAGTAAGAGTGAATTCTGGCTCCCAAACGTGGCCTTCCTCGAGCATATTGTTTCTAAGGATGGGGTTGTAGTTGACCCTTGTAAAATCGAGGTCGTACTTTAAGTGAAGAAGACCAACGAACGTATCTGCAGTTTCCTGGGACTGATGGGTTACTATAGACGTTTTGTGGAAGGTTTCTCAAAGATAGCACTTCCCTTGACCCACCTAACCCAGAAGGAAGTAAAGTTTGTATGGTTAGAGGCTTGTGAGAAAAGTTTTAGGAACTAAAGAAGAGACTAACTACGGCCCCGATACTAACTTTGCTTAAGGGGAGTGAAGATTTTGTAGTCTACACTAATGCCTCTTACAAAGGGCTTAGGTGTTTGTTAATGTAGCGAGGAAAGGTCATAGCTTATGCCTCTAGGTAGTTAAAGCCGTATGAACAAAACTATCCTACCCATATTTAGAACTAGCAGCTGTGGTTTTTCCCCTGAAAATTTGAAGGAACTATCTCTATGGGATGCAATTTAACATATTTACCGACCATAAGAGCCTTAAGTACTTATTTTCTCAGAAAGAACCGAGCATGAGGCAAAAAAGATGGATGGACTTACAGAATGATTATGACTGCACTATTAACTATCACCCAGGTGAGACAAATGTCGTGGTAGACGCCTTGAGTATGAAGCCTGTGGTGTCAATAGCTCACATGATGGTCCGAGAGATGAAGTAAAGGATGCAGTAGAGTGGCACCCAACTCTACCCCTTAGAGATGAGGTGGGAACCATTTCATAAATAAGGGTGGAGCCCCAACTCTTTCAATGGATCCGAGTGATACAAAAGGAAGATCCTCAATTCATGAAAATTATTGAGGAAATGAAGTTGGAAGGAAAGGAGGATTTCGCTATGGGCAGTGATGGAATGTTAAGATTTAAGGGTCGGGTATGTGTTCCTAATGACGAGAATGTAAAAAGGGCTATCATGGAAGCAGCATACCACTCTCGTTATACAGTGCATTTAGGGAGTAAGAAAATGTATCAAGACTTGGAGAGGGTCTTCTGGTGGAATAATATGAAGAGAGAAGTAGCACAATTTGTTTCTAAGTGCTTGACCTATCAGCAAGTGAAGGCTGAACATCATAAACCAACTGGAATATTACAACCCTTACCCCTGCCAGAGTGGAAGTAGAAACACATCACCATGGACTTTGTGTCTAACCTACCTAGATCGAGCCTTGGACACGACAGTATTTGGGTCATTGTGGGCCGATTAACCAAAACTGCTCATTTCTTACCGGTCCACACCACCTATACTCTGCATAGATTGGCCCATCTATACATCAAAGAGATTGTAAGATTGCATGGAGTACCTGTTAGCATTGTGTTTGGCAGGGACCCTAGACTCGCTTCAAGGTTTTGGAATAGTCTGTAGTCAGCTTTCAGAACCAAACTCATTTTTAATACTGCTTTCCATCCTCATACTGATGGACAGTCGGAAAGGACTATTCAGACCCTGGAAGATATGTTAAGGGCCTATATTATAGATTTCAAGGGAAACTGAGATGATCATCTGCCTCTGATAGAGTTTTCTTATAACAACAGTTTCCAGGCCAGCATTTAAATGGCACCTTTTGAGGCACTATATGGGAGGAGGTGCAGATCACCCATATGCTGAAATGAGGTCGATGAAAGGAAACTGTTAGGGCCAGAAGTTGTTCAGCTAACATCATAAAAGGTTGCTTTAATTTGAGAAACGCTCAAAATAGCTCAAACTCGGTAGAAGAGTTATGCCGACAATCGAAGAAGAGATCTTGAATTTGAAGTAGGTGATCGGGTCTTTTTGAAAGTATCGCCAACTAAGGGCATTCTGAGGTTTGGAAAGAAAGGGAAACTGAGTCCATGATTTATTAGACCCTTTGAAATTTTAGAAATGATTGGAGTCGTGGCATACCGACTGGCCTTGTTAAGGACATATCATCCTGACCCGTCTCATGTTTTAAAGTATGAACTGATCCAGATCAGGGACGATTTGACTTATGTTGAACAACCAATTGGGATTTTGGAAAGAAGCTTTTAGGTTTTTCACAACAAAGAGAGTCCCCTAGTTCGGGTTCTATGGCAGTATCATTCACAAGAAGAATCAACATGGGAACGAGAAGATGAAATCCGAAATAATGACCCCCATCTATCTAATTAACTAAATTACAATTTTGAGGACACAAGTTTTTTAAGGGGGGATGATGTATGACCAAGACTTCCAGGCCTGGGGAAGGCACACAACGGTAGGATTTTGAGAAGAGAAGGGGGTAACGCTGTGCATAAAGAGAGAAGAGGGTAACGCCGCGCGTGAAGAGAGAAAGGGCTAATGTCGCGTGTTAAGAGAAAAGGGGGTAACACCGCGTGTGAAGAGAGAAGGGGGTAACGCCACGAATGAAGAGAGAAGGGGGTAACACCGCCCATGAAGAGAGAGGAGTAACACCGCGGGTGTTAGAAGAAGAAGAAGAAGAGATTTACACAAACGACAGTAAGTTGGGGCAAATGGGCTAGCTTCTTGCGTGTAGCGTCATGTGTGTAGCATCGTGTGTGTAGCGTCGTACATGTAGTGCCGTGTGTGCCACTGTCGTGCATGAACAAGACTGCCACTTGCCAATTGCATGCTACCACACACATCACTTGTCATGTGGCAAGTGTAGAGCTTGCCACTTGTCCAACCTTGGGCTGCCACCCCATCCAGCAGGGTACTTAAGCCTCTCTCTCCCCCAACACCATTCACTTTCTCTCCCTCTCTAGAGCCTCCCAATTTGGAGCCCCTTTGTTAGCCTTGCTTCCCTTTGAAGAGCCCTTGGTAGAAGCTTGAAGGAGGACTGTGGAGGAGGTTTTGGAAACACTAGTGCATCTTACGTAAGTGGGTCAACTATCTTGTAGGTCCTTAAGCATGGATTTATCATGAAGTAAGTGTAAGAATGAGCATAAGTAGATGCATGAATAGCGGATGTATGTGTACATTGTTATACCAAGATTTCCAGCACTTTAGCTTACTTATGCATGCCCAAAATGAGTATCAAATCTTCTTTGCATTCCATGGAAAAACCTGTGCTTAAGTGTTTATATGTATCTAATGGTCAATAAGAAAGGTTTTATGTTAAGATGTAGTATAATTTGGGATTAATTGGTTGTCATTTTGAATAATGCTGCAACTCCACTGTAATTTCCAAGAAGGTTATATGTTTTTGTAATCTACTTTTGATTTATAAAATACGGTCCAAATGACCTCAAATCACTGCCATTGGAAATGCATATATGTTTATAAAATGCTCATGTTTGAATCTTTCTCAAATTATTTATGCATGAAGAGTTATTCCTCAATATTGGTAGTGGATACTGTGATTCTACTAATATTGAAACTATTATATGTGCCATGACCACTACACAATGGGTCATCCATTGGAAGTGGATACTGTGATTCTATTATATTGAAACTATTATATGTGCCATGACCACTACACAATTGGTCCACCATTGGTAGTGGATATTGTGATTATGTTATATTGAAACAGTTATACGCCATGACTGGTATGCAATGGGTCCTCTATTGGTAGTGGATATTGTGATTTTGTTCTATTGAAACTGTTATATGTGCTATGACCACTACACAATGGGTCCTCCATTGGTAGTTGGGTATATTGTATGTCGACTTTTATGATAGGAAGGGAGTCGAGAAGTGACTATGAATGATAGGGAGGGTTGTGTCCCCCAAATTGTTATGGGCACTACACATTGGGGCCCCCAATAGTAGTATAACACCCTCTCATCTGAAGGTATAAGGAGAGGGTCGTGTCTTGCAAGGCCGTAACCTATAGAAAAATCCAAAGTGCGTTGGGGATTGTGTGGGTGAGTGAGGAAATTATGAAATGGGACCTCCATTTGTCATTGTCCTCCCTCCTGAATAAGGGTAGAAGTTTCAAGTTACAGGATTGGCTTAGCCTGATCGATGTGGATTCTACTTCGAGAGTAAATAGATCTTTTTTGCCTGTCAGAATTCGGCATTATGTGTGAACATCTGACTATAATTGTGATAACTATAGATGTATTTTCCATCTCAAGAATAATTGATTCTCTGATATCTTAATGTTACTCTCTTTATATGACAAATATATATATTCTAATGCACAATCCTATTCTGTGATGCCAGCATGATTTCTAATGAACCGTAGACCATGTTACTACATATATGCATGTAAGTGAGAATACAAGGGTAATGAGGTTCAACTCGTGTGCGGTCAGGGAGCCACTCCCACAAACTGCCAGGCCTTTTCTTTTATGGAAGGCTACACTGGCTATAACCATGTGCGGATGGCCCTTGAGGATGAGGAATCTATAGCTTTCCTTACACCAAAGGGAGTCTTCTGCTACACAGTGATGCCCTGCGGCCTCAAAAATGCAAGGGCCACTTATCAAAGGGCCATGGCTAATGTCTTCGAGGATATGCTTCACGAGGAAGTTGAGTGCTATGTGGACAACCTGGTAGCTAAATCAAATAGCAAAGAGGGCCACATAGCAAGTCTCAATAAAGTCTTTGTGAGGCTTCGTCTCCACCAACTCAAAATGAACCCCTTTAAATGCGCCTTCAGTGTGCGGTCAAGAAGGTTCCTAGGGTTTATTGTCGATATAGAGGTCTGGAGATTGAACCCATCAAGATTAAAGCCATCTAAGAGATGATGCCACCAAGGAATCTGCAAGAGCACAGATCCCTCCAAGGACAGTTGGCCTACATCAGGAGATTCATCTCCAACCTGTCGGGAAGATGCCAACCCTTCTCCCATCTTTTGAAGAAGGATGTCCCCTTCAAATGGGACGAGGAGTGGCAAACAACTTTCAATAACAACAAAAGCTATCTTCTCAGTCCTCTGATTCGCTCTACGCCCATCTCAAGGAGATCTCTGATCTTATATGTGGCCATGCTCTACAAATCACTTGGAGCCTTGTTGGCACAAAATAATGATGAAGGGAAGGAAACGGCCATATATTATCTGAGCTGCAAGATGCAGGGAGCAGAAGCCAATTACTCGCTAATAGAGAAGATATGCCTAGCCCTCGTCTTCATAGTATAGAAGTTGCACCATTACCTTCTCACTCAGCTGATTCAGCTACTCTCTCGTGCGAACCCCATAAAATATCTCTTATCACATCCCTGCTTGACGGGCCGACTCGCAAAGTGGTCATTACTCCTCATGGAGTTTGACATCACGTTTGTGGCGTAAAGGTCCATCAAAAGTCAAGCCCTTGTGGACTTCCTATCTGCTCATCCACTTCTGGTAGGTTCCCCCATGATCAATGACTTGTCAGACGAAGAAGTCTTCAATGTTGAAGGCCTGTGCAATTAGAAGACGTATTTTGATGAGGCCTTCCAGTCGAAGAACGGGTGATGTAAGAGTGGTATTTGTCACTCCCCAAGAAAGATTAGTCCCTCTATCCTTATCCCTCCCTCGAGTGGGTTCACATAACGAGGCAGAATACCAAGCGCTCATCATAGTTCTGGAAATTACCTCCCACCTGGATGCGAAACACTTAAGTGCCAATGGCGACTCGAAACTGGTAATTAGACAACTCAAAGGGATGTACGACGTACGAAGAGAGTGCCTCAAAACTTATTTCGGTATTGCCAAGTTGCTAATAGATGAACTCGGTCGAGTGACTCTAAAGCACATACCCCGAAGACTCAATGCTCAGGCAGACGCACTTGACAGCGTAAATGTCATTGAAGAACCCCACACCGATATGGGTCGTAGAATGGAGGTGCGCTGAATTCATCGAAGGACCCAAAGAAGAGAGCCAGATAGAAGAGTCGCCCAGATGGTGCCGCCTAGCTTCGATCACAGCAGAGGCCGACAGCTCGGGGGGCTCATCCACCTCCTCAACCTCTTGTACGGCTATAAAGGAGGCAGGCCGAAGCGAAGAACCCCCAGTCGCGGACCATGTGTGCACAGAAATAGAACATGCAACCGACTGGCGCGACCCCATAAAGGCGTACCTACTGCAAAATCAGTTGCCAGACGAACCCATCGAGGGGAATAGGATATGAAGGTCAGCCACACAATTCGTATGCCTAGATGATACCCTGTTCTGAATCTCCCACAGCAACATGTTACTCAGGTGTATTGAGAACGACGAAGCAAAGCATGCCCTTGCGAAAGTCCATTCTGGGGTGTGTAAAATGCACCAGTCGGGCCCCAAGCTCTGCCCCAAGACCATACGGATAGGTTACTACTTGCCCAGCATGAGTGTAGATTCAATAGCATTCACAAAAAGTTGCCCAGTTTGCTAGATCCACACAAGCTTCATTCACTAGCCACCTGAGTCTCTCCACCTGACGGTGGTGTCTTGGCCCTTTACCAATTGGGGCATGGATATCATAGGCCCTATCGATCTGCCTTCTTCTTCAGGGCATACATTCATAATTGCCGCAACATATTATTTTTCTAAGTGGGTTGAAGAAATCCCTCAAGAAGGTCCCTGGCACTGCGGTGGTTAACTTCATCTGCCATCACATCATATATCGATTCAGTGTTCCCGACCAAATCACTTCTGACAATGGCCCCCAGTTTCACAGCAGCTAGATCAATAGGTTAGCTGAGAAATTCGAGATCATATGGAAGTACTCGACCATGTATCACCCAAGGGTCAATGGCCTTGCCGAAGCATTCAACAAGACGTTATGCGATGCCCTAAGGAAGTCTGTCTCTACCATAAAAATAAATTGGCATGAGAAGCTCCCTTAAACTCTTTGGGCTACTGTATCACAGCCTGAGTATTAATATAATCCACCCCCTACTCATTGGTGTATGGAGGGGAGGCAGTTGTCCCTCTGGAAATCCAATTGCCATCCTTAGGGGTGGCCCTCCATTATGGAATGATGAATGAATAGCGGGTCTCTCTTCACTGCCAATAACTTGACGCTCTCAATGAAGGGAGGTACCGAGCGCAACAGAGCCTCGAGGCCTACAAAAATCGTATGCAAAGGGCCTTTGATAAATTCGCTAGGATAAGATCCTTCTTGAAGGGTGAACTAGTTTTGATGGTAAGAAGGCCCATCACTACCCATGGCCGAACAAAAGGGAAACTCAAACCGAAGTGGGAAAGCCCATTCGTCATAAAGAAGGTCTTCCCTATTGGTGTGTACTTGCTGGTTAATGCTAAAGGAGGGGAGGCCATGCCTTCGATTAATGGCAGATATTTAAAAAAGTACTATCCATGAGCAAGGACCCGCATCGAGCGACCTAGGGTGATGGCCTGCAACACGGGCCCACTCAAAGCACCTGGGGCATGCCTCCGCACCACTCTCCTTCACGAGCAAGCGAAACTCGTTCCTTGTCTCGCCCACATGCGGGACCCTCTACGGATTCAAAAACAAAACAGTGGGGACTCGCTAAAATCGACGACCATGCATTCCCCAAGGGTTGGGATGAAAACTCGCAAGGGCATCCCAACCATCACACAGCAAGCAACAATTGCCCCATGGGCACAACAGGCACTTCTTCGGCCATTCCTTATCCCCGTCATCAGCAGGGATAAGGACTGCATTGGCCTGCACAAAAAAAAAATAGGAATAGCAAACAAAGGGGAAAACTAAAGAGGAAGGAGTTCTTTTTATTCCATGAAAGAAAGGAGTACAACTTTGTGGTTACAGTTTGTAACTACAGGAAAAAAAATGTACATCTGTTCTGGGGTAAATCCCTCCATGAACTCCGCCATCTCCTCATCACGGTAGCCTCCTCTAGGAGAGCATTTCACCCTCTTCAAGAGTGCCTTGGAGAAGAGTGCAGGCTCCTTCTTTTTCTTGCTCGTCACCTTACGAAGGTGAAGAGCCATGCGTCAGTCGAAGGGGGTAATATACGTGCCAGGTCTAGGCACACCGTCCCCACCAACAGCGACTCAATAGCTCATAAATGGCTGCAGGCCTCACGCCATGGTTATGAGCTCTGGAGCCATAAGCTCACCCTATGTCACGGGTCTATCGTCGCCTTCGTGTGGGTGAACACCTTCACAAGGATGCCCAACTCCCATGCACACCTCGAAGGCTGATGTTAAGCCGTCAGCCCCCGTAGAGGGCATCGCTCATCGGCCAAGTTTTAAAGAAAATGAAATCTCCGCACTGCGTCCACACAAAGGAGCATCAAGAGAAGGGGCTTCATCACAAAACGAGGAAAAATTTGCCCTCACACTCTCTTGCCTAGCCCCTTTTTAAAGGGCAAAGCTTGTTGCTTCTCGAGAAGCATGCCGTTTAGCTGCTCGACCATGTGTCACCACAACGACACCTAGTTGACCGTGATATTTAAACCTTCTCACACATCACCTACCAGGCATCACTCATGAAGAGTCTCGATCAAATCTCACGTTTTCCTACTATCAGCCCGGTGTTATCAGCAAATCACTCAAATGGATCTTGCGTCGAGGCATTGCCATCCATGTGGCATTCTCCACCCAACCTCGCCTCATAATATAGGCACCTCGTCAGCCAAGCGCCGCCTCTCTAAGCACGCTTTCTTCGAGGCAGCCCACCACTTCACCACCCCCTGCAGTTGCCTCCATCATTCCACCCCTCGCAAGTGCCTTCTTCACTTCACCCCCTGCTAGTGCCTCCATCAATCCACCCCCCGTGGGTACCTTCTTAACTTCACCCCCTATGGGAACCTCCATCACACCCACAGGTACCTTCCATCATTCCACCCCCTCACGGATACCTTCTTCACACCACCCCCCACGGATGCCTCCATCATTCCACCTCCCCACAGGTGCTTCCAACATCCCACCACCGGGGGCACCATTTGACACCTCCCGCGGACGGTACCATCATCGACTCCACGTGAGCACAAACTGCTTGGGTCACAATAAAGCTACTCTTCGGGGCAATACCCCAAGAGACCCCTACCTCAGCCACCAGCTGCTACAATCGACCCGGGGCAGGGCCACACCCTCAAGACTCTCAAGACTACTCTGTCAAGGCTCACTACACCAGTGACCCCTCCTCCCCCTCAAAAAAAATAAAAGAGAAAGAGAAAGTAGCCAAGCGCTGTGGCCACCATCGCGAGTAAAAGTAAAAGAGCTTCAGGAGGACATAGCCAAAAGGCTATGGGTAAAATCACCCAATGAGAAAAAAAAAAAAGGGCCATGATGAAAACCCACAAAGGGAACCATGAGTAAAAATGATAGGCACACATGGCCATGAAGCCATGAGTCTTAAAAAACTCTAGAGAAAACCCATAAAGGGCACCATGAGTAAGAGCGGAAATCAATGGGTGGTTGTGGCTTCGAAGTCACGAGTAAAAATTCCCCAACAAAGGATATGGTGAAAACCACTCTGCTGGCGCCATATTCCCCTAGTCCATGTGAAAACCCGCAGAGGGTGCCTAGACCGAGACTCCTTCTTCCAGCCTTCAGACCAAACCTCCTCAGTCCAATTCTAGTGCCTTCAAAAAAAATCTTCGGCCCCTGTGCCTTCAAAAAAAAAACTTCCGACCCCTATACCTTTCAAAAAAAAAAAACAATTCCAGCCCCAGTGCCTTCCAAAAAAAAACTCTAGCCCCTGTGCCTTCCCAAAAAAAACTTTCGGCCCTAGTGCCTCCACAAAAAGTAAAAAAACTCCAGCCCCAGTGCCTTCCAAAAAATAAAAACTTCGGCCCGATGCCTTCAAAAAAATAACTTCTTGCCCCAATGCCTTAAAAAAAAAAAAACTCTGGCCCCAGTGCCACCTTTTTATTCTAGGCCTTAGTGGTAGCCTTCTTAGTTTTGGCACTGGAGCCTTAGTGCCCCGGTGCCACCCTTTTATCTCGGGACTTAGTGCCGCCTTCTTATTTTCAGCATCGGAGCCTTAGTGCTTCAGTGCCACCCTTTTATCCTTGGCCATAGTGCCGCCTCTTTATTTTCAACACCAGAGCCTTAGTGCTCTAGTGCCACCCTTTTATCCCAAGCCTTAGTATCTCCTCCTTATTTTCGGCACCAGAGCCTTAGTGCCTTTGTGCCACCCTTTTATCCCGGGCCTTAGTGCCACCACAACAAAAAAAAATCCTCTCCTCCATCAATCTTCAAGCATCCAGCGTGAAGTCCCCTAAAATGGGATTTCCTCGAAGGCCATCCTCCTTTCATGTTTGGGTAATTCAAGAGACCCCCAATTGGACCTGTAGGATGTAAGCCAAGAGGTACCTTGTTTGCTTTTAACGTTTTTGTTTGGATAGGGATAAAGCTCACAAGAAGGGCCCCTACCAACTGAAACATCAGGATCTCCCCGGCGCGAATGGGATAACGCTCACAAGAAGGGCCCCCACTAGCTGGAAAACTAGGAGATCGTGTTGAGAAGTCGTAAGCCTTCTGATGGTAGAATATCAATGTGATCTCCTAAAAAAAAATAGATTCTGATGGGACTCGGAGAAAGCCCCTCACCAAGGAACCAGACCACTAGAAATCACTTTGGTCGCCCCCAATCAAGGGAAAAGCTCAACAAGGTCTACCCCTCAAGGATTGCTCTATGCCAGGGATCAAGAAACAAATATTGATCGAGAGACAATAAACATGTCTTGATGTGGATTCGTCAAAAGAGCTACGATGTTAAATTTTTCTAAATGTTGCACTTCTCGCTTCTCTTGAAGCGCAACATCTGGAGGAGCAAGTTGTTGTACGTCATTTTTTACGTACTTCCGTGAGCCCATGAGAATAAGGAGAGAATCGGCGACAGTCTTGTCTCGTGAGGTCAGGAAACACCCGCAACCAAGATTGTGCCGAAAGTAAAGCCTCCAGCCTAGTGACCTACGTTCGGTTCCCTCACACCAAAGGAGGACGCTTCACTGAAGCCCTATGCTAGTGGCTTCAACAAGGGACCAGACCACCACCATTGTACTCAAAACATCGAAAAAACCCCGATGACTAAATTTTTGCTCAACTGAACCTCCCTAGAGGGGTCCACTCTCATGCAGCCTTGCAACTTATCGTTTTACCATAGCGCGGTGCAGCTTCACCAAACCAGTCCTAAAAATGGGGACTGCTATGATGTTTTCCAGCAATAACCTTGCCACCCCACAATGCCTTCCTCCGAAACCAGATAGAGCACGAATGTTGACATGTTCTAGATCACGTCAGCCGCGTCATTTTAACCTATGGGGTACGCTGTGGCGTAATCGAGAACCCCTATTACTCTGAGAAGGAAGGTGGCCGGAGAAACCAAGGAAAAAACACGGTTCAACAAGCTTCGAATTCAGTGATGCATAGCTCAACATCCAAGACATGGATTAACGCGAGGAGGAGTTCAGCAGAATCCCCTAACAAAGAGCTACATTATGGTACAACTCTTGCATTCAATCAATGCTTTGATGAATACAAGTCCTCGGGTCACCGAAGAAGCAAATCCAGTAAGTTGCCAAATTCCTTTCCCTAGCAACCTTCAAAATTGGGAAAATGTATAATCGACACCAAATCAGCCCAAACTTAGTGCAAAATGACTGTAGCAACCTCCTCTCAGACTTGCCAGTAGAGCCAGGAGCTAAAACGACACAGCTCGAAGATGCATTGGCAAACGAAGTTCGCAAAAACGATCGGACTTTCATCCCAAGGAAAAAGGTCACCACAACACGTTTGAAGGGCATCAAAATGCTCACGATAGAGAGAAGAACAAAGATATGTTGCTACAACAACTGAACAGTTTCCACAAGTTACATAACCAGCTTCCAAGGTTTTCCCATGGTGGAGTAACCTGCATGCAAGGATGGTCTCGTCATTTGGGAAAAAGATCACAGGGACATTTTGATCATTTGCGCCTAATTTTTGGATTTGTTTTGAATTTGTTTAAATTTAATTAAGCTTGACTTTTGAGTGTTCATCCCTGTTTGGTGAATCCTCTATATAAGCGACCTTAACTCACTTGTAAAAGGATGCACGATCCCCTCTTTTCAAGTTCCATTACCCCTTTGTTTGTTAGTTTGTCTTTCTTGGTGTGCCCTTGAGGGAGAAAAGAGGGAGAGAGAAATTTTTTAGAGCATTGGGATACACCTAAGTGTGCGGTTCTACAAGCACCTCGGTTGCACAGGTTCCCCACCCTTTCTTAAGCCGAGTCGTTTCTTCTTCTCTCTCTCTCTCTCTCTCTCTCTCTCTCTCTCTCTCTCGCTCTCACTCTCGCCTCCACCCACATGACCCTCATCCACGGTACATCCCGTGTCCACCCGCGAACCCATGGACACGAGCGAACCCACAGGTCTCGTCTCTTGAGTTTCTCTGCATACCCTTTAGCAGCCAGTAGATTTAGAAAGGGGGAGACAAGGAGGAGGGATGCTCGAATCCACAGAGAGGATGAGAGGAGAGAGGTTCTAAGCCTGAAGAGGGCTCCCGTCCAAACCACACTGATGAATAGCCAAAGGGCTACGTAATTGCTCTAAGAGGGCCATTCGCCCGAGAATGTCCCCGAATCCCCAAAGCGGTGCAAGGGTGTTAGCGCTCCAATCCCAAAAATCTCTCTCATTGTCGACCTCCTCTCCACCAGCACGAGGGCCCGTCAGAGGGAAACTAGGACCACTTGACATCATTGACCTCCCCTTAAGGTCTGAGCTTGAGTTCCACCATGGTGCTTAAGTAGACTCTCATTCTTCATTGCCTTCGAAATCATGTCTGAGAAGGTGGTGGGATTAGAAGTTTCGAAAAGAAGGGAGATTTCCTTCTTCATGCTTCTAATGCATGTTTGTATATCATCAATCTCAGGCATGGGGTTACTCTGATACATTACAAGATCTCTCCATCTCTAAATGTACTCGTTTATTAGTTCATTCACTCCTTGGGTCATAGTGAGAAGCGCTGTAGCTTGAACTTCTCGTTCAACTTTATAAAAGCACTTATAGAACATGTTCCATGTCTTCCTAGGAATGAAAAGAATTCGGAGGCAAGCGCTTATACCATTTGAAGGCAGGCCAGGCTAGCGTTTCCACAAACTGTCGAAGAAGTAGCCTGGGATCAAAAGCTGATTCTTGACATGCTGACACGAAGTGTACCACATGGTGTTGGAGTGATACGGTGCCATCAAAGACAGGTACTCTTCCTTTTTTATAACCCGGTGGAAAAGGAACATGATCAAAGAAGGGTGGGTAAGGCTTCTTGTAGTGAGCATTTTCCTGGGCCTTTACGACTTGTAAGCCCTTAATGCTTCAATTGATCATGTTCTAAATGTCTTCCTGGGTAACCGCTGGGAAAATAGCTTGGGAAGCTAAGTGGGTTGACCATCAAGGAAGATCAGGGGAATTGGAGACCTTGAAGTTTGAGCCATAAGAGGAGGTGGAGGTCTTCGCTCTTCTTCCTCAAATTGGGGATCAAGAGGTGAATTTTCTTCTTAGTGTGGAGATACCCTGATTGGTCCAGTACTTTCAAGCCCTTTAAGCCTGTCTAGTATGTGGTTCAGGGTTTTGTTGAAACATTCAGGAACATCGCCATCTTGGCAGACCACCATCACGTCAGCTCGCTCTTCAGAGTTGAGTGATTCTGGGATAGAAGTAGTCTTGGTCCTCTTTATGCCGCGATCCGACAATCTCAACGATAAGGGTTTAGACTTGCCTGACTAGATATGGGATTGCCTTGATGATCGAGTACTCAGCTCTTGACGACCTTGGGGCCGTAATTCAGGAGAACATGTCACGAGACAGCCTTGGGGCCATGGCTCAATTCTGATGGGCGCGTGATAGCCTTAGGGCCATATCTCCTTTTGTTGTGGCTCGAGACAGCCTTGGGGCCGCGATTCAAATGAGTCAAGTTCCTCTTCTCTAACTTCAACAACTGAGAACTGAACAATACTGCTCATTTCAGGTTCCACTACAGTTTGCAATGGGTAAAATGGGTTCTTATTTAGTAAGTCTTCTAAAATTGAAGACTCTGACTTTTTCCTATGAGCGACACTTTCATGCCTTTCCGCTGTTTGATTCACAAGCTCCAATAAAATCGCTCCCAAAATTGGAATTGGGTATGGAACCCTGATCGATTGGCAGCAAAGTCAATCAATTCTGGTAAAGTATGGTGCCCTAACAGTAGGGAGCTCGAGGTCGACCTTGGAAGCATAATTTTGTTTGAAGAAGAGAGGTGTTGCTCTATTGGCTTCAAGGGCGTAATCTTGCCCTGAGTCAAACCTCAAAGGCCATCTCATGTATATTAAGTAGAAGGAGTGGATGTTTGAACACATTTTTCAGCACCTTGGTCCCTAATGCGGGATAAAGAGGAAACAGGTCAATAAAGCCCACAAAATAGTGGAAATTTCGACAATCTCAAAATGGCCCCAGAATTGGTCAAAATCTTCATCAGCACTCTAAAAGAACACTCGCCAAGTTTTATTGCGATCAGATATGTCTAAGGCAGTGAACACAAAGAAAAAATTTCGGAAAAATTAGCCTCTAGCACCTTGAAATGGACCCCATAACTAGAATTATATTTTTGTACATCAAATTGTTATGAGACCACTGCCATTTGATCCAGCACGGTCAAAAACCTCTATGAGTCAAGTTTGGCTTAATCGAGCACTCCAGGATAAAGTTATGGCTAAAATATCGAAAAGGGATAGGCCACACACTATTTTCGTGTGGCTACCCAGCACCAAAACACCATTAAAGGTGGCTGTTTTCACAGTCATGGGCAGTGACTTTCGGGATCCATATCTGACTCAATCTGAGTCGGATCATGCTCAAATTTTGTGAGCATGTTCGTCTCATCAAAACGAGCTTTTAAATACGTGGTATGTCCCGTGACAATGCCCGAGCAGGGAGAAAAACTAGAGAGAAGTTGCTGATCTGTGAAGAAAGTTATAGAAAATTCAACAACAGCATGCCTCACTTGGACGACCAAATCACGACACTCACATATGTGATCGGCACAGAACCAATTGTAATATGTGGGTAAGGTCTGATGCTATCTCTGGTCTGAACCTCATGTATGATGAACAGTAGTATTTCACACACGGAGGAGTCAAAGCCGCAGTAAATTCTAGCTGCCGAATTTCAAGATTCTGGCCAAAAACTCAAGATGACAAGATCTTCATCTGAACACGAAATCGAGCTGTGTTTGTTCCAACGTGATCATGACGGCATGCTCAGTGCGATTCAGCGAAGAAACAAAAGAAAAAAGAATCAATGAACGAGCGCACTATCGATCTGATGTTTTTAAGATTCATCCAAAATTCATGTCTCATGATCATGGTTTAAAAACATGGTTTATGGCTCGTAGTTGGCATCAAATCGATCGCCATGCTGAGCCCTACAAGAAAATAATCATCTTTCGATCAAACAGGCATCAAAACAACCCCAGATCAGTCATGGCAGATCACACAAATTCTCGGGCAGCAGCAAGGACTGTTCTAAAATTCCACACATTGTTAGGCAAGGGCAAAACAATCCTTTTGCACCCATTTTTAGAATTTCTTTTAATTCAATTAAATTGTAATTATCTTCAATTCTAGGTAGTTTTTGAGCGTCCACCCATGTTTGGGCCCAATTTTATATAGCATGCAAAGCTTCATTGTAAAAAGGCCTTCAGTTCAATTTTCATTCATTCAATAAAATTTCGTTTATTGCTTGAGTTCGCAAGTGCATCTTGGAGAGAGAGAGAGGAGAGAGAAGAAAAGGTAACTTTTTCTCTCCTCTTTTCTCTCTCACCTCTTTTCACTCTTCTTCTCATCTTTATCCCTCTTTCTCTCTCCTCATTTCTCTCTCATCTCTTTATCTCTCTTCTTCTCTTCTCTATCCCTCTTTCTCTATCCTCTTTTCTCATCTCTATCTCTCTTTCTCTCTTCCACTCTCATTTCCTGCTTCCATCTTTATCTCTTTCCCTCTCTTCCTCCTTTGGTCTATCATGTCCCTCTTTCCCTGCTTCTCTTTCTCCATTCACGCATGACAGGTTTATCGTCTCGTGTGAAGCCTTCATATTCAGGAAACACGAATAGTGGGGTGGGGTCTCTGCCAAAGTTCTTTATATTTCTTCTGTACTGTAACATACGGCATTAACCCATCTCTGCCTGTGCCTTTCTCTTTCTTCTCTTATGTCACAGACAGCGCTAACCCATTGTCACATGTGCTTCTTTCTATTTATCCTCTTTTGTCACAGATGACGCTGACTCATCGCCCCCTATGCTCCTCTCTTTCTTCTCTTCTGTCACAGATGGTGCTAACCTACTATCGCCTATGCTCCTCTCTTTCTTCTCTTCTATCACAGACGGTGCTAACCTACCACTGTCTGTGCTTCTTTCTTCTCTTCTGTCGCAGACAACGCTAATCCATCACTGCCTGTGCTTCTCTCTTCCTCCTCTTTTGTCACAGACAGTGCTAACTCATCACTGCCTATGCTCCTCTCTTTCTTCTCTTATGTCATAGACGACACTAACCTACCGCCGCATGTTTTTTCTTTCTTCTCTTCCGTCACAGACGGTCCTAACCTATCGCCGCCTGTGCTTCTCTCTTTCTTCTCTTCTGTCACAAACGACACTAACTTATCGTCGCTTGTGCTTCTCTATTCCTTTTCTTCTGTCAGAGCCGACGCTACCCTATCGCTGCCTGTGCTTCCTTCTTTCTCTCTCTTCGGTCACACTGGTGAAAGCACATTGCCACCCGTGCTCTTTCTCTTTTTCTCACTTCATGTCACAGCCGGCGGAGGACATCGTCGCCTGAGTTTTCCCCTTCCTTCTTCCATTGCCGCCTATGTCTGCCTTTACCTCTTCTTTTCCCTTTAACCTCAATCACGCTCTTCTTCTCCCTTCTTTCTCCCATTCTTTCTATTCCCTTTCTCTTCTTCTCTTCTCTCCCTTTCAGAGCTTTTTCCGTTTCTTTCTCTCACTCTTTTGTTTGATTAAGAAGGGTAAAGATTAGCTTTCCATGGTAGTCTTGTCGTTTAACCATAATGTTGTTGTGCTAGTCAGAGTTATTGTGCCCGCTTTATTGCCACGACGGACTAGTCATCATGTCTAGCTAGTCGTTATTGATACTGTCATCTAGTAGTATTTCTGTTGAGCTGATCTTAGTTACTGCACCCGTTTTACTCCACACTAGGACAATTACTTGTCAGTTCAGTCACTATGTTGATCTCCCCGCCTGGTCAACCCGAATAAGTCCCGAACCCACTTTAAATTCCTCTCTCATCGGTTGGTCAACCTGCTCTTGCACCGGAGCAAGGTTCCCAAGAGAGCTATCTCAAAGTCTCGAGTCTCCCTGAAACTCGAGACGCGTGCTGCTCGATCATTTAGATCCGAAGGGCGAGATTGAGGTACCTAACCAACTTGGCGACTCCACTGGGGACTTACTACCCCTTAGTCTGATCATGCTTTTTTAGCTAGTTTCTCCTTTCTATTTTTCTATTTTCACACATCACTTATGGTTTCTAGGTTTTGTAACCGATTCATCCGGATCGACGATTTTCTTATCCCCGCATTCGCGAGTGTCCCCAGGGAACAAGTTTCTCTTACTTCGCTCCCAACCCTTCTTTTGAGCAAAGACCCCGGGTCTAGCTCTCAGGTCTTGATCTGAATTAGTGAGAGCAGGGACCTAAAAGTCCTTAACGCCCCATCTCCTAACTCTGGTGGAACCTCCACCAAGGCACCCTGCATTCGCAGCACTTCTGTTGCCAAACACAGCATGCACCCTTCCACCAGCAAGTCACTTATCGGTCGTATTGCCGAGGTATGCTAGAAGGCTGCCCATTCCCTATCTGCAAAAGGCAAACAAGTTGTCATTGCTTCTGTGGGTCGTAGCGAGGCTACCCCCCAAATTCCTGCACCACCACGAGTCTTTCTGCCTAGAGGCTCGATACATCGAGGAGGAGACCCTGTGGCCTCCACCCTTTGCATGCACCATAAGTGTAAGGGCAGCAACGCCGGTGGGATAAGAAGAGAGTAGCGCCGGTTGGGGCAGCATCGGTGGGATAAGAGGAGAGTAGTGCCGATTGGAGTAGTGCCGATTGGATAAGAAGAGAGTAGCGCCAGTGGGATAAGATGAGAGTAATGCCAGTTGGATAAGAAGAGAGTAGCGTGCCGGCTGGAGCAGCACTGGTTGGAAGAGAAGAGAATAGCGTCGGCTGCAGCGCCAGTTGAATGTTTGAGAGTGCAGCGCCGGGAGTGTCTTAGTCAAATGTACAACCTCTGTACAAGTCAGAGCCACCCCGTATGTGTTAGAGCAATGAGTGATTGCGTCAGCCACAGTCCAACCACCCTCTCCTTTTAAGCCTTGGGCCACACAAGTCTCTTTCCCTCTCTCTTGAAGTTCCCTGTTGCCCCTTTCAAGATAGCCCACTAATGAAGCCAAGGAAAGCCAGTGAAGGCCATGAATGAGGATTTGTGATATTGTGAGAAGTTAAGGTAAGTGGGTTTAACTTTATGCATCCATGAGTGTTGTAAAAATTTTGAAATGGATTAGATGATATAAAAGAAAATGTGAAGAATGAATGGGTAAACATGAGGTTGAAGTTTCAATTTGTGCTTCTCAATGCCATGACTGTGTCTACCACATGTTTGATCTTTTTATTTATGGAAACTCATGAAATAGCTCACTGTGAGACTCCTTATCATGAATAAGGTTCCAAGCCCAAAGTGTAGCTTGGGTAGGAAATATTAAGTGTTCCTTAAAAGTATATTAACTTGATAATGTGAATTTCCAGAACTGTGAATGTTCTTACATCCATATGTTCGATGACCAAATGGCATCCAAATAGGACCAAATCGGTCCCAAATGAAAGACGTGTGTATACTCCAAGTTTGGCTTTTTGTTATGATAATATTTCGCATGGATAAAAAGATATGGCCCTAAATGTTGAGGCATGACACTGTTCACAGTCGCTGCTATTCCCAGCAACTGTGGCCCTCTTTGGGCAATGCTTTTAACCTAGCTAATGGTATCCAAAACCTTGAAATTACTGCCATTGGAAAGGTCTATGAATGTACTTAAAGTTGCATGTTTTGAGATGTTTGAAACTCCCCATGGATTTGGAACTATGACCGGAAAAGCGCAAACATGTCACTGTGCACTATTGCAGGGAAATTTCCAGCAATTAAGGCTCACTTTGTACTGAGTTATTGACCCATCAAATGACACCCAAATTTCTTCAAATCAACATACAGGAGTCGAGTCAAGTTGGGGCACGCTGGCCCCCTGCTGAACGACCTACCGCGCTTGGGTCTGACTGGTAGACCTGATTCACCTAGATATTCAAGACTTTGATGTACTTCTAGGCATGGATTGGTTGTTTACACAACATGCCACCGTCGAGTGCCATGAATAGATGGTAACCTTTAAACGTCAGGATCAAGCGGAAGTACACCTTGAGGGCATTAGTCACACTTCTGCTTTGTACTTTATCTCTACCCTCCAGGCCTCTCACCTCTTGGCTAAGAGATGTGTAGGATATTTAGCATATGTAGTAGAGAATAGGGATGTTTAGACCCAGTTAGAAGAGATACTCATAGTAAAAGAATACCCTAACGTGTTCCCCGAAGAAATGCCATCCTTGCCTCTAGAAATCGAAATTGAGTTCGAGATAGAGGTAGTACCTAGCACCGCTCCCATTTCTAAAGCCCCTTATAGAATGGTCCTAGCTGAATTGAAAGAGTTAAAAGAGCAATTGCAGGAATTATTAGATAAGGGATTTATCCAACCTAATGTGTCACCCTGAGGTGCACCGGTCCTATTTGTGAAGAAAAAGGATGGGTCCTTGAGATTATGTTTCGACTATAGGCAGTTGAACCACATGACGGTGAAAAATAAGTACCCTCTGCTTAGGATTGATGATCTCTTTGACCAACTCCAGGGAACCCCAGTGTTTTCAAAGATTGACCTCAAATCGGGTTATCACCAATTGCGAGTCAAGGAGGGAGACATCCCAAAGAATGCTTTCAAAACTCGATACGGTCACTATGAGTTTCTTGTGATGCCATTCGGGTTAACGAATGCCCCCACTGTGTTCATGGATTTGATGAATAGGGCGTTCAAACCCTTTCTAGATGATTTTGTAGTGGTGTTTAATCGATGATAGCTTGATATATTTGAATAATCAAGAACTGCATGGACAGCATCTAAGGATGGTCTTGCAAACTTCGAAGTTGGAAAGACTGTATGCTAAGTTGAGCAAGAGCGAGTTTTGGCTCCCCATGTGGCCTTCCTTGGACACATTATTTCTAAGGATGGGATCACATTTGATCCCTCTAAGATCAAAGCCGTACTTAAATGGGGTAAGGCCAACAAATGTAACTGATGTTCGTAGCTTCCTAGAACTGACAGGGTACTATAGGCGCTTTGTAAAAGGATTCTCAAAGATAGCGCTCCCCCTAACTTGGTTGGCGCAAAAGAATGCAAAATTTGTATGGTCAAAGGAGTGTGAGAGGAGTTTCTAGGAATTTAAAACGAGACTAGTCACAACCCCATTATCAGCCTTGCTCGAAAGAAATGAAGACTTTGTGGTTTATATCGATGCATCCCATAAAGGGCTCAGATGTGTACTTATGCAGAGAGGTCAAGGTATAGCTTACACCTCCAGACAGCTAAAGCCGCATGAACAAAACTATCCCACTAACAACTTGGAGCTCGCGGCAGTAGTGTTCACGTAAAAACTCTGGAGGCACTACCTTTATGGGGCCCAGTTCAAGGTGTTCACGGACCATAAGAGTCTCAAGTACCTGTTTTCCCATAAAGAGTTAAACATGAAGCAAAGAAGATGGATGGACTTATTGAATGATTATGACTGTACAATTGATTACCAACCAGGCAAGACTAATGTAGTAGCCAATGCTTTAAGTTTAAATGTTGTGGTCTCTGTGGCACATTTGATGGTTCGAGAAATGAAGGTGTTAGAAGATGTGGTGAAGTGGCACCCATCTTAGCCCCGTAGTGAGGGGGAAGCAATGCTGTCATGTTTAAGAATGGAACCCCGATTCCTTCAACAAATCCGAGAGGCCCAAAAAGGAGATTTCCAGCTGACAAAATCCTTGAAAAAATAAAAATGGAAGGAAAAGGAGATTTCTTTATGAGCAGTGATGACTTGTTAAGGTTTAGAGGTCGAGTGTGTGTTCCTATTGATGAGAAGATAAAAAGGGTTTTCCTAGAGGAAGCACACCACTCCCGTTACACAGTACTCCCAGGGAGTACAAAGATGTACCAAGATTTGAAAAAGAACTTCTGGTGGAACAACATGAAGGAAGATGTGACATAGTTTGACGCTAAGTGTTTGACATGCCAGCAAGTGAAGGCAAAACATCAGAGACCTGCAGGACTATTACAGCCCCTACCCATACCACAATGAAAATGGGAACACATCATGATGGACTTTGTTTCTGGATTACTGAGATCAAGTGCAGGGTATGATAGTATCTAGGTTGTGGTGGACCGATTAACTAAGGCTGCTCACTTCTTATCAGTTCGCACGACCTATACTCTGGATAAACTAGCCTAATTGTACATCAGAGAAATTGTGAGATTACACAGAGTGCCCATCAGCATTGTGTCAGACAGGGACACTAGATTCACCTCTAGAGTTTAGGCAAGTCTGCTGTCAGGATTGGGAACCAGACTTACATTTAGCACTGCCTTTCACCACCAAACAGTTGGACAGTCAGAGAGAACCATCTAGACATTGGAGGACATGTTAAGGATGTGTGTCACATACTTTAAGGGAAGCTGAGAAAACCGTCTACCCCTGATAGAATTTTCCTACAACAACAGCTTCTAATCCAGTATTCAGATGGCACCTTATGAGGCCCTGTATGGAAGAAAGTGTAGGTCACCCGTCTGTTGGGACGAGGTAGGTGAAAGAAGACTATTAGGACTCAAAATGGTTCAGATGACTTTTGAGAAGATTGCCTTGATTAGAGATCGGCTCAAGATAGCCCAAAGTCAGCAAAAGAGCTACACTGATAATCATCGAAGAGACCTCGAGTTTGAAGTAGGGGATCAAGTCTTCTTGAAGGTATCACCAACCAAGGGTGTTACGAGATTTGGTAAAAAAGGGAAATTGAGCTCATGATTCATTGGACCTTTTAAAGTCCTGGAAAGAATTGGAAGCGTGGCTTACCGACTTGCCCTGCCACCTGAACTGGCCAACGTCCACACTGTCTTCCATATATCACTACTAAGGAAATACCAACTTGAGTTGTCTCATGTCTTGGAGTATAAACCAATCTCGCTCAGAGAAGATTTAACCTATGTTGAGCAACCAATTGGGATTTTAGACAAAAGAGTACAAGTGTTGCTCAATAAAGAAATTCCCCTAGTCCGGGTACAATGGCAATATCATTCAGGGGAAGAATCGACATGGGAACAAGTGGATGAGATTAGGGAGAACTACCTCCACCTTTTTAGTTAATGTTAATATGATTTTGAGGACAAAATCCCTTTAAAGGGGGGGATGATGTAAGGGCCACAATTTTCTCCCAAGCCAGTATCACCGCGTGAGAAGAGAGATGTAATGTCGAGTGAAAAGGCGTAAGGATTTTCACCACGCGCGAAAGGCGTATGGAGTATTACCACGCGCGAAAGGCGTATGGAGTATTACCATTTGAGGCATTTTCGCCCGTGTTTAAGGAGCAGCGCAGGGTGGAGCAACATCAGTTGGAGCAGTGCCTGTGAGATAAGAAGAGAGTAGCGTCGGTTGGAGCAGCGCCAGTGGGAGAAGAAGAGAGTAGCGCCGATTGGAGCAGTGCCGGTGGGATAAGAAGAGAGTAGTGCCGATTGGAGCAGTGGCAGTGGGATAAGAAGACAAGAGCATCAGTTGGATAAGAAGAGAGTAACGCGCCATTGGAGCAGCACCAGTTGGAAGAGAAGATAATAGTGTCGGCTGGAGCAGTACCAGTTGGATGATAGTGCAACGCCGGGAGTGTCTTAGTCAAACATACAGCCTCTGTACATGTCAGAGCCGCCCCATACATGTCCGAGCAATGAGTGATTGCATCAGCCCAAGTGTTTTCTAGCCACCCACTCCTTTTAATCCTTGGGAAACACAAGTCTCTCCCATTTTTCTCAACTTTTCCCTCTCTTGAAGTTCACTGCTGCCCCTTTCAAGACAGCCCTCTGGTCTGGTGAAGCCAAGGAAATCCCGTGAAGGCCATGAGTGGGGATTTGTGATATCGTGAGAAGTCAAGGTAAGTGGGTTTAGCTTTATACATCTATGAGTGCTGTAAAAATGTTGAAATGGATTAGATGATATAAAGAAAAATGTGAAGAATGAATGAGTTAACATGACGTTGAAGTTTCAGTTTGTGCTTCTCAATACCACGACTATGTCTACCACATGTTTGATCTTTTTATTTATGGAAACTCATGAAATCGTTCACTATGAGACTCCTTATCAAAAATTAGGTCCAAGCCCAAAGTGTAGCTTGGCTAGAAAATATTAAGTGTTCCTTAAAAGTATATTAACTTGAGAATGTGAATTTCCAAAACTATGAATGTTCTTGCATCTATATGTTCGATGACCAAATGGCGTCAAAATAGGACCAAATCAGTCCCAAATGAAAGATATGTGTGTATACTCCAAGTTTAATTTTTTTTCATGATAATATTTTGCGTGGATAAAAAGATATGGCCCTAAATGTTGACGCATGACATTATTCACAGTCGCTGCTATTTCCAGCAAATGTGGCCCTCTTTGGGCAAAGCTTTTAACCTAGCTAATGGTATCCAAAAAAGTTGAAATTACTTCCATTGGAAAGGTTTATGAATGCAACTTTAATTGCATGTTTTAATATGTTTGAAACTCCCCACGTATTTTGAGCTATGACCCAAAATGCGTGAACACGTCACTGCACACTACTGCAAGGAAATTTCCAGCAACTAAGGCTCACTTTGTACTGAGCTATTGACCCATCAAATGGAACCCAAATTTCTTCAAATCACTGTTTTTGTAAATAAATGTGTATTATCTCAAGGCATCAGTATAAATGCTGATCATATGCATCCCAAGATGACTGCAGTCCCTGACCCTCATCCTTTACCACACTTGATGGAGACAGCTCTCTCTTGTGCCAGAAGAGATGACCGGCTACAGTCCCGATCACAGTTTTGGCGTTAGGTCTATCAAAATCTCAAAGCTAGTCTGCGAATCCTCACCAAGGAAGTGACTAAGGCATTCAAGGCAACCACCTTTGATGACCCTCTTCACCTGAATCCCATCTACCCTCTTCAGATGACGAAGCCTGAAGAAGAAGTACACTCACCCTGCACCGTGGCTAGTGTTGTAGAAAATGACCAAGCCACTCAGCAGCCGCGGTCTCAAGACCATCTAGAACTAGTCCTCACACGATTGTCATACAAGAGTCGAATCCAGTCTAGGCATGCTGACTGATCTGCCGCACGTGACCCATCACGTTCACAATCCATCAACTACAACTAAGGCTGACCTCCCAAGAGAAACAGTAAACGTGATGGTTATAGACGAACCTGGCTCCCAGGAAGACCGCACGAACAAATTTGAAGATATGGTGCGCGTAATGATGGAGAAGATTGATCGTATAAACACCGCACGACAATCAGCTAACCATGAGGTCAATTCCCACCACTCAGATGGTGCACCTCCAAGGCAGCCCGTTCCCTCTGCCTCACAGGATAATTTTGTCCTTCACCGCGTCTCACAGGCAGACATCGATGGTGACCCATAGCTTAAAGAATAGGAAAATTCCAGAGACACAGGGTGCATCACCTTATCAAAGGCCATACCCTTCATACATGAACCAATTGCCGTATCCCTCAGATTACAAGAAAGGGAAGTTTCCCCTATTCAACGGAACAACATCCCCGAACCAGCATAACGGCCACTTCCAGGCAGCATGTCGAGAAACAGCAGCTGATGGGAGACTCCTTCACCGTCAGTTTGTTGAAACCCTTGACAGCCTAGCTTTTCAGTGGTATGCTTGACTTCCCCCAAACTCAGTGCATACTTGACACGAAATGGAAAAATTGTTCCACTAGCGTTTCTAGGAGGTCGGAGAGAGGTTCAAACCATCGAGCTTCTCACTCTGACCCAAGCCCCCGATGAGCCTGTGGACTAGTTCATATCAAGATGGAGAAATTTAGTTGCTCGCCATCTGAACGCCATGCTAGAGAAGGAAGCGGTTCAAACTTGTGTGCGGAACATGCGACATGAAATCGCTATACAGGTTGAGGCCTCTAATCTGACTTCCATGTCAGAACAGATCTCCAAATCAATCTGCATAGAAAGCTTATCATGCCACCACTATGGGTCACGACCACCTTCTGCAAGCTCGAGGAACAACCGGGGTAATGGAAGCTCTAAGAGTAACACCCAGAGCAGCCAACAAAAAGGAGTGATCAGCACAGCCACCGTAGTCATTAATCTGAAGAAGGTTCCCTCCCAAACTTTGAACCACTTTAAAGCGGTGAGCACAGTAAAAACAACTCCTCAGACAGGGAAGCAACAACAGTCGTACAATCGAGTATCCCCGCCGATGAATCTTAATCGGGATGATTACTTCACCAAGCATAGGAACAGGGTCTACCACTTTGAGAAGGAATGGGTCCCTACACTATTCCGGTTATTATTAGAATAGAATATGATAGAGATTCCAGAAGCCAAGTTCCCTGAACAAGCTGGGCTCGATACTCAAGCGAGTTATTGTGCTTACATAGAAGGATCAATCACCCCACAGATGATTGCTTCATGCTAAAGTACATTATCGAGACCCTGATTCAAAAGGGTCAGATAAAGCTTGAGGACTTAAAGAAGGCAATCGGGGCAGCAGAAGCCTCTCATGCAGTAACAGTCCAAGGGGAAGATGAAACCCCTGGTATCCTTCATGCCTTCTTTGTTATAATGCTTCAAGAAGGCCTAATCACCCCAAAACTGGCAAGGCAGCCTCGACACCTTGCTCAGGGGACTGAGGACCATTGGTTCGTGTACCTCCAGATATGGGCCCACTACCTGTGGGAATGCACCAGTTTTCATGATATATTCGCAAAGAAAATGCTGGAATGTCAGGAGTTTTACAATGTCCCAATAAGTGATTCTCAGGCCACTGCTCCACTAGTGCAAGAGGATCTCCCAACACAAGACCTTCCTAATAATGATTTAGACTCTGCTTAACCCTCGACTTCCCAGCCATAGATAGTCCACCATGGGTGAAGTAGACTCAAGTCCTTAAGAAGAGAAGCAGTTCAAGCTATGGCGGTTCACAAGCCTAGTGAGACGAATCAAACCCCACCTCAGAAAACCAGAAGGAGACGGGCACCAAGAGCTGCTCATCGTAGAAACAAGATGGCTCGACCTCTAGTTAAGCAGGAATTTTTCAGGCTCCTTCCCCCATTGCCAACTTTACTAAACTTTATCCTTGGCGCAATCATTCTTCCTTCTCTATCCCATCAAGAAGATGTCCCTAAGTCATCTTCTCCTCAGAGCATGTCCAATGAGGATGACGACGTTAAAAGCACCCTTGAACGGTCTAAGCAAGGGAAAGACCTAAAAGACCCCGTGCACACGTCTACACCTAGTGATAACGTAAAAAGCTGCTCAAATCGGTCTGATGAGTGGAACGATCTTGAAAGTCCCCCACTTTTTGACCCTTCTCCTTCTTCTTCTTCTACTTTTCATCCTTCATCTTTCATGTCTCTTGCAGGTACAACCTTGAAATATCCGGACTTTGAGGCTCTTGACAAAGAACTTAAAGGATCCAACATAAGCAGGATGCAACGTAAATGATTGAAAAAGGCTCTAGCCCAGGCAGCTGGATTCTTAACAGTTGTTGATGCCCTGACAGCTAAAGCTAAAACAGAGGCACCTTCTTCAAAGAAACACAAAAAGACAAGGTCAAAGAAACCCCAGTGGCCCCCTAAGCCCGACTTTGAGCAAAGACTAAGATAATTAAGAAGACAAAGTTTCTATGATCAAGAGGAGTATCATATGGTGCAAATCTCAAGGGTATCACTCAGCACAGGGCAGATAACCTTAAGATTCAAGAAAATGTTGCGGCCTCCACCTCAAAAGTCATGCACCTTGAAGTTTCCTAGTTCGCCACTTCGCCCCAATTCAAATACCAATCTTCATATCCTACAACTCCCTGGACTCCTTCCTAATCCCAATACCCCAAACAATCCACCTATTCTCTAATTTCCTGGGATACCTCTGACTCAAACGCTCCCAAACCTCAAACCTCCATCACCCAAACCAAGTCTGCCGAACAATCAAGTCAGCCAGCAAGACAAGATAAACCTCTTCCACCCTGATCTGCTCCTCAACCCAACATACCACCCAAACTAGTGGCAGGACTAGGAGCACAAAGGCTTAACCAACAAAAGGTGATATATGATGTGATAGGGCATCTGAGGAAGCTTCCATCCCTTCTTAGTATCTACGATGCTCTCATGCTCTTAAAGGATTACCAGCTGGCTTTGGTTAAGGCTCTCTCTAACCCAAAGGTGTACGAGACCGAAGTAGAACCCATTGAGATGGACCCGGTGATTTTAGAAGGATGTACACCAATCACCTTTTTAGAGGACGATCTGTAGCTGGGAGAAAATTTTCATAATCGCCCTCTCTTTGTCACTGGCGAATTACATGCATGCCTTGTCTACCGAATCATGTTAGATGGAGGGTCGACAGTCAACCATATCCCAAGGAGGATCCTTACTCGATTAGGGTTAGGGTTAGAAGTTCTTACTCCGACCCACGTCACAGTTCAAGGGTTCAACCAGTCAAGAGAGAAGTCAGCTAGCACAATTCACCTTCGTTTCAAGATCGGTGTACTGAACGATTTACGCTCAGTTTCATGTAATCAACACCGATACTTCCTACAACATTCACCTCAATCTGCCATAGGGCGTGGTTCCATCGATATTGCATCAGTGCTTCAAGAATAGTCAAGATGGGAGACAGCATACGGTCTATGCTGACAAAAGACTGTTTTCTGTAGCCAAAACCCACTAAACTGATGCAAAATATTATTTCATAAATCTGATGTCGCCTCAAAAGCTGAATGAGGGGGATCATAAGTCTACAACTAAGATACGATCTTCGCCTCATGAAGATGTTGAGGACATCGGGAGAACACTGGTAAACATGTTCAAAGAGGAGGAAAGGCAAGGGAAAACTTTCCCTTTAACCCCTATTCATTCTAGCATCCCAACAATCATCCCTAAAGAAACCCCATCTTCACTTGAAGAGGAGTCTTTGCCCTCTGCCCCTAGTTCTGGGCCACCTTTGCCAGAAGATGAACCAGAGGTCATTTCTAAGATTGGGCAAGTCATGGGGATAGAATTCTCAGCTCCAAAGATTACCTATTCGTCGAACCATCAAAAAGTCCTGCAGATCCCCATCTCACTCTTGAAAGCAGAAATGGCATATCAATCACTGCGAAAGATTTTTCAAAATCCGGTTGCTATAAGTATAAAGGATGCTCCTCGAACCAGTGACCAGCCGCAAATTCTACTCTTCCCTGGTCTGGTGGGCGGAAAACAGTTTGAGAAAGAACAGTCTTCTTCCCCTCAAGAGCAGGATCCCCTAGCAAACTTAAGACGCAAAGTTCACAGTCTTCGGAGCTAATTGGAGGTTATGCGTATTGCTTCAAAACATCTCAAGGAGCTTGTGCCTGAGACCAAAAGCTATGATGGGTTTGAAGTGAATGCACCCCTAATGGAGGCTAAAGCCCCTCCTGACTGGACTATCTATAGTGAGCAGGCTCATCAAATGATGAGGAAAATGAACTATGATCCCTTGGCCAATTAAACATTAAGAGGAGAAAAAGCAATGACTCCCCATTTCGAAGCTATCCAAGCCACGGCAGCCCGTCATGGGACTAAACAAGGCCTAAGGTATTAGCCCCTTGAGACAATAACTATTGCAATAAAAAAAAAGATCACATGAGGTGTAGCAAAGTAAGAGGAGAATGAAATCATGCAGCAAAGTCAGCCAGAAAAGAAAAAGAAGTATCTTATTCATGAGTTCAGACTTTTTACTAATGCTGGCAAAAGAAAAGACATTTTAAAAAATGATCAATTGTCTTATTGATCTGTACTCTACATGCTACAGGAGAAGTCTCCATGTATTAGACACGCTCTTTTAGTTCGGCCACCATTCGCGTCTCCTCCTCCACCGCCACAGTTTCGGACTCAATGGTGTGAGTGAGTTCGGATAAATCCGCAACCAAAGAGGCCTCCATGGCCCTCCTCTGAATCATCTCGATCTCAAGGCCAGCGAATTCCTACCTCAATATTTGTATCCCTTCTCTTATTTTGATCATCCTCTTGTAACAATCTTGCGCCTCCTTCTTGAGATCCAGCTGACGGCCATGGCACTCTTCTCAGTGCAAGAATCTATCTCCTCGCGACGATGCAAGATTGACTCCTCCAAAGAGGCTAGCCTACTGGTTTCTGCCTCATGATGCAGCATTCCAGACTGCCAACTCTCCAACTCATTTAGGGTTACATCGAAATGGGGAAAGACTTATGGCGCACTCTCGACAACAGTGGCCAACTTCATTCGACATCACATTATATACCGGTTTGGGGTGCCTGATCCGATTATCTCAGATAATGGCCCCCAATTTCGAAGTCACCACACTGATCACTTGGTTAACCAGTTTGATTTCTAATGGAGATACTCGACTATGTACCACCCTCGAGCGAATGGATTGATTGAGGCCTTCAATAAGACTTAACACAAACCAAGTCAGACAGTCCAAACAAAGTTTAACTCTTGTATTGCAGTAAAAAGGAGTTACAAGTAACAAGTCAAAAAGCCCATTATTAGGGAAGTTACAAGTCTCTTACATCTGAGGATATGAGGACGATTACAAACCGAAACCCGCAGTGTTGCTCTTGCATCTAAGGATAAGAGGATGTTTATAGGCCCAAAGAAATGCTCTCCTCATGAAAAAGAAGAAAACCCACCAAAGAAATGTTGTCCTCATGAAGAAGACGCAAACCCACCAAAGAAACAGCCTCATCATGAAGAAAAACCCCACAAAAGAATTGCTTTCCCCATGAAGAAGAAGCAAACCCACGAAAGAATTGCTCTCCTCATGAAGAAGAAGCAAACCCATCAAAGAAACACCCTCATCATGAAGAAGAAGCAAAACCACTTGGAGAGTCAACTTCAATTCATCTAATGAGTACCACCAAAGAGGATGGTTACAGGCCAAAAGAAGAAGCCAACCATTTCTGAGTCAGCTTCAATTCATCTGACGAGTATATCAAACATACAAAGCAAACTTCTCTGATAAGGAACTGGCCTATGATGGGGAGCACACCCTGTTTACAGTGGATGCCTTTCCACAAAACAACATGGACTTCACTGTTGTGCTGGAGGACTTGGCTTCCAACGGGCATCATAAGCCAGGCTTTACCACTCATCACCACCCTTTGCCTACCAAGTCAACGTCGTGCACGAACATCGCCGCACATGGCTCATCGTCATGCACAACAGTTCCCACCTCCAACTCATTACTGCACGCGAGCAACGTCGTGCGTGTCATGATGCTGACCATGCACTGATAAGCATCGTCTGAGGCTAGTGTCGGTTATGTCTTCCAAACGCTAGCACCGGCTATGCTACTAACTTCCAGCGCCGGCTGCCTTTCTTGAGGACTAGCACTGACTGTGTTTCTAAAAGGTCACCGCAGGCTGCGTCTTTAATGCCTATCACTAGCTGCGTATATTAAAGGCTAACATTGGATGCCTATCCTGAGTCAGTGCCAGCTGTGTTTTAAGGTCTCTCACCACCGTGATTGATCACCTTCTAGTCGCTCTTCGATTTCCATGTGTCTCCTCGATTCTCTAGACCCCTCATTTTCTGGGCCAAAGTCTCTTCCTCTCCCCGATGATTGCACAATTTCCAATGACAACTGTCGCCTGGCCTAACACATGACTCACAAATGTGGATGACAACTGTTCACCTCCTTGCAACTGTCGACCTCCAACGATGGTTTGTTTCCCCCTTACCCTTCGGCTCCTGCCTGAAACTCCCTTTCGCTATCGAAAATCCTCTGCAACTTTTCCCCAAAACATCGGGAAACCACTTATGCCAGCTAGAAAACAATCAAAACTAGCAAAAGTTCACCCAGCAGCCCCTCACTGCAACTTTCACCCTTTTTCTCACCAAAATCACTGCCGAAATCCTGGTAAAAGTCTTCAAAATCATGGCTAGAAGCTCTCTATTGTCCTTGAAAAATCATTGTTTTCATAGCAAAACTCCTTTGTGGCTTCGTTACGTTCACTCCAAACTCCAGCAACTTCACCGCAACTTCCCCTACGTATTGGCGAACTCCGGCCAATCTTGTTGAAATTCCCTTGTGCTCACCCAAACTTTCATCGAAAATCCCCTTCTCACTATTAAAATCTTATTTACTTCAAGTTTTTACCTTTGGTGAAAAAGTGAAAATGAAGGCTACCCCCTTTTTATAGCTAACGCTTTCCTTAAAAGCCCCTCACAAACTAGGAATCCTAGCCATGTCCAGGGAGGCCAAACACCAATGGGCCGGACCGGGTCGGGTTCTGTCCCTAGGCCCGAGGCAAGTTTTACTGCTACCTGTAAAATCCCATTCCAACAGAAGTCAGGACGGGTCGGGCTCAGTTCAGGGCCCGAATACTAATCTACGCTCAGCACCGGCTATGTTGTTGAAACTACCCAGCTTCAGCTGTGTCCTCAGCAACCCCAATGCTGGTTGTGTCCTCAGTAACCGCAACGTCGCTTGTGCTCTCAACGACTCAGTGTCGGCTGTGTTCAAAAGACAACATGGGTTGTCCTCAGCATCGACTGTGTTTTCAACCACCTAATGCCAACTGAGTGTTCAAGAAATGATATTGGCCATTCTCTGTGCCTGCTATGTTTTCAACCACCCAACGCTAGCAGAGTATTCAAGAAGTAATGTTGGTTGTGCCTAACGTCAGCGGTGTTCTCAACAGTCCATTACCACACACCATATACTATTGTCTTCTCGAGTGAAGTTGCACCTTGACTGCAACCTATTATTCCCAGTAGAGTGGTACCCAGGTCGTTCAATTCGGGCCATGTCTTCTCATCCCCAGTAGAAATCATACTTGTACTGTAGCTCCTTATTCTCAGTGGGGGTTTAGGGGACAAGTATGAGTCTCTTATAGGTGAAGTCAGCTTCTGTCTAAACCTTCTGTTAGCCTTAAACATTTTATCCCTAGGGAGTCAGGTTGCCATCTACAGGCCTATTCCTCATGGAGCTTCACCTACATGGTGACCCACATTTGGTCAATGATGCATGACCTTAAACTGCATAGCTTTGGTCTAGGTGAACGACCTTAAAACTGCATGGTCCAAACTATACAACCATAAACTGTAGTGTAGGTCTAGCTACACAACCGTAAACTACACGGTCCAAACTATATGACTCTAAACCTTATTACATGTCCTAGCTGCATGATATTAAAAGGCTTAGCACCATGGTCCAAACTATATGACCATAAACTGTAGCGGAGGTCTAGTTGCACGACCTTAAACTGCATGGTCCTAGTTGCATGACTTAAAACTACATAATCATGGTCCAAGCTATATGACCTTAAACAGTCGTGCACGCCCTGGCCGCACTACGTTAAACTATTTTGCACAGGTTCAGGAGGCATGACCTTAAATTCGCTCCCACATACATGAACACACCTTTTACGTGCATTTTCACGTACGTCTTCCCTAACTGATCTGTTGGTGTATGCGCACCACCTTCATTACCTCCCCAATGAGTATATTTGTTTCATCATCTTCCATTATTCCCCATTGAGTCTCACCCGTACTCACAAAACAGCAAACCATCCTGCCACCCATACTTGTCGTAAGCTAGTGGGTCACAATGTTTCACTTGCCATTCATACATCATCCATCTTTCATAAGTAGCCTCGTGCCATCTCCCCAAAGTGAGCTAAAACCACCACCATACCCACTCCATGGCCTCCACAGACTGTCGTTCATCACCATGACGATCCAGATGTATGACTTTAAACCATAGTGCATGTCCTGGCTGCATGACATGAAAAGGCTTCGCACAAGTCCCAAAGGAATGACCTTAAACACGCCTTCAAAAAATATATATATAAATGGGCATGGTGTATACATTAACAAGGGAATGCCAGGAGTAAAAAGGACGAATAGGCATGTTCATGAAACCATGAGTAAAAGCATTTCGTGAATAAAGACCGGGCAAGGTAAAAACCCGAAAGGGCATCGTGAGTAAAAATGGAAGAATAAAGGTGGACATGGTCGAATGGTCATGAGTAAAAGAGCCCCAAATAAAAGGAAGTTGGTGAAAACCATCTCTACGGCGCCGCTTCCCAAGTTCAAGTGAAAATTTGTAAAGAACGCTTGAACAAATAAACAAGTTGATGCAGCGTTCACCTCAATAGGCGGCTTCAACCCACACTCAACAGAAAAAACTCCTTGGTGTCACAATACCAGAACCCAAAAAATACGAGCTTCAAGGAAAAGATTCCAACAGCCTGAGCCCAGTTGCAAAAAGGACTCCAAGGATAGAAGATTCATCAAGAAAGTAAGACAAGTCTCATGAAGAGAAGCATCATTCCTAGGAGGTTACGAAACGCACTCCCAGATGCCGGAGATGCCTTGAGAAGGCTAAGTCAGCCATGACTTTGGACCTGCTATGTAACGACCTGCTAGTAGTGGGTAGGGGTTATACCCAAAGCTGGTCACCTCGATAAACTGAGGTACCCTACTCGCAAAGGAACCAGCCATGACTTTGGACCTACTATGTAATGACTTGCTAGCAGTAGGTACGGGTTATACCTAAAGCTGGTCACCTCGATAAACTGAGGTACCCTACACGCCAAAGAATAACTGATGCACGACAAAGAAGAGCGCCAACAAAAGGCTCTTCAGCAAACCATCCAGAAAAAACAAACAAGGAAATCATTTTGACAAACCAAAAGACGCCCCAAGAAGGCTGAGTCAGCCATGACTTTGGACCTACCATGTAACGACCTGCTAGGAGTGGGTAGGGGTAATACCCAAAGCTGGTCACCCTGATAAACTGAGGTACCCGACTCGCCAAAGAATAACTGGTGCACGACGCAGACAAGTGCTGACCAAAGGTTCTTTTATTGTCTATCCAAGAAAAATAAACCCAAACCAAATGGGAACAATGCCCTTCGACACAGTGCTCAATTAACAGACGGGTCTGATTCTGACTAATGAGGTCCGTACAAAATCCTCAACTATAGAATCACAAATAGTCCACACGAGGGTGAGGAATTAGACAAGATCCCTCAAAAATGTCTCTTCTCCCCCTAAAGTCTCCACAGATGGACCTGTACATTACATCCAAACGTCTGAGCATCCTAGTTGCACAATTGCAAGAATCTCCTCGACGTTCACGAGGTCTTATGGCTAGGAAGAAAAAAGTATTAAAGCCAAACGAAAATTTCCAAATGTTATCCTTCTCTCTTCTCTCGAAGCACGACATTTGGCGGGGCAAGCTATTTGAACATATTTTTCAACACCTTGGTCCCTGATGCAAAACAAAGAGGAAGCAGGTCAATAAAGCCTACAAAACAGTGGAAATTGTAACAGTCTCATAATGGTCCTAAAATTGGTCAAGATCTTCATCAGTACTATTAAAATCCATTTTCCATGTTTTATCACGATCAAACATGTCTAAGGCAGTGAACACAAAGAAACAATTTCAGAAAAATTGGCCTCTAGCACCCTAAAATGGACCCCATAACTAGAAATATATTTTTAGGGCATCAAATTATTGTGGACACATCGCCATTGAATCAGGCATGGTCAAAAACCCCTATGGATCAAGTTTCGGCTTAATCGGACACTCCAAGACAAAGTTATGGGTAAAATACCAAAAAGGGGTAGGCCGCACACTACTCCCGTGTGGCTACCCTGTACCAAAACACCATTAAAGGTGGCTGTTTCCATAGTCATGGGCAATAAATTTTGGGGTCCATATCTCACTCTATCCTAGTAGGATCATGCTCAAATGTTGGGAGCATGTTCGTCTTGACGAAACGAGCGTTTTGATATGTGGTACGCCCTATGACGATGCCCAAGCAGAGCGAAAAACTAGAGAGAAGTTGATAATTTGTGAAGAAAATTACATAAAATTCAGCAGTAGCATGCCTCACTTTGGCGGCCAAATCACGACGCTCGCATACCTGATCGCACGAAACCAATTGCATTATGTGCATAAGGTCTGAGGCTATCTCTGGTTCGAACCTTGCACACAATGAACGGATGGATTTCACACATGGAGGCGTCGAAGCTGCTGTAAATTCCAACTGCCGGATTTCAAGATTCCGGCCAAATTACGCAAGGCGACAAGATCTTCATCCGGACACGAAATCGAGCTGTGTTTGTTGAAACATGATCGTGACGGCATGCTCAATGCGATTCAGCAAAGAAACAGAAGAAAAAAGCATCAAGAACTGAACGCAGTAATGATCTGAAGTTTTTAAGATTCATCCAAAATTTAAGTCTTATTATCATGGT
This sequence comes from Amborella trichopoda, assembly GCF_000471905.2. The sequence goes on along the minus strand of NW_006496564.1, from coordinate 603,000 downwards.
AAAAAAACATGATTCATGGCTCGAAGTTGGTATCAAATCGATGGCCATGCCAAGCCCTACAAGAAAACAATCATCTTTCGATCAAATGGACATCAAAACTACCCTGGATCAATCATGGAAGATCATGCAAGTTCTCGTGCAACAGCAGGGATTGTTCTGGAATTCCACACATTGTTAGGCAAAGGCAAAACAGTCCTTTTGCACCTATTTTTTAATTTCTTTTAATTCAATTAAATTTTAATTATCTTCAATTCTAAATAGTTTTTGAGCATCCACACATGTTTGTGCCCAATTCTATACAAACATGCAAAGCTTCATTGTAAGAAGACCTTTGATTCAACTTTCATTCATTCAATAAAATTTTGTTTATTGCTTGAGTTCGCGAGTGCATCTTGGAGAGAGAGAGAGAGAAGAGAGTGAAGAAAAGGGTTGATACCCTTCAGTAAGATAACTTTCTCTCTCCTCCTCTTTTCTCTCATCTTTCTCTCTCTTTTTCTCATCTTTATCCCTCTTTCTCTCTCCTCTTTTCTCTCTCATCTCTTTCTCTCTCTTCTTTTCATCTCTATTCCTCTTTCTCTCTCCTCTTTTCTCTATCATCTCTTTCTCTCTCTTCTTCTCATCTCTATCCCTCTTACTCTCTCATCTTTTCTCATATTTATCTCTCTTTCTCTTCCAATCTCCTTTCATGCTTCCATCAATATCTTTGTCCCTATATTCCTCCTCTAGTCTATCATGTCCCTCTTTCCCTGCTTCTCTTTCTCCATTCATGCATGGTAGGTCTATCATCTCGTGTGAAGCCTTCTTGCTCATGAGACATGAACAATGGGGTTGGGTCTCTGCCAAAGCTCTTTCTATTTCTTCTCTTCTGTCACATATGGCGTTAACCCATTGCCGGATGTGCTTCTCTCTTTCTTCTCTTCTGTCACAGACGATGCTAACCCATCGGCGCCTGTGCTTCTTTCTATTTCTCGTCTTATGTCACAGAAGGCACTAACTCCCCACTGCTTGTGCTCCTCTCTTTCTTCTCTTCTGTCACAAACGATGCTAACCTATCGTTGCTTGTGCTCCTCTCTTTCTTCTCTTCTGTCATAGACAGCGCTAACCTACCGCCTCCTGTGCTTCTCTCTTTCTTCTCTTCTATCAGAGATGGCACTAATCCATTGCTGCATGTGCTTCTCTCTTTCTTCTCTTATATCACAGACGGCGCTAACTCATCGCCGCCTGTGCTCCTCTCTTTCTTCTCTTCTGTCACAGTCGGTTAGTAGTCGGCGCTAACCTACCGCCGCTTGTGCTCCTCTCTTCTCTTTTGTCACAGATAGTGTTAACCTACCGCTGCCTACGCTTCTCTCTTTCTTCTCTTCTGTCACAGATGGTGCTAACCTATCACCACCTATGCTTCTCTATTCCTTGTCTTCTGTCCCAACTGATGCTACCCTATTGTTGCCTGTGCTTCCTTCTTTCTCTCTCTTTGATCCCCATGTTCTTCCTTCTTTCTCTCTCTTTGATCCCCATGTTCTTTCTCTTTCTCTCTCTTCATGTCACAACCGACAAAAGAAATCGTCGTCTGATTTTCTCCTTCCTTCTCCCATTATCGCCTATGTCTGTCTTTACCTCTTCTTTTCCCTTTAACCTCACTCACACTCTTCTTCTCCCTTCTTTCTCCTATTCTTTCTATTCCCTTCCCCTTCTTCTTCTCTCTCTCTTTCTGTTGTTTTTCTCTTTCTTTCTCTCACTCTTTCATTTGATTAAGAAGGGTCGAGATTAGCCTTCCATGTTAGTCTTGTTGTTTAGCGATAATGTTGTTGTGCTAGTCAAAGCTATTGTGTCTGCTTTATTACCACGACAGACTAGCCATCATGTCTAGCTAGTCGATATTAGTAATATCGTCTAGTAGTAATTCTGTTGAGCGGGTCTGAGTTACTGAGCCTGTTTTACTGCCATGCTAAGACAATTACTTGTCGGTTTAGTCACTGTGTTGATCTCTTCCCCCAGTCGAATGCTGCTCTCCCCCATTCTTCTTCCGTCATTCTTCTTTTCCTCTTTTTGAATGTGCATGTCCATGTACGTTCACCAAAAAGGCAAGGTGAGGTCTGAAGTCCCACCTGTCTTATAATATTTGCCATATGTGTGTGATTGCAGAAAACATGAGAATACAGGTCAAGGGAGGCGATTCCAAACCAATTTTACTACTGGGGGGTTTTCTTCATGATCTAAGAGGCCGCTCACGCAAGCCAGCCTGAATAAGTCCCGAACCCACCTTAAATTCCTCTCTCATCGGTTGGACCACCTGCCCTTGCACTCGAGCAAGGTTCCTGAGAGAGCGATCTCAAAGTCCCAGGTCTCCCTGAAACCTGAGACGCATGCAGCCCGATCATCCAGATCCGAAGGGCGAGATCAAAGCACCTAACCAGTGGACAATAGTGTACTCGAAATAAACTTCTTCGAGTACCACGTTGTCATGGGCTTTGGGGTAGAAGTGAGCATGTGTTGCTAGCCTTTTCCTTTGAAGCCAAAAATAGCAGTGGACCTACAAGTGTGTGCTCAATCATACAAGTGGCTTGAGAACCACTTTTAGTAGGTTCAGGTCCCAAGAGACCAAGAGCAAGTGAGGTGGTCTGGGGTAGCTTTTGCTTGCTTTGATTCATCAGAGCGATGGCTGAGCCATTTTTCATGACATGTTTAAGTGAGTGTCGAATTGCTTTGAAGCCACTCGGATGGGGTGGTTTGGCGATGGAACCGTGAACATAATGTGTGTGGAGAAAGATACTAATATGAGTTGTCATGGCCCAGTCTTCACCTCGATCCTCGCATAGGTGTGGATGTGGCCCGCACGCAGGATGGAAGACCCTCTCTCAAACAACTGTGGGGGATGCACTCGTGCAGGGCACCTGTGGGTGCGCGGGCACACAAGCTCTCTTGTGTGCGGATAGGAATCAACAATGAGAGAGAATTTACATCAAGGGAGGTACGTTTGCACCCTTGCCTCGACGCTTGGGGTTCGTGGGACACGCTCGAGCTGTTTGCCCTCTTAGAACAATCACGAAGCCCTCCGGCTGTCTGCCAGCACGGTTTGGATGGGGACTCTCTTCAGGTTAAAAGGTCCCTTCTCTCTCTCTCTCGTGCAACTGCAATGGAGCTCGGCTATCCCCCTTTCTGGCTACTTGGCCTAAGAAGGTGTGAGTGAAACACCTTCTCATGATCGGCACTCGCAGGCCTGCTCATGACTGCATGTCCCTAATGGGCACATGTTGTTGCTTAGGGTAGAGCATGCGTAAAAGAGAAGAGAGAGAGAAAGGGCGCGGGACGTGACCAGGCTTGAGAGAGAAAGAGAATGTACTTGCATGGGAAAAGATGTTTTCTCGCTCCAGGAAGGATGTGGCCATACACTTAGGGGTATTTTCTCTCTTTGGAAAAGTTTTCTCTCTCCTCTCTGTAGGATTAAGGGTTTAGAAGCAAAAGACAAGTGAAAACAAGAGTTATGCCTCTATTTTAGCTATGAACGCTGCTCAATAATCCACCCTTTTACAAGTGACTTAAGCTTGCTTATATAGAGGATTCACCAAACATGGGTGAATGCTCAAAAACAAAGCTTAACTACAATAAAGAAAGTAAAATAAAATCCCGAAATTAGGTGCAATGACCAAAATGCCCTAAGACCTTTTATGCTAATGACAGAGTTGTCTCTGCTTGAGGGTCCTTCCGCCATTGCCAGATCTTAGAAGCTTTTATGTTGACTTGTAGCGATGGTTCAGCCGATTTGTTGTTATATCCTTAGTGCTTGTTTAATTCTGAGCATTTTGATGCCCTTTAGTCGTGCTAAGGTAGCCTTTTCCCACGTGAGATGGAAGTCCCGCAAAATTTGTGACCTTCGGTTGCTAATGCCCTTCGACCTATGATGCTCTGAGACTTCATTCTGCTTGCATGTGAAAGAGAAGACTTTCACAGTCATTTTGCACCACGTTTGGTTTGTTTTGGTCTTCATTTGCAGCATTTCCTAGTTTGGGAGGTCACCTGGAAAAGGGATTCTGACGATCGAGCGGGTTTACTTTTTTGGTAAGTTGGGGATTTGTACTTATCGGGACTTGGATGAGGTACAATAGTTATACCAGTTCACAGCTCTTCGCGAGGTGGTTGCATTGAACTCGTCCTCATGATGATTCCATTCGCAGACCGAGTTGTGCTACATAAGGTTCGAGATGTCTTCTTCTTAAAACCTTGATTTTTCTAGTTTTGTGGTCACCTTCTTTCTAGAAGAAGTTTTACTCTGGGCCGCACCACAGTGCATGCCTTAAGTCAAAATGATGGGGCTAACGTGATCTAGAACATGTCAAAGTCTAAACTTTTTCTGGTTCTTGGTGAAGGTATTGTGGGTTCTTCGAAGTCCATCTCGATATGCGATGTTGCAGTCTCCGTGCTTGGGGACTAGTTCAGTGAGGCCGCACCGTGATAGTGTAAAACGTAGCCGTTTTGAGGCCGTACAGGCGTAGACCCCTTTTTAGTGGTCCGATTGAGACCAAATTTGGTCATCGGGGGTTTTTGACATTCTGAAGCTGCTAGCATAGGGCTACAGTTGTAGTGTCTCTCTTTGACGCGATAGCATTCCTCCCAAGTTGCCTGATTTGAGACTTATTTTGCAGCATGACTTTGGTATGTCAGTGTTTTGAGTATTGTCAGAACCAAGTTGTTACCAACTCTCTCCTTATTCGTGTGGGAGGTGTAAGTACGTCAAAAATGATGTATAACAACTTGCCCCGACCAATGTTGCACTTTGAGAGAAGCAAAAAGTGCAACATTCAGAATGAAAACTTTTTCATCGAAGTTCTTCTCTCAAATTCTTACTAAGACGTGTTTATTTCTTATCAACATATATTTTTCTTCTTAGTCACTAGCGCCAGCGCAATCCTTGAGGGGTAGATCTTGCTGAGCTTTTCCCTGGAGGGGGGTAACCAAAGTGGTCTCTAGGGAACTGGTGCCATGCTTTGAGGGCTTTCTCCAAGTCCTACTGGAGTTCATTTTTTTTTGGAGAGCAGACTGATAGGCTATCTTGTGGAGGGTTTACCATTCCATACCAGCGAAATCTTCAAATGACCTAGCTAGCGGGCGCGCTTTTGTGGGTGTTGATCCTGATCTAACAGGTAAGAAAAGAAAGTATGTTTTCGGTCTTTTGGCTGAAGTATATGTTGCCGGAGTTTATGTCGGCACTAGGGCCGGAATTTTTATTTGTCCTTTTGGCTAGAACTTTTGTCGGCGCTGGGGCCAGAATTTTTTGTTGGCTAAAAAAATGGAAAGTAAAACAATGTTTGGCATGGTGTAAACAATCTTAGCAATTCGATCCAGATCGAACGGCTAAGAAGTGGGGTAACATATTACTTATATGTCGTTGGGGTCACATAGAACATTTGACATTAAAGAGGATATCCCTGACCATTTATATTTTATCTTCAAGTCCTTTTTCTTCACCATTTTTTATTTTAAAAAATGCCCCCAGATCAGAAATATTGGTTCAAAACCCAGACCTTTACTTTTGAATTGATGATTTCATGCAATGGTTCCGAACTCTTTTATCATTGGTTCGGAACTGCTAATTCCAAACTCTTGTTTTGTACATGAAAAACACCCTAGTTTCAAACTAGCGTTTAGAAGTGGGTTTTTGTACTCGGAATAATTATAAACCAACAATAAAGACATTAATTTGAGTGTTAGTTCCGAACAAGGGGTATTTTGGGAAATACATAAAAGAGTCAGGAACATAAATTACAAAATATCGAGGACATTTTTTAATTCCACTAAGTATAGGGGAGATTAGCATAAATTTTCTCTGTAATTATAATAGTAGATTATAATACGAGCTTTAAAATCTTTTATATTCTCTTTCAATAGTGATGTTTTTATGATGCAGGGAGAAAATAACATGGGAAAAATAAAAACAAAATGTTGAAAGAATGTACCCTCTCTCAAGGTCTACAAGGAATCCACCCCAAAATAATCTACTCACGAGAGCAAATTTTATTAACTCATTCACTCTTTTACAATGAAGGTAAATGTCTCTTTAAATAGACTAAAAATAGAAAAGAAGATAAACAACTAACTTTCCTACTTTATCTCCCTTAACCTATTTTCTCTCATCCTTATCTTCTCTCCCTTAAATTCACGTGCCACCCACGTTTTACCCATTGTTGAAAAGATAAACCCCCACGTTTTAACCTTATCATATTTACATTCCTAAACTAACTAACCCAATCCATAAATATCAACTCATGCACAAACTCAATGCCTGCCTATCCTTGCGCACCTCCTAATTTAAAAGATAAACTTTAAAAAAAAAAAATGATAAAACTGTAATTTGAATTTTGAATTTATTTTTTTCGCTGCATCATTCTCCCAGGGTTGGGAGAAGCTCGACCTCGAGATTATCAAACTCAAATCTTTTAAGAGCCTTCTCAAAATTTGGTGATGAAGTCCCACCATGAACCTCCGTATTTTTCCTTCAATTTCTTTAAGACTGATGTAAGACTCTTTGCCTGCAAATGTGTTTGAAGAGTAATTGTTAACTACGAGCTTGGGTTGATTATTCCTAACTAAGAATGGATCCAACTCCAAAGAAGCACCACAGCCAATCGATGAACACTTTTGACCATGAAATTTTGGGAGATCGATTTTAATATCAAATCTCATAGTTGCTCTATAGGACGTGGATCTGTCCTATAAAATTTTTCATTACGTTTAAAATCAACATTCTCTGTTTGTTGTGGAATTAATGGTGCGAGCACATTTTTCATGATAAAGATTGTTCTCCAACCACTGTAACCTCTGATCCAACAATTGCATCATTTGATTCATCTCTTGATTCATCTCACGTACTTCAGTTCAAAAATCCTCTAAGGCTTTAGACAAAATTTCTCCCCAACGACCATTCATAGCCGGAGTAGGATTAGCTTGATTCTCTTTTGGTGGCATTGTAAACTCTGGACCTAACTTGCTCTGATATCAATTGATGCAGAGAGAAAATAACATGGGAAAAATAAAAATAAAAGGTTGAGATAATATACCGTCCCTCAAGGTCTGCAAGGGAATCCGCCCCAAAATAATCTCTTCATGAGACCAAATTTTATTAACTCATTCACTCCTTTATAATGAAGAGAATGTCCCTTTAAATAGAATAAAAAAAAAAAGGTAAACTGACTTTTCTATTTTATCTCCCTTAACCTTTTTTCTTTCATCCCTATCTTCTCTCTCTTAAATTCATATGCCACCCACGTTTTACCCAATTTTGAGAAGATAAACCCCCACGTTTTAACCTTATCCTATTTACATTCCTAAACTAACTAACCATTCTCCCAGGGTTGGGAGAAGCTCGACCTCAAGCTTATCGAACTCAAATCTTTTAGTAGCCTTCTCAAAAGTTGGTGATGAAGTCCCACCATGAACCTCGGTTTTTTCCTTCAATATCTTTAAGACTGATGTAAGACTCTTTACCTACAGATGTGTTCGAAGAGTAATTGTCGACTACGAGCTTGGGTTAATTATTCCTAACTAAGAATAGATCCAGCTCCAAAGAAGCACCATATCCAATCGATAAACACTTTTGACTATGAAATTTTGGTAGATCGATTTATATATCAAATCTCGTGGTTGCTCTATAGGACATGGATCTGTCCTATAAACTTTTTCATTATGTTTGAAATCAACATTCTCTGTTTGTAGTGGAATTAATGGTCCGAGCACATTTTTCATGATAAAGTTTGTTCTCCAACCACTGTAACCTCTGATCCAACAATTGCATCATTTGATTCATCTTCTGATTCATCTCACGTACTTCAGTTCAAAAATCCTCTAAGGCTTTAGTCAAAATTTCTCCCCAACGATCATTCATAGCCGGAGTAGGATTAGCTTGATTCGCTTTTGGTGGCATTGTAAACTCTGGACCTAACTTGCTCTGATACAGATTGATGCAGAGAGAAAATAACACTGAAAAAATAAAAATAAAAGGTTAAGCGAATATACCCTCTCTCAAGGTCTGCAAGAGAATCCACCCCAAAATAATCTCTACACGAGACCAAATTTTATTAACGCATTCACTCCTTTACAATGAATGGAAACGTCATTTTAAATAGACCAAAAAAAAAAAAAAGATAAACAACTTACTTTCATATTTTATCTCTCGTAACCTATTTTCTCTCATCCCTATCTTCTCTCTTAAATTTACTTGCCACCCATATTTTATCCAAAAGATAAACCCCCGCGTTTTAACCTTATTCTATTTACATTCCTAAACTAACTAACACAATCCATAAATATCAACTCAAGCACAAACTCAATGCCCACCTATTCCTGCGCACCTCCTAATTTAAAAGATAAACTTAAAAAAAATAAATAATAATAATAAAATTGTAATTTGAATTTTGAATTTTGAATTTCTTTTTCTTGTTACATCATTTTACTATTTTGATTTCATCATGACTCATTTTTTATTTAAAATAAATTGTAAAATACAAAATCAAATTAATTTTCCCATAAAATTTCCATGCTTCAAGTGTTATTGACAGCCATTTTCAAATCTTTTATAATGAATTCTTACATGCTTCGTAAATACTTATTTTGAAATTTCTACAAAACAGGTAATAGGAAACCTATTTTCTTTTTTTGTTATTTTAATAATTCAATATTTTAAAATGGCTTATTATGCTTTAGAAATAAAGACATTAATTTGAGTGTTAGTTCCGAACGAGGGATATTTTGGAAAAATACATAAAAGAGTCGGGAACATAAATTACAGAATATCGGGTACATTTTTTAATTCCAGCAAGTATAGGAGACATTAGCATAAATTTTCTTTGTAATTATAATAGTAGAATATAATACGAGCTTTAAAATCTTTTATATTCTCTTTCAATAGTGATGTTTTTACTACTTTGATTTCATCATGACTCATTTTTTTTATTTAAAATGAATTGTAAAATACAAAATCAAATTAATTTTCCCATAAAATTTTCATGCTTCAAGTGTTATTTACAGCCATTTTCAAATCTTTTATAATGAATTCTTAAATGCTTCGTAAATACTTATGTTGAAATTTCTATAAAACATGTAATAGGAAACCTATTTTCTTTTTTTGTTATTAATAATTCAATATTTTAAAATGGCTTATTATGCTTTAGAAATAAAGACATTAACTTGAGTGCTAGTTCAGAAGAAGGGGTATTTTGGGAAAATACATAAAAGAGTCAGGAACATTAATTACAAAATATCGGGGACATTTTTTAATTCCACTAAGTATAGGGGATAATAGCATAAATTTTATTTGTAATTATAATAGTAGAATATAATAGGAGCTTTAAAATCTTTTACATTCTCTTGCAATAGTGATGTTTTTACTATTTTGATTTCATCATGACTCATGTTTTTATTTTAAATAAATTGTAAAATACAAAATCAAATTAATTTTCCCATAAAATTTCCATGCTTCAAGTGTTATTTACGGCCATTTTCTAATCTTTTATAATGAATTCTTAAATTCTTCGTAAATACTAGTATTGAAATTTCTATAAAACAGGCAATAGGAAACCTATTTTCTTTTTTTGTTACTTTAATAATTCAATATTTTAAAATGGCTTATTATGCTTTAGAAATTATTTATATCTAATTTTTAAATTTTTGAATACCACAAAGTTTTTAAAATTTTCAAATCATTAAAATAAATTAATTTTTCTACAAAACAAAAGAATATAAATTTTGGAAAAAATATCATTAAAGGGGATGAACCCCTTATAATGCCCTTAAAGGAGTTAAATTTTCTCGAGCAACATTTTGAGGGTGTATATCTCTTTTTCCATTTTAATTAGATACCTCGTTAGTAGAAAAAATACTTAAATTTCCCTCATTCAATATTTAGAATGTGGAAGAATCATGGATAATTCTGTAATTTGAGCCCTAAGAGGCCTCAATTGAATGACAGAAATATCCCTATTTGTTCTATATTACAAATAAGAAACACATGATTCTAACTTAAAAAATACAAAACACATGATAAAATTTGGTGGTGCACCTTACTTTAATTGTTTAAGGCTGCAACCTTATGCAAACCACACCCTTAAATTTAGGGACTCCACACTCAAAGCAAAATTGAGGATGCTTATCCTTATTTTCCAACTTCTTATCATTGTATACATTTACTTTTCAAACTTAGGAATGGGCTCAAGGCATAAGGGAAAAGGATGACAGGCGCCATAATATGATGTCTTAAGTTCCATTCCTACCACAAATGAGTGACCATTATCCCCACATGACTACCAAAAAGAACAAATACAACAGCAACAAAAAATATAATGAAACCTCAAGTCTTTCAACTGGCCAGAGCCGTCCATGTTATTCCTAATTAAATGAACCAACAAATATTTCCTGAATCAAGAAACATTGACTTGTATTAAATACCATTTTATCAGTTTTATATTTGAAAAGCTCCTTTCATCACACATGATATGCAATACCAAGATCTTGATCATATCAGTCCTTTTATAACGTTGTGATTATGGTTGTCTTTAGTTTGTCTCCATAACTATTCTATCACATTCATATACATCATGCACTTGAATATTATTCATACATGCAACCATCAGTAAATAAACACCTGCACCTCTCTCTCACTCTCTCTCTTTGGAGTATAGATTCACTGCTCCCGCGGGAGCATTTCCTTCATTCAAACCACCACCCGCAAAACATTCCCCCCCCCCCCGACCCCCTTCCCCGTTCGAGCAACCCTCTTTGCTGTTCTCACGTAAAACTAATGAGAAATGTGGTTTCAATATTGAAAATCTTTGTGATAGCTTTAAAATATATTTTCACTTTTAATTATAAAATTTAAAGCTTCAAAAATAGTGTAAATCGAGCAGATCTATAAAAATTTGAAAATCTTGAAAATTGACGATCCAAAATTCGTTACAAGGTACACTATTTCCGAAACTTGAAATCCATTTTTTTCTAATGTCCATGCATCTTGATGTTGAGATGATCAATTTAAGGATAATTAGGCATCAAAACAACCTCTTATAGTGAAATTTTCGAGGTGGGCTCTAATTTGATTGTTTAGAGCCTCGGCTCTATATAAATTTTTTCTTATTTAAAAATAAAAATAAAACAATTTCAAATGCATTCTGTTTGCCAAAAATTTTTTTTTGAATAGAGACCCTCCAATGTCTCTAGCCAATTCTAAATGCTTAAGAACTCAATATCTATTGACTATGTGCTTAAGAACTCAATATCCAAATATTATTTTTGAAAATGATTATCGATGATTTTTGTTTGTTCCACAAATTTCAGATCGAACAGCATTTTCCTAAGTTGCTCTTTCACCCTAGGGAACAAGTCCACAGTATGCACCTGTAGGGGCATGTACATGCTCTTTATTACATTGCAATAATGCCCGAACAAATTTCAAATTCATCAAGGTACATATTTTCTTTGGGTGCCTTGTATAAGACACCAACCTCAAACAATCCAAGTGAGGGGCGCCTCCAAATTATGCTTAAAAACGTAGTTTTGTTACCAATAGACTTTGTGATAGCCAAAGTTATTTTCATAAATAGTAAATTTAAAATTTTAAAAAATGATGCAGATTGAGCGAATCTATAAACATTTAAAAATCTTAAAAATAAACTGTCTAGATAATATCTTATAAGATAAACTATTTTAAAGAGAATTGTTTCATGCGGGTTGGACCGCATTTGTACAATATGCGGTCCAGAGGTATAAAGCATCCATCAATGTTTTCTTAATATAATTATTATTTTATTTTTTCATACTCATGATGTTTAAAGATTACATATTCTGTAAAAATTAGAATCAAATTATATTTAAAAAATATATTTATTGTCAAGCCTGCATTTCTATAATATGCGGTTAGGCTGTATAGAAACCGTGTCCCTATTTTAAAGACTTGAAATTAATATTTTTTTCATATACACACATCTCGCGGTCAAGATGATCGATTAAGGTTTTGCATAAGGGTGGCAATGGACCGGACCAGACCCGGCGAGTAGATCTGACCTCGAGTCTGGATGCGGGTTCAAATTTTGGACCCAGAAAGTCAGGTCCGGGTCCGACCCATTGCCACCCCCAGTTTTGAAGTGTCAAGACAACCTGATAGGTTTATAAGGTATGCCTTAATTCTATGGTGGACACCTGATACAAACTTTTTGCATTTCTGTTTAAATTGATCCATGATTTATGTTTGAATTGATCCATGATGGTTGTATTGTCCAGTATGTTTGGCGTATATACATGGGCTTAGCCGTGAGGCCTAAATTCAGTTTATGTCTTTCTTCCTTGTCGTATTCCAACCACCACCACAGAATGTGGCAAAATCCATTTTTAAAGCAACACACCCCATTCCTCCAAGGCCGGCCATTAACATTTAATACTAAACTGTCCTAAAGCTTTTGTTTCTTCATAACAAAACGGCTTCCTCCCATACAATACTTCTCTGTACTCTTCCCAATGATTTCTTCAACATACCTCTCTCTCTCACACACACAATAAACCAGTGTTCTACTCGGGAATGTCCTTACAATTAACTCCATTATCCCAAAACTCTCTTGGAATTTCAAAGATGCTGAGACAGGTTCTACTGGCTCTGATACTGAGCTCCATGACCCAACTCTCTGAATCTGATGAGAAAGCTCTGTCTTACAATGGTGGGAAAATCATGACAGAGCCAATAAAGCTCTCACTCCTCTGGTTTGGCAACAAATGGCAGAGTTCAGGGCAAGAAGCCCTACGTAATGCTATTCTTTCTCTAACATCCACCACTCCAACAAGCTCCGAGGTTCCCACGTTAAGAAAATGGTGGGAAATTATCAGACAATACACAGACTCTTCTGGCAATCCAGCAACTGGTAATGTGAACCTAGGACCTCAATGCTCATACACAGGCCCCACTCTAAATGTAACCGTAAAAACCATCATGGGTATTGGCGGGGCAGTCTTTAACAAGACTCTAATAGGTAAATTTGGATCAGCGCTGAACTGTGATCGAGTTTTTACAGTCGAAAACAACACTATCTACCATGTTCTGTTTGATGATGGTGTAGGTTTTAATAACTCCGATGAAAATGGTGAACTAAGAAGCAGGTGCAGTGGGGAATTCGAGCCTATAGAAACTGGAGGTGGGCTCGTTAAAATGGTGTGGGCTCGAAAACCAACAGGCCCAAGCGATCAGTGCTCGTGGGTCATTTCAGGTAGGTCAGAGATGGGTCCACCAAATGGGGATAAAGGGCTCGATGACATGATTGGCTTTGTGCTTGGAAACATAGCTGAACAGGTCACAAATGGGGATGACAGAGGCTGGACTGATGGATTTCATGGAGTTAGCAGCCTCTGTGCATCTCAAATGGAGACTGGTGATGTTTCCCCTGCCTTTGTCGATCCAGTGAGCAAGGTGAGGTTCAACATGATTGGGACGAATGCTTACAGGTACATGGTGCAGGAGATATGGGATCAGAGAATCAAGAATTGTGCCCTGCAAATTTCTGGTATGAAGAAGAGTTTCTTGTTCTTATCAAAAGCTAAGTGATATATGAGAGAGAGAGAGAGAGAGAATTGTAATTATCTATTTGAAATTCACAGGTCTTTTCTTCATAGGTGAACTTACAAAAGCAACCCTACGTTTTCTTTCATAATGAAAAAAAAAGCAAGTCGTTAACTGTAACCAGAATTGTACCCAATTTTATCTCCTAGAAAACCAAATTGTGCAGATTTTCCATGAACTCTCCTAACGGTAACTTGATTTTATGATGATGATGGAAGACCATCAATTCTTAAGTCTAACCATAATCTACCCATTATCTTGTAAAAAGGCCAAATTTTTAAACAAATTCCCATGAATAGAGATTTTTCAATGAATCATTCTACTGCAACTGACTTCAAATATATCCAACAAGTTCCATGATATCTTTGAAACAAACAATTTTGTTAGCAAAATCTGCCATATTCCTATAATGATCTAATAATGTCAAGAAAAGAAGAGCCTTCTTTCTAGTTGTTATAAACCACATGATTCTTGCTATTTTTCCCCCTTGATTGTTAACACAAATCCTCAAAGCTACTTCTGAATGCCTCCTTTTTCCTTTTTCGTCACTTAACAGAAGAATGTAGCAGTACTGTCACATATGCGCAAGTCAAAGGATATATAAGTTGCGGGATCACAGTAAACCACTCCACTGGATTACAACCATACCCACCAAGCCAAAAATGCACCTGGAAAATCCATTACCCATCTGCAAAGTTCATCTCTTTCACTCCCAATTATCTCTTAATTGCACCAGAGGACACCCTCAATATTTGCAAATCAGAGTCAAATCATAAGTCATGCATATATTTGAAATCAGATGACATGAACCTACAGACCAGAAACAAAAAAATCATGGGCTCAGAGGCTTATGTTGCGTTCTCCAGCGGAAGCCAAGTGCCTCCTCAATCCAAAGGATGGGAAATTAAATACTCAGCAGGTAAATCGCATTTCATGACTTCAGTATTCAACTGGGAATCAATCTTAGCAATCCTTTGGAGTTCCTAATTTAAGATATTCTAAATTACAACTAATCAAACGTATTGTCTCCAAAAGAGTTACAAAACAGAAGTTTCAGTTTCAACCTCTAATCAAAACTTTGTCTGAAATCAGGATTTTGAATTCTTGTAAGCAATTATTAATTCCCCTGTTACCAGTTTCTTTATGTTTTGAAGATATCTAACAGTAGATTGAACTCACAATTTCCAGGACTTTGTGATGGAACACGAGATATGTATCAACGTTCCGGTGACATCAGTTATAGCCTGCCAACAGGATTTTCATACACCGAGGGACTCAATTGTAAATGGGTTCTCCATGGAAAACCAGGGACCCTGGTTTCTTTGAACTTCACTCACATCAACACCTCAAAGGACTTGGATTTCTTACTCATATATAATGGCACAGGAGAACTGATGAATGACCGCCTCTTCAACTTCTCCGGCATTTACTCTGATAACAATCTCCCTCGGGTAAACTTAACAGGAAAGGTCACTGTTATTTTTAAAACCCAAACAGAAGATGGCAATGGCTGGTCTGTGAATTACTACATTTCATCACCAGCCAATCAATATGATTCATTTAAGTTAATCCTGGTTTTTGTATTGGTGGCCATATTTATGGCATTTTGCCTGGTTGTTATCATTCAAACTCTACCCAAATGGGAAAAACTTCTAAATAAGAGAGAAAATGAGAAGATTGAAAGTGACCTTCCAAATAAGCTCCGGTCCGTGAAACTTGAAATCGAAAGGGAGGAATATTACATAGGATCAAGCCCTTCAGTAAGGGTTTACAGAGCAATTCTCACAGATGGGCATGTAGTTGCAGTGAAATCCTTAAGCCACACAAGGCGCGAAGTTCCATTAGAGGAAGAAATTCTAATAAAATCAAGTCACCCCAACATAGTTTCATTGATAGGTTATTCTCACGATAAGGTGGGAAGAAGGGTGCTAATATTTGAATTCATGACGAGGGGATCTCTGAGCTCAAACCTAAAAGAAAGTGGAGGAGTCATAGGTTGGGAGAAGAGATTAACAATGGCCTTACAGGTATCTTCGGCCCTGCAACATCTCCATATGTACTCAAAACCACCAATATGCCATGCCAACCTGAACTCAAAAAACATTTTCTTGGATGATTCATGGAATGCAAAGTTGGGGGGGTTTGGGAATGCAGCACACTGTAGACAAGATAGCTTGGGCCGCACAAATAGAACAGAAATGGCTAAGGATGTTTGCAATTTGGGCTTACTGCTAATGGAGCTTCTAACAGGGAAAGATATGGATGAAGGGTATGATTCTCTGTTTGGTCTAATGGAGTGCATCAGTGAGGTGAATGCATTGGTTAAAATTCATAAGTTTCTTGATCCAAGACTGGAGGTCCCTAAAGAGGAGAGCAAGTACATGGGGTTGGTCAAGTTGGGTGAGGTTGCTAAATGGTGCGTGTATAACTGCAGAGGTGAAGTAATCTTCCCAAATATTGGAGATGTTGTGTTGGGCCTGAACCAAGTGAAGCAGTTGTTTCAGGTGTCATTCCCTCATTAAACTAAAGATAAGCACTTGCAAATAGATATATGTAAAGTAGTTACAAAAATAGTAGGGAGAAGAATAGTACTGGAGAGATGTATAGGATGTAAATAATTTTACAGTAAAGAATCGATAGGTGTTATTTTTTCCCCCAAGTATCATAAAAAATGAGTTTAGAATATGTAGCCATCGAGTTCCGCAGGTACTCCACTGTTATATATACATGGCAAGCATGATTGAATCATATGGCGTATTAATGCATTAGTACTAAGCATGCACATGGCTCTGCCCAATCTGTTTGAAAATAAATAGAGAAGGGTGACTCCCTAGCAGGAGCTCAGCCAGGGCTCGCCCATCTACAAAGGAGCATAAACTTCTCACCATCCCTCCCGCCTTCCCATCTTCAAAATTTTGAAAGGATAAAATTCCTTATTTACTGATTAGAGTGTAACAAGGTTAGCAATATCATAGGCTGTGTTTTTGTAAACTTAGATTCACAAGCTCCACTAACCATTGTTTGTATGTTACTGGGGGATTATAAGGTTAGAAAACCCTTTATATGTATGGGAGAATGTTCCTTTACATGTATGGGAGAATGTTATGCTAAAAAAATCATATAAACACACAAACATACACTTATACATATATACATATATACATACATATAAACACACATACATACACTTACACATGCATACATACATACATGCATAGATCAGCCAAAGTATCCCTTGTAATGTTTATCTTTAAATGAAACAAAATCCAACAGATTATGTAAGAACTAGTATAAGATTCTTAATACATGGAACACTCACCATTAAATTCTCACTATTTGTCTCCCACCACAAAAAATAGGAAAGTCTATAATGATATCATTTACCTTTGAAAAAAGGTGGTCACAATTGATCTTGACCACGGGTTGTGATATTGGGTGGTTGCAGTTATTTTATAGACCAAGCTCAAAGCCCAAAAGAAATTTTATCGAACTTTGTGATACATCCAATCTATCATATTTCACATTGGATGGTTATAAGTAATTGTGACCTCCATGTATGAAAGATAAATGGTCTCATTGTATACAATCCCATAAAAAATTATTGTTCATATTTTGTGAGCACAAGTTTTTATTAATTCGGATTTTTTTTTTTTTTTGCAATTGCCAGATGACACTCTGACACTGTCTAGATTGATGCCAAAAGAAACCCAAATGCAGTTCAAGTGGTCTAAACCATGGAAGACCCAATGTTAACCATAATTGTTATGTTTTGTAACACTAACACATCAACGAAAGTTGAGAAAAAAGGGACAAGCCTCTAAGCATGGCAAGTGGCAAGTGTTGGATTTGAGGGATGCAGAAATCTGTTGCATACTTTTCACCTCTTCAAGGCTAAGTTTGACAATTGGAAAAATTGGGGTTCTCCTCATGTTTTCCCAGTTTGCAAACGTCCCCCCCGCCAAACTCTCTCTCTCTCTCTCTCTCTCTCTCTCACAGCAGCACTGCAATTAGCCCTAATTACTTGCTACCATCGAAGGCTTTCTCTCTCACATGCTACTTTCTCGCCATTCAGTCACTCTCAACATTCTCATTTTAGGTGATTTTTAATTTTATTTGTGCCGAATGGTATTTTTTCATTGTTAACATGGCAGAAAATGTGTTGAACAGGGTTTTTCTTCCTAGTTACAAGCCAGTCCAGCACATTTCTGTAGGACTGCATTTTTTACCATCTTCTAGTCCAACACATTTCTTGCCGAACCATGGAAAAAACAATGGAAATAAAAGGTGTAGCACCAAAGTGTGACGAACTGGTAATGAGACACATTTTTTGCCATGTTCTACATATTTTGTATGAGACTGCACTTTCCTATTTCGAGTAGAGGCAGAGAGAGAGAGAGAGAGAGATTGATACTGAGATGGGGAGAGAGAGAGAGAGATTGATACTGAGATGGGGAGAGAGAGAGAGAGAGATTGATATTAGGTGGGGACGTTCTAGCAATGACGGGATAGCAGGGGGAGCTAGGGGAGGAAGCTTGAGAGGATGATGGGTTTATGGCTCAAAAGGTTTCTGTGAGGTTTGATTTATCAGGAGGCTTGCTTTCGGGTGTAAATTTTCCTGTTCTTGGTTCTTTATCCCTCCCGAGCTTCGAATGATATTTTTGGCTTGAGTGATTGGGCTAAAAGGGGATTGGGATTATCGTATACACTGGTTGTAAAAATTCTGGGGAAGAATAAGATTGTTTTCTTTCTGCGTGCCAAGGAGGAGGCTTTGGTGGCATTGTCTAATCGCTTCGTAAGAGTTAGAGGTAAGCTCTTGTCGTTAGATTTTTGGAAACCTTCATCCCATTTATCCTACTTTAGGAAGGAAAGTCTTTGGATTAGATTGTCAGATATTCCCTTTCATGCTTGGACGTTGGATACTATCAGAAAGTTGACTACTATAGTTGTGGAGAATTTTGTGATGTTGATAAAGACTCTCTTAGTGGGGTGGATCTGAGGTTTGTACGAGTCCGTATCTAGATGTTGTGTGGGGCCTCTATTCCCAAAATGGTGAGACTACAAGTGGGGTCAAGAATCTTTCTCTATTAAGATTTCCATAGAGGTTAAGGTGGAGTATAAGTCTCATCCTGTAGCAGAGATGGTCTCTGATCAATGTTAGCAAGTCGATGGTTGGCAGAGGTTCTCTCATCGTCATATTACTACTCCAGTGGTAAAGGCTCAAGCTATTCCGGATAAAGAAATTCTGGTAGTCGATCACCGGAATTCTAAGAGTCGGCTTGGCCGCCATAATAGGAATTTTCAGTCAGGGAAGTTGGGATTTTAAAATTTGAAAATTAGGAAACGTTGAATTCCTGTGGGACATTTTGAAGAAAGCACAGCTAGTTTCTCATTCGTTGTGTTGAACGCTTCTCCCGATGATACAGGTCTACAACGCTCTGTTGATCAGGTGGGAACAATGAGCTTTCCATCTATCGAAAATTTAAAAGTAGGGTGGGAAGGTGGCGTATCTCTGCCATCGAAATTCATGGCACAAGTTCCACAAATAATGGTAGCGAGGGAGGATTATGTGGTTGCAGGCCTGTTATTCATGCTGGCTCAATGGGAAGAGGGAAAGGGCGCCTTCATCTTCCCCTAAAGCCTTCTTCCGTTTTGCTGATGCTTAGTCGGTGGGTTTTGATTGCAAACTGTGATATTTTCTCATAGTCTCTGCCTTAGTGATTGCAGGCCATCATTTGTGCTTGTCTCTGGTGCTTCAAGTGGTGCTAGTTAAACTGGGGAATATGCATCCTCTTCAGCACTATCATGCTGCTAGGAAGATTTGTTCGCATCCTAGGTCAGCCTTTGATCCTTTGACGATCGACCCTTTGGCTATTGTGGTAATTGAGGAGGCTGAGGAGCAACTAGTTTTGGAGAAAGGGGAATCTATGCTCGAGGCTTTGGAAGATCTTCAAGGTGGTAGTTTTGAGGCTGAGGTGTGGGCTCAGGAGCAAGGGTTAGCGCTAGTTGAAGTGGATATCTCCCTCCACTTAATGTTATTCGTCAGGAGGATAGACCCCTTTTACTTCATATAGTTGCTGAAAACGTTAGGGCACCAGTTTTGGAGGCATTACCAGTACAGATGAATCCTATGGAGTAAGTTCAAGATAATCTAGAAGAACACAAGGTTGCCTCAATTGTGACTAATAGTAGGATGGACTTTGACATTTCGATTGGGGTGGTTTTCAAAGAAATTATTGAAAAGAAGAAGGCTGAGTCTAAAGGAAAACGAGTCAATGCGAAGGAGAAGTTATGTGATATTGGGAAGACTCCTATCAAAAATGGGGGTAAGACTAAATCTAAAGGCAAAAGCGCGGTGAAGGATTCGAGGTCCTCTGCGAGGCTGCTGGCTCGAGGATTTTTTCTTGATGATGTTGCTGCTAAAAGAGTCATCATCCCAGATGAGCAGATTATTAAAGTGAGCTCAGGACTGTCTTGTTCCTTATCAGCTGTGGAAGAAGCGATGGATGAGGCTATGGAGGAAGCACTGCTTCTTGAAGAAGTTTACTTCGGCTCGAGCAGAGACGACCCAAGTTCCTCATCTTCTAAACCTTTTTAGTGATTATTATTTAGTGGAATGTAAGAGGTTTATGTGACCTCAAATGTAAGAAAGATGTCCTCTTTTTTGTTTGTAAGTTTAAGCCTACAGTACTTTTTCTGCAGGAAACCAAACTTTCAAGTCCTAATTTGTCTGGTGTCAGGGAAGTTTGGGGTTCTGGTTTTTCTGGACTTTATGGGCATTGACTCAGTTGGGGCTTCAAGGGAACTGTGGATATCATGGGATCCTACAGTGTTGTAGTCTTTTTGCTCTATGAAAAAAGATAAATTTTTTGTTAATGGCTTTGTGGGACCTAATTCTAGTTTTCATTGAGGGTTGATGAATATTATGAGCCACAACCTTTTTCTCTTAAAGAAATATTTGTTAATGAGATGTCAGACTTCATTCTTAATTTTGACTATCCCATATGTTCAAGGAGGATTTTAATTTCATCAGGTGGCCGAATGAGAGTAGCTTTAGTGGACCTATTACTTCAGCCATGTGCTTGCTCAATAGATTTATTGAGTCCCATGATCTAATTGATTTGCCTATTTCAAGCACTGTCTTTACTTGAACTAATGGAAGTACCTCGAATTTTTCAATGTCCAAAATTGACAAGTTTTTTGTGTCAAGGGATGGTCAGATGCTTTCCCCCTTGCTTCGATTAAAGATTTACCTAGGCTTTCATCTGACCATACCCCTATTATGCTTTATTCTAAAATTGTTTCAGGGGAACCTAAACCTTCTAGGTTTGAAATAGGTTGGCTCCAAGATAAGGAAGTTATTGATATTATTAAAATTACCTGGAAAAATATCATTTCTTATGGCTCTCTAGATTTCCAACTTCATAAGAAGCTTTTAAATGTTAAGCATAAGCTTATTGCTTGGAAACAAGAAAAGAGGTACCTTGTCAAAGGTAAAATTGAGGAAGTATTGAGAAGCATAGAAGAGATGGACTTCATTATCCAAAATTGAGAGTTTAGTCAAAGGATATGATAGTGGAGAGATGTGAAAAAAAAAAAGAGTTGTAGGAGCTAAGAAGAATATAAGAGGTGTACTGGAAGCAGAAGTCTAGAGTCAAATGGCTGAAAGAGGGGAGTCTAAATGCAGAAATTTTTCATGCCATTACGAATGCTCGCAATCAACATAATGATGTTTCTGGTTTGTTGATTCAAGGAGTTGATCCTGATGATTGCAATGAGATGACGAATGCTATCATTAGGCATTTCCAAAAAGTATTTCTTACAGAGGTGAAGGCTACCCTTCGATTAAATAGAGTGGATTTCAATGTTCTTCTTCCAGATCAGCTTGCTTCTCTGAAGAAAGAAGTTTCATTGGAAGTGCTAAATAAAGCAACTTTTTCTTTGCCGAGTGATAAAGCACTTGGCCCAAATGGATTCCCTCTAATATTTTTTCATAAGTCTTGGAGTTTGATTAATAGGGAGTTGTTGGAATTGTTAGGGGATTCTTTAAGAGAAGAGAATTATTTAAAGGGATGAATTCCACTTTTGTAGCATTGATTCCTAAGAAGTCAGTCATTGTTAATCTTGGTGACATTAGACCTATTAGCCTTCTTATGAGTCTTTATAAAATAGGCTAAAGTGCTTGCTAAATGGCCAAAGATAGTATTACCGACTATTATCACAAGCCCTCAGTCGGCATTCATCAAGGATAAGATGATTTTTTATAGTGTTTTGATTACACAAGAGTGCATTCATTCTAAAATACTGAGTGGTACTGCTGGGGTGGTGATAAAATTGGATATGGAAAAGGCATACGACAAGGTGGAATGGAGTAAATTTTTGGAAATTATAAAGAATATGGGCTTTGGTGAAAAGTGGAGAAATTGGATTTATGGGTGTCTGTCCTCTACACACTTTACCATTATGTATAAAGGGAGCCTGATTGGTTCTTTAATGCTTCTCAGGGTCTTCGTCAAGATGACACTCTGCTCTTTTGCTGGGCTGAGGTTGATCAAATAAGCCATATTGCCACTTTCTTGAGATGTTGTGAGGTGGCCTTAGATCTTAAGGTCAATTTTGAGAAAACTACAATGGTTGGCAGGCATTGTGATGAATCTATGATCATAGAGATTGCTGAGACTTTGGGGTGTAAGGTAGAGATGTTTCCAATCACTTATATAGGGATGTCCATCTCTTACAGTCGACTTCCGCTGGCTGTCTGGGATAAAGTTATCCAGAGGATTCAATTTAAACTTGATTTATGGAAATAAAAATACCTATCTCTAGGGGAAAGGATAACTTTGGTGAAGGCGTGCCTATCGAATTTACCAATATATCAAATGTCTATTTTACAAATTCCTTCATCAGTACCCAGAAAATAAAAAGTCTGATGAGGAATTTTCTTTGGGGTTCCTCAAGAGAATATAAAAAATACCAACTTCTTAGATGGGATAGGGTGTACACGCCTAGAGGAGAGGGTAGTTTGCGTATAAAGAAAATTAAGCCAAGCCCTACTTTGTAAATGGTGGTAGAGAAGTTTGAATTACAAAGATTAGCTTTGGTATAAAGTGATTGCCGTGAAATATAGAAAGGATAGGCATAAAAAGTACCAACTTCTTATATGGGATAGGGTGTGCACTCCTAGAGGAGAGGGTGGTTTGAGCACAAGGAAAATTAAACTGGTAAATCAAGCCCTACTTTGTAAATGATGGTGGAGAAATTTGAATTACAAATATCAGCTTTGCTATAAAGTGATTGCTGCGAAATATAGAGAGGATAGGTATGGGATGTAAGCAGGTACGAGGAATGGTATTAGAGGAATGTCTTATTGTTGGAGATCTATTATTTTTTGTAAATTGCTGATTCACAGGAATATTCGACGGAGTTTGGGTGATGGCATCTGTATATATCTTTGGCATCAGAAATGTCTTAGTTCATCGCCCTTGAAATATGACTTCCCTCAATTATTTCAAAGGATGGATAACCCTAATGTGGTTATTGCTAATAACTATAAGATCAAGGGTAATCATGTGGTGTGGACAATTAACCTTCCCTACAATAGGATTTTGGAAGATCTTCTGAGTTTTCTGGCCTGTTGGTTGTTCTTAATGAAGTATACATCCCTCTTAATGCAGTCGATGAGGTAGTTTGGGATATTGATAAAGATGGGAAAATTTTGGTTAAATCCATGTATCATTGGCTATTCCATTATCGGTTGAGATGGTCAATACTGGTTTTAGCCAAAATTTAGAAGTGGCCTTTACCGCTCAAAGTGCAAGCATTCTTATGGCTGGCAATTCAAGATGGTATTAATTATTGATAATATCATCATGAGAGGGAAGATTTTACCAAATGTCTATCTGTTGTGTAAAGGGGATGATGAAACAGATGCTCATCTGTTTCTCCATTGTCCTTTTACTTTTAGAATTTGGTGCTAGTTCTTTGGCCAGATTGGGATTGCATTGGTTATACCTCAAGAAGTTATAGGTATCATCTCAAACTTATTGTTATCCTTTTTACCACAAACTGCTTTGGTGGCAAATTGTGAGAGGGGGACTCTGTGGGAGGTTTCAAAGGAAAGAAATAGAAGAGTGTTTGATGGGATTAACTTGTCTTTTGAGATCGACTGTGTCTGCCAAATCTCAGCACCGGTTGTGTCCGCTAACGCTTAGCACTAGTTGTTCACTCAAACTCTACCGTCGGTTGAGCTTGTCAATGCTCAGGGCTGGCTATGTTTGCCAACTAATAGCGTCGACTGTGTTCGAACTCTCACACATGCCACGGATTCTAGTCGTGACACCTTATGCCGACTGACAACTGTTGCCACGTCCTTCAGCGCTGCCTGACACCCAAGAAAATGCCAACAGTTGCCATGTCTTGCTCCTTCGCTTGACACACGAATGAGGTAACCGTACACCTTCCCTACGACGGTCTACCTTTAGTAACTAATCGTTTTCTTGGACTCTTCGGTTTCCATTCGAGCTCCTCTGCCGTTCCTGAAAAACCTCTGCAACTTTCCCTAAGTTATCGAGAAACTGCAAAACAACACTGGTAAACTCCCAAGACTCGTGAAAATGCCCACCGCTGCACTTCCTGCCACTTATACCATCGAAATACCATGGCCGGAGTTCTCCTACTTCCTAAAAGTGTGCACTGCTGCTCCAACCCACAAAATCTCATTCTAAAACTCCTTGTCCTCTCAAAAAATTCCCTGGAGAACTCTATTTTTCTTCCTCCCTTTTCCTGTAATCCACGGCAGAGTTTTGATCGTTGAAACCTTCCCCGCAAAACCTTTGCTGTACTTTCTGAAACTTCTACTGGGCACTCTCTGCTCATTATTAAAGAAAATTTTTACCTTCGATGAAAAGTGAAGAAAATGGGGTTTTACTCCCTATATAATCAACATTACCCTAAAACACCCCTCACAAACTGAGAATTCCAGTCATGTCCTGGAAAGCCAAATGACGATGGGCCGGGTCGAGCTTTGACTTAAGGCTCGAAGCAACTCTCATCGTTACTGAAAAAAATTTCAACAAGCGGGCTAAACCGGGTGGAGGTCGGGTCATGGCCCGAATGTTGATCCACACCCAACACCGACTGCATTGTTGAAGCTACCTAGCGTTGGCTATTTTTTCAGCAACTTAGCGCTGGCTGTGTTCTTAAACAACTCAGCACCGACTGTATTCAGGCACGTGTCATCCTCAGCATCGGCTGTGTTTTTAACCTCCAGCGCTAGCTGACTGGTTAACAAGTAGTGCTGTCCATCTTCAGCACCAATTGCATTTTCAAAGACTTAGCATCGGCTGACTGATCAAGAAATGATGGTTGCTGCACCTAGCTCCGGTTGTATTTTAAGCAGCCTAGGCCGAAGTCGTGAGTCCCTATCATTATTATCTCCAGTAGAACTACACCTTGACCCTAACCAGTTGCCCTCAGCAAAGTGGTACCCAAGTCGACTAACCTTAGGCCATGACTTCTCATCCTCAGTAAGAAAACCATGCCTGTACTATTATCCCAAGTAGAGTTAGGATCATTCTTGCTACTGTAACCCCCAATGATCTCTAATGCTTATAAAAGACCCACATTGGTCACCTCTTACCCGATAAGGTTAGCTTTCCTATCTGGACCCCTCATCGGTCCTACCTATCTTATCCTCAAGAAGTTAGATCGCTGTCCACAGACCTATTCCCCATGAAGTCTCACCTACATGGCGACCCAAGCTTGGTCCGCTTTGAATGACCTTAAACTGCACATCCTCTGTCCGTGCTGCATGAGCTTAAACTGTACAACCTTGGTCTAGTTGCACGACCCTAAAACTACATGGTCCAAACTATACGACCATAAACTGTAGCGGAGGTTTAGCTGCACGACCTTAAACTATACAGTCTAAGCTATATGACTTTAAACTATGGTACACGTCATGACCGCATGACGTTGAAAAGCTTTGCACTATGATCCAAACTATATGACCTTAAATTGTAGCGGAGGTCTAGTTGCACGACCTTTAACCATATGGTCCGTGCTACATGACCTTAAACTATACAGACTTGGTCGGGCCTGCATGACCTTAAACTACATAGCCTTGGTCCATGTTGCATGACCTTAAACTGCACAGTTCTGGTCTAGTTACACGACCTTAAAACTTCTTAGTTCGTGCTGCATGATCTTAAACTGCATGGTCCTAGTTGCACGACTCTAAATTTCATAACATTGGTCCACGCAACATGACCTTAAACTGCATGGTCCTAGTTGTATGACTTTAAGCTGCATAATCATGGTCCAAACTATATGACCTTAAACTATAGCGAAGGTCCAGTTGCACGACCTTAAACTTCATGGCGACCTTAAACTTCATGGTCTTAGTTGCATAACTGCCAACTGCATAACCACGGTACCTTAAACCATAGTCCACGTCTTGACCACATGACGTAAAACTACTTTGCATAGGTCCTAGAGGCATGACCTTAAGCATGCTCCCTCATACGCGCACACGCCTTTACGTGCATTTTCATGCATGCCTTCTCTAACTGACTCATTCGTGTGTGCGTGCCACCTTCATTACCTCCCCAGTGAGTCCATTCATTTTGTCATCCTACATCATTCCCCAGCGAGTCTTACCTGCACTGACAAAACGACGAACCATCCCACTACCTATACCCATCGTAAGCTAGCGGATCACAATTTTTCTCCTGCCTTTCATACATCATCCATCTGACACCAATAGCCTTGTGCCATCTCCCCAAAAGTAAACTAAAACCATTACCATACTCACTCCATGGCCTCTCTAAACTGTCATTCATCACTACCATAGTCCAGCTATATGACCTTTAAACTATAGTACACGTCCTAGCCGTATGACGTTAAAAGGCTTCGCACCGGTCACGGAGGCATGACCCTAAACATGCCCCCACAAAAAAAAGAAAAAAAAGAAAAAGAGAAATGAATAACGAGCATGGTGCATACCTGAACAAGCAAATGCCGTGAGTAAAAATGATGGACGGGCATGGTCAAGAAACCATGAGTAAGAGAGTTCCGTAAATAAAAAAAACTGGGCACGGTGAAAATTCGAAAGGGCATCGTGAGTAAAAATGGAACGATAAGGGTGGACATGGCTTAAAGTTTATGGGTAAAAAGAGCCCCAAATAAAAGGAAGTTGGTGAAAATCATCTCTACGGCATCGCTTCCTAAGTTCAAGTGAAAATCTGCAAAGGACGCTTAGATCAATAAACAGGTTGATGCAACTCTCGCCTCAACATGCGGCTTCAACCCACACTAAAAAAGAATATCCCTGGTGTTACAATACCAGGACCAAAAAATACGAGCTTCAAGGAAAAGATTCCGACAGCCTGAGTTCATTCCCAAAAAGGACTTGAAGGACAGAAGAATCGCCAAGAACGCAAGACAAGTCTCATGAGGAAGAACATTATTCCCACGAGGTAACAAAAATACACTCTAAAAATACTAAAGACTAGTACGAAGGCAAGAAACTGACAAAGCTAGGGCGAACCGGCCAGAGACTTCAGCCCACCTTGTCAACAGGCCAATACTTTTGGGACTGGCAAAAAAAATTGCCCCTTATTGGACTTGGTAGACGGGTCCTACAGTGGTATTATGGCTGTCAAAAGAAAACTTGGTGTAGCAGCAAACATTGACGACCAAAGGTTCTTCAGCACACAAACAAACCAAATCCTCGAAAGTTGGCTCAACACCAAATGATACACAAAGAAACCAAGACCAAATGGGAACAATGCCCTTCCACATGACACTCAATTGCCAGACGGGTCTGATTCGAGGTTCGTACAAAATCCTCAGCGGCAGAAATCACAAACAGTCCACACGAGGGTGAGGACTTCAACAAGATCCCTCAAAAAATTCTCTTCTCCCCCTAAAGTCTCCATAGACGGACTCGCGAACAATGGATCCCTACGTCATAGCATCCTAGTTGCAACATTACGTGAATCTCCTCGGCATTCACGTGGTTCATTGGCTAGGAAGAAAAAAATGAAAAGCCGAAGGAAATTTTCTAAATGTTGTCCTTTCTTGTTTCTCTGGAAGTGAAACATTCGACAGGGCAAGCTGTTTGAATGCATTTTTCAACACCTTGGTCCCAGATGTGGAATAAAGAAAGAAGCAGGTCAATAAAGCTTACAAAATAAGTGAAAACTCGATAGTCTCAGAATTTCCACAGAATTAGTCTAGATCTTCATCAGCACTTCAAAAGACCACCTGTCAATTTTCATTGCGATTAGACATGTTTAAGGCAGTGAACACAAAGAAACAATTTCAGTAAAATCAGCCTCTAGCACCCAGAATGGACCCCATAACTAGAACTATATTTTTTATACATCAAACAGCTATGAAACTATTGCCATTTGATTCGACACGGGCGAAACCCCCTATGGGTCAAGTTTCGGCTTAATCGGGCACTCAAAGATAAAGTTATGGGTAAAATGCATAAAAGGGGTAGGCCTCACACTATTCCTGTGTGGCAACCTTGCACCAAAACACCATTAAAGGTGGCTGATTTAACGCCACGGGTAGTGACTTTCGGGGCTTATATATCACTTGTTCCAAGTCGGATCGTGCTCAAATTTGGTGAGCGTGTTCGTCTCAACAAGACAAGCATTTCGATAGGTGGTATGCTCTGTGACGATACCCGAGAACGGAGAAAAAACTAGATAGAAGTTGCTAATCTATGAAGAAAGTTGCAGAAAATTCAGCAGTAGCACGCCCCACTCTAGCGGCCGAATCACGACGCTCACATACCTGATTGGCACGAAACTACTTGCATTATGTGCGTAAGGTCTGTGTTTATCTATGGTCCGAATCCCACGTAAGATGAAAGGCTAGATTTCACACACGAAGGCATTAAAACTGCTGTAAATTTCGGTCTCCGAATTTCAAGATTCCGACCAAAAACTCAAGACGACGAAATCTTCATCCGGACCTAAAATCAAGTTGTGTTTGTTGCAACGTGATCGTGAAGGAATGCTTAGTGTGATTCAGCGAAGAAACTAAATAAAAACATCAAGAAACGAGCACACAATTGATCCAAAGCTTTCAAGATTCATCCAAAATTCAAGTCTCATGATCATGGTTCAAAAACATGATTCATAGCTCGAAGTTTGTATCAAAACGATCGCTATGCCGAGCCCCACATGAAAATAATTATCTTTCAACCAAATGGCCATCAAAACAACCTCGGATCAGTCATTGAAGATCACACAAGTTCTCGAGCAGCACAGGGACAGTTCTGGATATCCACACATTGTTAAGCAGGGGCAAAATAGTCTTTTTGTATCCATTTTTAGAATTTCTTTTAATCCAATTAAATCGTAACTACCTTTAATTCTAGGTAGGTTTGAGTGTACACCCATGTTTTAGCCTAATTCTATATAAACAGGCACTGTCTCATTGTAAAAAGGGGTGAATTCATTTTTCTTGAATCAATCAATAAAGTTTTGAATTTTTCTCGAGCTTGTGCGTATGTCTTGGAGAGAAAGAGAGGAGAGAGAAGAAAAGGGCCCATACCCTTCGTTAAGGTAACTTTCTCTCTCCTCCCTTATTTTTCTCATCTTTATTTATTTCTCTCTTTTTCTCATTTATATCTATCTTTCTCTCTCTTCTTCTATCTTTATCTCTCTTTCTCTCTTCTTCTCATCTTTCTCTCTTCTTCTCATCTTTTTCTCTCTTTTTCTCATATTTCTCTCTCTTCTTCTCATCTTTCTCTCTCTTCTTCTTTATATTCCTTTTTGTTCTTCATCAAACATAGTCGGAAAAACGTAGCGTCGACTGCATCCTCTCTCTGTTCTCTGTCTAATACAGTCGGTGAAGCTTAGCACCGACTGCATCTTATCTCTCTCTTCGTCTAACACAGTCGATGAAGCCTAACCCTGACTGCATCTTCTCTCTCTTCTTCATCTAACACAGTCAGCAAAGTCTAGTGCCAACTACGTCTTTTCTCTCTTCTCTATTTAATATAGTCGACGAAGTCTAGCCCCAACAAAATCTTATCTCTCTTAGTTTAACACAGTTGGTGAAGCCTAGCGCTAACTGCATCTTCTCTCTCTTCTTTAGGTGACACAATCGGCGAAGCGTAGTGTCGACTGCATCTTCTCCCTCTCTTCTCTACCCAATACAGTCGGTGAAGCTTAACGTCGATTGCATCTTCTCTCTCTGCTCTGTCTGACACAGTCGGCGAAGCCTAACGCCAACTACATCTTATATCTCTTCTCTATCTGACACAGTAGGTGAAGCCTAGCACCAATTGCATCCTCCATTTCTCCTCTGTTTGACACAGTCGGTGAAGCCTAGTGTCGATTGCATCTTCTCTCTCTTCTCTGTCTAGCACTGTCGGCAATGCCTAGCACCGACTGTGTCTCTCTGTTTCCTCTTTTCTTAAAATGCAACCAGTAATGCCTAGTGTCGACTGTGTCCTTCTTTTCCCCTCTCCCTAACACAGCCAGTGACACCTAGCACCGACTGTGCTCTCTCTCTTCTTCCTCCAACATAGCTAACAATGCTTAGCGTCGACTGTGTCTTTCTCCCTCCCCTCTCCTTCCTTCTCTTGTTTCTCACACTCTTCTCTTATCTCACTTCTTATTCTTTCCTTATGACTTTCATAATGTTATTATTTCGTTTGACTAAGAGGGATTGAGGTTAGCATCTCATGATAGTTCTGTCATCTAGCTGTAATGTTGTTTTGCAAGAATTATTGTGTCCGCTTTATTGGCACGACAAACTAACCATTGTGCCTAGCTATTTAGTATCGGTATTGTCATCTAGTAGTAATCCTATGAGCCAGTCTGAGTTACCGAGCCTGCTTTACTACCACATAAGGCCAATTATTCATCAGCTAAGTCACGAAATTGATCTCTCCACCGAGTCAAATTATTATCTCCCCCATCTCTCTTCTCTCATTATTATTTTCTTCTTCGAACGTGTACGCCTGCATTTTTTCATCAAGAAGGCAATATGAGGTCTGTTGACCCACCTGTCTTATAATATTTGCCATATGTGTGGTTGCAGAAAACAGAAGAATACAAGTCAAGGGAGACGATTCTGAACCAGTTCTTTCTGGGGGGCTTTCTTCATGATGTAAGAGGGTGCCCATATGAGCCATCCCGATTAAGTCTCGAACCCACCTTAAATTCATCTCTCAACGATTGGTAATACGTGCCCTTGTTCTTGAACGAGCTTCTCGCGAGAGCGATCTCACAAAGTCTCAGGTCTCTGCGAAACCTAAGACACGTGCCGCCAGATCATCAAAGATTGGAGGGCGAGATCGAGGCACCTAACCAAAGACCTGCTTGAAGACACACATAAAGGGCATGTGCATGTGTATGAGGGCAAGTTTATGGTCATGCCTCCAGGACCTGTGCAAAGCAGTTTAATGTCATGCGACGAGGATGTACACTATGGTTTTAGGTCAAATAGCTCAAACCGTAGCTATCCAGTTTAAAGTCATCCAATTAAGACCATGCAATTTAATGTCATGCAATTAGACCTCAGATGTAGTTTAAGGTCATATAGTTTGGACCATGCAGTTTAGGGTTGTGCACCTAGACTACAATGTGGGTTGCCTTGTAGGTGAATCCCCATGGGGAATGGATCTGTGGATGACAACCCAACTCCTTAGGGATAGAATGGTTAAGGCCAACAGAGGGCTTAGATGGAAATGGTAAACAAAAAGTAGACTTCACTGGGGATTACGGGACAAGTATGACTCCCTGGGAGGGAAATAGGCTTATGACAGGTAACCTGACTCCTTGGGGATCGGGTAGCAAAGGACTAATGACTTGTGTGAAGCAAACCCACCGGGGATTAAAGGGGTACATGACTTTCTTGGCATACACCGAACTCCATAGGGGATAATGGACTGTAGTACAGTGTGATTCCCACTGGGGATGAGGGATAGTTGCATGCTCTCGACTCTATTGTGGATGACAGGTTATGGTTTTGGTGCAACGACCTGGGTGCAACTCCACTGGGGACAATGGTGAAATCCCAGTGTCAGTGCATGCACGACGTTAGCATGAGAAACACAACACATGTGACAATGGTCATGGGCAGCAGCGACAGGGACACGTGCGGCATCAGCACGAACAAAAATAACACACGCAATGCCAACGTGCGTAATGACAATACACGTGGTGGTAAACTTTGAGAACACAGTCGGCGCTAGACTTTCAAGAACACAACCAGGTGTTGGGTGTGAATTACAGAGACAATGCTGAACACAAACGTTGCTGGCCTTTCAATAACACAACCGGCGCAGAGAGTGGGTTATAGAGATGGTGCTGAACTCAGCTGGTGATGGGATTTCACAAACACATCCAGCACTGAACTTAGCCGGCGATGGGCTTTAAAAAATACAGCCGGTGCTGAATGTGTTCAGGCCTCAGGCCTGAATCAGACCCGATCTGGGTTTTTGATGCATGAAATTTCATAGGCGACGATAAACTTCATTCGGGTCTCGGATCAAAGCTCGACCCTGTCTGACCCATTATTTTTTGGTCTTCAAGCATGCACCTGGCATTCCTCATTTGTGAGGGGCATTTGAGGGAAGTGTCAGCTATATAAGGAGGTAATCCTTCATTTCACCGTTTTACCGAAGGGCTAAGATAAGAATTTTAACCGTGAGAGGGAGAGACTTTCAGTGAGGGCTCTGATAAAAGCACAAGCTATTCAAAGTTTTGCCAGCAAGAACCTTGCTAAGAGAGAGCATTGGACAGCACTCGGGAGTTGGAAGGACCTGTATCTAGGGTTGCAGTGGGAAAAAACGAGAGTTCACCGAGGGAAGTAGGGAACTCCGACAGTAGCTTGAGATAGCCAAAAGAGGAAAAGGGCATAGGTTGTAGGAAAGGAACTTTTGGTGAGCTTCAATCATATTTTTGTGATTTCTTCGATGGCATTTCAGTGTTGTGAAGGAGTGGAGAAGGTGTAACCAATCGGTTTTCGGCGAGTGGAAAGGTTTCCCGGAGAGAAACCAAAAGTTGCAGGGAGGCGAATAGCCGCTTGGAATTGAATCATCATCGAGAATTCGATCCGTTGCAAGAAGACGAGAGGTTCGCAAAGGTGCACAGTCATCGGGGAGACGAAGAGTTATAGGCAGCCGAAGGGTCATAGGAACCGAAGGGGTGCGGGGAGACGAAGGGTCTTGAGGAAGTCAAAGGGTCACCATCATGAGCAAACACATGCAGCGATAGAGAACATAGTCAGTGTTAACCCCTTGCCACACACACTCAGCATCAGCCTTCAAGAAATGCAGCCAGTGTTGAGCCTTAAAAACACAATAAGCGCTGAGCCTTAGAAACACAATTGACATTGGCCTTCAGGAAGCACAGTAGGTGTTGGGCCTTTAAAACATAGCCTATGCTAGTTTCACATAGCATTTATCAGTTCCTCAGTCATGCATAGCCAGCAACATGATGTGCACGGCGCTAGCCACGTGCAGCAGTTGCCATGCGCTCATGAACGTTAGCAAGTTATACCCATCTGAGGTCATACTTGGCGATGAGTTGTGCACAAAGGTTGTTGTACACGACATGTGTGATGATGTTGATGCACGACGCTGACTTGGGTAGGCAAAGGGTGGGGACCAATGGTAAGACCTGGCTTATGAAGCCTTTTGGAAGCCAAGTCCTCCTGCACAATAGTGAAGTCCATGTTGTTCTGTGGAAGGGAACTCACTGTGAACAGGGTATGCTTTCCATCATAGGCCAATTCCTTGTCAGAGAATTTTGCTTTGTATGTCTGATATACTTTATCAAAGCATTTCCACCTTCTCCTATTGTGAGAGCCACTTTTGGCCTGTAACCGTCCTCTTTTCCTCAAATGCAAGAGGAATACTATGGGTCAACTGTTTCTTTTCCTTAGATGTAAGAGTAATGATAAATTTGTAACCTTCCTAATAATGGGCTTTTTGACACTTCTAATGCAATAAAAGAGTTTAAATTTTATTCATATTGTTTTGCTTCCTCTTTTTTCTTTCCCTTTCTTTTATATTCGATTGCACGTTGGATCCTTTAAGAGCATATCAGGGATAATACTTCTTCAGGTATCGCCCATTGATAGGGGGCATCGCCTCCTCTCCATCAGAATGTTCCAGTATGTATGCTCCATTTGACAAGACTTTCTTGAATATAAAGGGACCTTCCTACTTAGGTTGAAACTTCCCTTTACGTCGCTCATGCATAACAATCGCCCTTTTGACAGTTATAACCAGGTCCCCATGAGCGAATGAGCGAACCTTGACTGATTTGTCAAAGGCACCCTTCATTCTACCCTAGTTGAGTTCGAGATTCTGCTGAGCCTCTAACCTCTTTTCATCGAGCCCGTCTAATTCTTGATAACGAAGGTTGAATCTCTCATCTTCAGTCAATCCCTGATGTACGACGACCCTCAATGAAGGGAGTTGAATCTCAAGGGGCAAATCTGCTTCACCCCCATAGACTATGGAATAAGGAGAGGAATCAGTAGAATTTTGTGTGGTAGTATGATAGGCCCACAATGCTTCAGGAAGCTTTTCATGCTAGTTCTTCTTTGTCTTTGAAACTGACTTCCTTAAAACATTGCATAGGGTTTTATTGGAAGCCTCAGCTAGGCCATTCGCCCGAGGGTGGTACATAGTTGTGTACTTCCACTCGAAACCGAACTGATTAACCAGGTGATCGATAGGATGATTTCAAAATTGAGGGTCATTGTCAGATATAATCCAGTCAGGCATGTCGAATAGGTATATGATGTGATGTCACAAAAAATTGGCCACCGTAGCTTCAGGAAATTGTTTGAGTGGGACCACCTCAACCCATTTGTCCATACCCCATTGTGAAATGGGTCATGATGCCACTATAAGGTGTAAGGCCTTTGGCTGTTGATGAACGAGACTCGAATGCATTTGGTACACTTGGCACCTCTTGGCATAGGTTAAGGAGTCGGCAGTCATCATAAGCCAGTAGTACCCCAATCTACGTATCCGTGTGTAGAACTTGGGGCTGGACTGATGGAGACCACAGATTCCTGAGTGGACTTCTTACAAAACCTTATTTGCCTCTCATCTGAGGAGAACACCTTCGAAAGACCGTCTGAAGAGCACATCTCCTTCAAGGAGAGTGTATTTGATAAACATTCGACGCACACTATTGCATTCATCATGATCTTCAAGCAAGCTACCATGCTTTATGAAGTTAATAATGGGCTCTCTCCAATCTTCAACCTACTCCCCTTCTGCATATATCGAGTCCAGGAACTCTGAATCCTTCTTTTGAATATCTGCTCCTTGACCATGTGCCATTTCCTGTTCGGCTTTAATAACCTCTTTGGCTGATAAAAGTGCCCCGAATGAGTATGGTGGGCACTCAGGAAAGAGAGCTCTTTCATCGTCTGCATCTACTTTGGTCCTCAATTCAATGTGTCTCCACTCTGCTACCCAGACAGGTGTGGGTCTTGGTGAGGACAATTGAATTGTAGCTTCAAGTTTGGCAAGTGCATCTGCTTATGAGTTCAATCTCCTGGAGATGTGAGTTAAGGACACATGATCGAACTAAGCCACAAATGATTTTGCAGAATCGTGATAAGGTTTGAGAGTGTCCTTTCTCACATCATAGATCCCCTTAAGCTATCAAATGACCAACTCAGAGTCACCATTGAGCTTCTCCAAGTCTAAATCGAAGGCTATCTCCAACCCAATTATAAGGGCCTGATATTCTGCCTCATTATGGGAACCGGCTTTGGTGAGAGAGAAGAATAAAGGAAGTATCCCTACTTTTGGAGTCATGAACACCACCCCAGCACCTCTGTGATTAGATTGGAAGGCACCATCGAAGTACATCTCCCATGAGTGAGCAAGTTTTGTATAGAATACCTCTTCATCAGGGAAGTCACTTGATAAAAGGAGATTATGCCAGTACAGGATGTGTTGCGAGAAAATCAGCCACTTGACAGCCTTTTGTGGTACATACATGATGTCGAATTCCATCAGTAATAATGCCCACTTAGCCAGTCGCTGACAAGCGTGGGCATGTCATGAGAAACTTTACAGGGTTGGCTTTTGATATGAGTTTCACTTCATGACAGAGTATATAATGACGAAGCTTTTGTACCACAAAAATGAAGGCCAGACAGATCTTCTCAATAGGGGGATAATTATTCTCAGCCCCTTGCATACTACGGCTGAGATAGTATAATGCGGTTTCTTTCCCCTCATCATTGTTTTGTGCCAATAGTTCCCCGAGTGACTCGTCCAAAGAGGTCACGTATAGGATGAGAGATCTTCCCAACGGGTTGAGCAAATACTGCTTGATGTCATTTGGGCTGCCTGACATGCTTCATCTTAAATTAATGGGGTATCTCTCTTCAACAGGTGCGTAAAAGGCTTACAACAACCTGAGAGATTGGAGATGAATCTGCGGATGTACACCAGCTGCCATTGAAGAGATCATAACTCTCATAATGTAGTTGGTGGTGGCATTTCTTGGATCGCTTTGATCTTGACTGGATCCACTTTGAGGCCTCGGTGTCTAACAATGAACCACAAGAATTTTCCTGAACGTACACCAAAAGTACATTTTAGTGGATTCATCTTGAGTTGATGAAGGAGTAACCATTTGAACACCTTTTCAAGATCTCTCATGTGAACATCTTTGTCTTCAGACTTCACCCCCAAGTCAACCACATAACATTCCACCTCCTTGTGCATCATATCTTTGAAGATGGTCGTCATTGCTCTCTGATATGTGGCACCAGCATTCTTCAATCCAAAAGGAATCATTGTGTAGTAGAAGACCCTTTTTGGAGTTAAGAATGCGGTGGCCTCTTCATCTTCTAGGGCCATCCGTATCTGATAGTATCCAGAGTATCCATCCATGAAAGAGAAGATCTGGCAATGAGCAGTGGAGTTAATGAGCATCTCCGTAAACGGCAACAGGAAGCCGTCTTTTGGGCAGGCGGCATTCAGGTAGCGAAAGTCGATGCAAATCCTAATTTGGAATTTTTTCTTTTTGACTTAGACAATATTCACCAGCCACTTTGAGTATTTGACCTCACGAATGAAACCTACTTGCCTAAGTTTACTCACATCAGCATCTATCTGCATTTCAAAATCAGGCCTGAACCTTCTTGATTTCTGCTTGACAGGCTTGACGAATAGATCAATGCCAAGTCGGTGGACTGTGACTTGAGGATCTAAACCAGGAATTTCATGGTAATACCAGGCAAAGACATCCCAGTTTGCTCACAGAAAGGCAGTAAAGCTCTCTTTTTCTTCTGAAGACATACTTGCTGAGATGAAAGTGGGACTGAGGCTAGATTTATTTCCTCAAGCTCATCAGCTGTTGCTAGCCCACCTTCTTCCCATTCTACTGGAGCAACTTACAGCTCCTCATCATGGTCTTAAGAGGTTTTCTCATTAATTTCGAGTGAAGGCACCCATACTCCTGACATTTCCTCTTCTAGCCAGGCTTTATTGTACAACATGGGTTTTGTACCCCCATCTTGTTTACCGATGAAAGGATCAACTTCGAGGAGAGCTAATGTATCCAATCGAAGGAATTCATCATGAGGTGTTGGGACGGCGACAACTCAATGGTTGTGCAAACGGTCAATACTTGATATGGACCTTTTTGATGCATCCCTGTGTCCACCATGAGTTTAGGTAGTATGGTAGGTTGAGGGTCAGGTTTAGGAAGAAGAGGTTTGTTTTGGTGAGCTGACTAGCTTGGTTGTGTAGCAGGCTTGGTCTGGGTGGTCTGGGTAGATTGAGGGATAGGGATTTGTTTAAGATGAGTGGATGTTTGAGGTTGGAGCTTAGGAGGTGGTTGGGTATGTGGGATTGGAGACATCCCAAGGAATTGGAGGATGGGTATATTGTTTAGGGTATTTGGACAAGGAAGGAGCCCAAGGAGCTTAAGAATGGGTAAGTTGTTTGGGGTATTTGGCTAAGGAAGGAGTGGAGGACTAGGAGATTTTGTGCCTATCTTCTGAGGTGGAGGTTGCAGCGTTTACCCTGATCTCAAGCTCATTTTACCCGTGCTGGGTGATGCCTTTGAGATTTGCACCATGAGACAGGCTTCTTAAGAATATAAACTCTGCTCACTAGATTGTTTCGATTTCTGCTCAAGGTTAGGCTCAAGGGGCCACTGGGTCTCTTTGGCTTTGACTTCTTGTGCTTCCCAAAAGAAGAAGATGGCTCTGACTGGGCTCGAGCTACCAAAGTGTAAGCGACTATCAAGAATCCAGCTGCCTGGGCTAGTGTCTTTCCTAGCTGTCTCCCGTGGGTACTGCTGATATTGGTTCCTTCAAGTTCTTTGTCAAGAGCCTCGAAGTCTGGACATTTCAAGGCTGTACCTGCAGGAGACATAAAAGATGAGGAGAGAGAAGAAGAAGAAGAAGAAGAGTCAATAGGTGAGGGAGCTTTAAGGTCATTCTCCTCATTAGATTGGTCTAGGTAGCTTTCTATGTCATCACCAGTATTGGACATGTGCAGGAGGTCTTTTGGGTCTTTCCCCTTTTTAGGCCATTGGGGTGTGCTTTTAATGTCGCCACCCTCATTTGGACGTGCCCCTAGTAAGAGATGGCTCAAGGATATCGTCTTGAGGGAGTGAAGGGGTAAGGATAATTGTGTCGGGGATGAAGTTCTATAAAGTCAGCAATGGAGGAAGAGGCCTGAGAAATTTTTGCTCGACCGGCAGTTGTGGAATCTTGTTCCTTTTGTGAGCAGCCCTTGGCACTCGTTTCCTCCTAGTTCCCTTTGGAGGTGCTTAGTCTGTCTCGCTAGGTTTATGAATAACCTTAGATTGATGAACGGCCTCCCATTTTAAGGATTTGAATCTGCTTCTCCTATGGTAGACTCTCCATGGTTGGGAAGTTAACGGTTCAGTAGAATCTGAATCATCATCGCCCAAGTCTTATGTCAGGAGGCCCCCTTACACCAATGAAACAGTCACTTGTGGATCTCCTTTTGAAATGTTACAGGGTTCCGAGCATCCCTGTATTTTCTTTGCGATTATGTCATGGAAACTGGAGCAGTCGCTCAGGTCGTGGCCCCATATTTGGTGATACGGGCATCAATGGTTCTCAGTTCCCTTAGCGAGGCGCTTGGGTTGCCTCATCATCTTTAGTGTGATGAGGCCTTCTTGAAGCATCTTGACAAACAAGGCGCGACGAAGATCGGGTGCTTCATCTTCCTCGTGGACTGTGACTATGTGGAAGGCTTCTACTGCCCCGAATGCCTTCTTTAGCTCTTCGAGTTTTATCTGACCTTTCTGGATCGGAGCCTCGATGATGTCTTTAAGCATGTAGCAGTCTTCCATGGAGTGGTTAATCCTCCGATGGTAGGAACAGTAATTCTCATGAGTGTCGAGTTCAGCTTGCTCAGGGAATTTGGACTCAAGTAGCTCTATCATGTTCTGTTCCATTAACAGTTGGATTGACGTGGGTACCCATTCGTTTTCAAAAGGGGAGACTTTATTCTTATGCCTAGCCCAATAATCATCTCGATTAAGGTTCGCAAGCGGGGGTACCCGGTTATATGATTGTTGTTGTTTGCCTGTCTGAGGCGCTATCTTTGTTGTGCCTACCCCTTTAGAGAGGTCCCAATCTGAGAGGCAGCCTTCTTTGGATCATTTACTATGACAGTCACACTGATTAATCCTTTTTGCTGATTACCCCGGGCGTTGGTTTGAAAATTTCCATTGCCCCGGCTATTTCTTGAGCTTGAAGACGACTGACACGACCCACCATGGAGGTGTGACAATCTCTCTATGCAGACAGACTTAGAGATGAGCTCTGACATGGAGGTTGGATTTGAGGCCTTAACATGTAGAGCGATATCACTTCGCATGTTTCACATGCAGGTTTGAACTGCTTCCTTCTCAGGCATGGGATTCGGATGGCGAGCCGCCAGATCTCTCCACCTTACTATGAACAGATCGACAGGTTCATCTGGTTCTTGGGTTAAAGGGAGAAGCTCAATAGTTTGGATGTCTCTCTCGACCTCATAGAAATGCTGATGGAACAATTTCTCCATTTCCTCCCAAGTACATACTGAATTTGGAGGAAGCCGAGCATACCACTGGAAAGTAAGACCATCAAGAGTTTCAATGAATTTATGAAGAAGGAGTCTCCCATCAGTCATTATCTCTAAACATATCATGACCCCATCCCTTAACCCTTGCTGGTGGGGGAGAGAGCGAGGGATCGCAACTAGAGGTCACAAACGTCACTCAGATGGGAGTAGCATCAATGCATAAAAACACAAAATCGAGAGAAAACCACGAAAGAAAACTAGAATAAAACCATTGCTCAAACAAATAACGATACAAAAGATACAACCATTTCATTCATTCAATATCAAAAGTATTTACAATTTCTTTGAGGCACTACTGACCTAAAATACACAAAATGAAGTGCACATCATGCTGCTAAAATCTTGAAAATATACTTTGAAAGTCTTCGGAAGACGGCTTCTCAAACTTCTTAAACTTCAAGCCTTCAAACAGCCACCCATCTATAGCACAGCTGCCACAACCCTTCACTCTATAGTTATGAGATTAACCTGGAATGAACTAAAATCTCAGTAAGCAGATCACTTCCCATGTATTCCTGACTAACAACATATACATGATAACATGCCCGTAGTTCATCAGAAATCACATTGTCTTACAAAGTGTAGTCATATAACAGAGTACACATGAATGCTATATAACGAGGGCAAGAATCAGTTAACTGAGCATTACTTGTTCTCAAGATGACATCTACCAGTTACCATCAGATAGTCTTACAAACTACAGAATTCAGATACACAGAACATATTAATTTACTCTCGAAGTAGAAGCCACATCAATCAGGTCAAGCCCATCCTGTAACTTGGAACTTCTACCCTCATTCAGGAGGGAGGATAATGAGAAGTGGGTGCCCCACTTCGTAATATCCTCACTCACCCACACATCCCCAGCATGCTTTGAGGTTTTTCATAGGCTGAGGCATTGCAAGACACGACCCTCACTTGTGCTTTCGGGAAGAGGGCGTTACACTACCATTGAGAAACCCAATGTGTAGTGCCCATGAAAATTCGGGGGGCACGACCCTCCCAGTTATATACAGTCACATCTCGACTCTAGTCCTATCATAGAAGTCGACGTACAAAATACTCGATTAGTAATAGAGGACCATTGCATAGTGGTCACAGAATCAGAATATCCATTACCAATGAAAGACCCATTGTGTAGTGGTAATCGTAGAATAACAAAATTCATATAACAGAATCATAATATCCACTACCAATGGAGGACCCATTGCGTCGTGGCATGAAATCACAGAGTAGCAGAATTCATATAACAGAATTCAAATAATCACTATCAATGGAGGACCCATTGTGTAGTGGCCAGAAATCGCAGAGCAACCGAATTCATATAACAGAATCGAAATATCCACTACCAATGGAGGACCCATTGAGTAGTGGCAAAAAATCACAGAGTAACATAATTCATATAACTGAATCAGACAGTATCAGTATCACATAATTAATAGTATCAAATTCATATTATAACAGTATCAACATGACGTGATCGCATTATCAGAGTCAAAGAATCTTAGTGTCAATATCACATTTCCTGTAATTTCAAGCAGTGACATCTGATCAAAACATGGTCATACTTCCCAATTCCTTTGGAAGTTAAAGATAGTTCCAAAACTAATTTTACACTAAACACCCCTACCCTTCAAATGGAAGTGGCTTGAGGATAATTGGACCCCATTTGGCTTCTTAAAGGGTCCAATAGGTTAGGGTTAACTAGCTACATCCTGCTGTGTACAATGGACAGCGAGGTATCCTGCTTCATATCACTATAACATTCAAACCGTGAGGCAACTTGTGACGGTTTAAAAAACAAAGTTTAAGCCAAGACATATATATTTCTAATGGAGGTGGTTTGAGGTCAATCAGACCCCTATTGATAGTTCAAAAGCCTAGTTCAAGAATACACATAATTCTGAAATTTCAAAGCGGCATATAGCATGTCTCAAGAACACATTCCATGACATTCATTTCATAGTAAAGAACATGATAACAACCATTCTCTCACAATGTACACATATAACATGCATTTCTTACATATTATAAGAATCATACATTCATTTTCAACATCCACCATTTTCATAGAACAAAAGGCCCAATTTTCTACATCACATACATTTCCATTGTCCATGTCACATGCATAAGTTCCCATGCATCCTTATGACTACAATGCAATGGTAATGGATCCACTTACCTAAATAACAATGGGGCCTTCTCCAATCCTCTGCTCATAGCTCTCACCCGCCTAACGATGGTTGTCCTTCAACAGTCACTTTTTCAAACCTTGTGTCTTAGAGAGAGGACAAAATGAGGGAAGAGTGAGTGGTGTGGGTGAGAGGAGAGTCTTAATACTCTTATGTTTGGGGTGGTGGTCCAAGTGTCCTCAAAAGACTTAAAATTTGGACAAGTGGCACTCACATCAACACGCATCTAACAAGTGGCACTCATAATCCTTCCAAATCAGTAAAACAGCCAGTGTTGGTTCCCTTCTCTTACACAGTCTGCGCTGCTCTCATAACACAGTCGACACTAGTCTCCTTCTCCTACATAGCCGATGCTGGCCTCTGCATACAACACTGCCGGCGCTGGTCAGTACTGAGCTAGCGCTGACACTTATTTCTATTCACAGCCAGTGTTGGCACCCACAACTTAGGCAACGTAGATCATAACTCAGTTGGCACTGCTCACAACTCAGCCAGTGCTAACACTTCTTTCCTCCCTATCCGGCTGTGCATTCTAACTGGCCAAAAAAATTTTGGTTGTCACATGATCCCCCATAAAAAATGATTTTGTCCTCAAAATCGTTCATCGAATAAATGGGGGTACAATGCCCGAATTTAATCTTCTTTCTCCCACGTTAATTCTTCTTGTGAATGATACTATCATGAAACCTAGACCAGGGGAATATCTTGTTGTGTAAAACTTGAACCCTTATGTCCAAAATCTCAATTGGCTGCTCAACATAAGTTAAGCCTTCCCTGATTGAGATTAGCTCGTACTTCAAGACGTGGGACGGATTGAGTTGATACTTCGTCAATAATGAAAAATAAAAAACATCATGAATATTTGCCAACTCGGGCAGTAAGACCAGTCGATATGCCGTAACTACGATTCTTTCTAATATTTCAAAGGGTCTAATGAATCACGAACTTAGCTTCCCTTTCTTTCCAAATCTCATAATTCCCTTCATTGGTGAATTTTTAAGAATACCCGATCACCTACTTCAAATTCAAGGTCCCTTCGGTGGTTATCGGTATAACTCTTCTATCGACTCTGAGCTGTTTTAAGCCTTTCTCTAATGCGGCTGATCTTCTCTGATGTTACTTGAAAAAGTTTCAGCCGTAAGAGTCTCCTTCGCCGACTTCATTCCAACACACCGGCGATCATCACTTTCTATCATATAAAGCTTCAAAAGGTGACATTTGAATACTGGCCTGGAAACTATTATTGCATGCAAATTCTATTAAAGGTAGGTGATCGTCCCAATTTCCTTTGAAGCCGGTAACACAGGCCCTCAACATATCTTCTAAGGTCTGAATAGTCCTCTCTGATTGTCCATTAATTTG
Organism: Amborella trichopoda; assembly: GCF_000471905.2. Next base: position 559,742 of record NW_006496564.1, on the reverse strand, counting down.
AAGGTGAAAAGCAGTACTGAAGGTATGTCTTGTCGCCAAAGCTAATTGTAGACAGCTCCCAAACCTTGAAGTAAATCTAGAGTCCCTATCGGACACAATATTGACAGGTACCCCATGCAGCCTTTCTATTTCCTTGACATACAACTGAGTCAATTTATCTAGGGTATATGTAGTGCGAACCGGTAATAAATGTCAAGCCTTAGTTAGCCAGTCCATAATAACTCAAACACTGTCATGCCACATACCTCACTTTGGCAAACCAGACACAAAGTCCGTAGTGATGTGTTCCCACTTCCATTCAGGTACAGGTAAGGGTTTGTAACAACCCGGTAGGTCTCTGATGTTCAAGCTTTACTTATTGACAGGTCAGACATTTAAAACGAATTGTGCCACATCTGTCTTCATGTTATTCCACCAGAAGGTCTTCTTTAAATCTTGGTACATTTTTGTGCTTCCTGGGTGCATAATATAATGGGACTGGTGCGCTTCCTCTATAATAGCCATTTTATATTCTCATCACTTGGGACGCATACCCATTCTCTACATCTTAATATATCGTCACTACCAATAGAAAAATATCCTTTTCTTTTATGCTTTAAGTTTCTCAGAATTTTACTCAGCTGCCTTTTGAGCTACCCTGATCTGTTGAAAGAGTTGAGGTTCCACCCTTATTCCTGCAGTTATTCCTATCTCAAAACTAGAGGGTAAGGTCGGGTGCCACTCCACTGTATCTTCTATCAGTTTCATTTCTCAGGCCATCAGATGTGCTATAGATATTGAGGATTTTTGACTCAAAGTGTCGGCTACTACATTTGTCTTGCCTGGTTGGTAATTGATGGTGCAATCATAATCATTTAATAGGTCCATCCATATCCTTTGCCTCATATTCAAATCCTTGTGAGAAAATAAATACTTGAGGCTCTTATGATCTGTAAATATCTTGATCTGGGCTTCATAGAGATAATGTCTCCAAATCTTCAAGGCAAAAACCACTGTCGCGAACTCTAAGTTATGAATTGGATAATTTTTCTCGTGCAACTTTAATTGTCTTGAGGCATAAGCTATAACTTTCTTTTATTGTATTAATACACACCCTAGTCCCTTATGGGAAGCATCAGTGTAGATTACAAAGCCTTCATTTCCTTCGAGCAAAGTTAGTATTGGGGCAGTAGTCAATCTTTTCTTTATTTCTTGGAAACTCTTCTCACAATCATCTGACCATATAAATTTTACTCCTTTCTGGGTCAGGTGAGTCAGGGTAAGTGCTATCCTTGAAAAACCTTCTACAAAACACCTATAGTATCCTACGAAACCCAGAAAATTGTGGACTTCTGTCACATTTGTCGGTCTTCCCCATTTAAGCATGGCTTCAATCTTACAAGGGTCAACTGCGATCCCCTCCTTAGAAATAACATGCCCAAGGAAGACCACACTTGAAAGCCAAAACTCGCTTTTCCCCAGCTTAGCATATAAGTTTTCCGTTTTTAAGGACTGAAGGACCATCCTCAAATTTTATTCAAGCTCTTCTAGATTCCTTGAATATATCAGAATTTCATTTATAAAAGCCACCACAAAATTATCCAAAAAGGGTCTAAACACCCTATTCATCAAATCCATAAGACAGCCGGTGCATTAGGCAGCCCAAAGGGCATTACTAAGAACTCGTAGTGACCACAAAGAGTCCTGAATGCGGTCTTAGGTACATCTTCTTCCTTGACTCACAGTTGATGGTAACATGACTGAAGGTCGATCTTGGAGAATATTTGGGCCCCTTAGAGTTGATCAAAAGGTCATCAATTCTAGGCAAGGGGTACTTATTTTTCACAGTGGGCTGGTTCAGCTGTCGATAGTCAATACATAGCCACAAAGACCCATCCTTCTTTTTAACAAATAGGAGAGGCTCACCCCAGGGTGACACACTAGGTCAAAAAAACCCTTCTCCAGTAACTCTTGTAATTGTTCTTTTAATTCTTTTAGTTCAGCTGGGGCCATCCTATAAGGAGCTTTAGAGATGGTGACAGTACCAGGGATCACATTTATCTCAAATTCTATTTCTCAGTTTAGGGCAAGAGAGGTTAACTCTTAGGAAAAGACCTTTGAATACTCTCTCATCCCTGATATCTCTTCTAACTTAGGCCAGTCATCTCGATTTCCCACTACGTAAGCTAGATACCCAACACAACTTTTAGTCAGCAAAAGGGAAGCCCGAATAGCCGAAGTAAAATGCAGAGGAGGAACATCCTTGACGCCAATAAAATTCAACTCAGGCTGGTTTGGGCACCTAAGGGTTACAATCATATCGCAACAATTTACAATAGCATGATGTGTGGATATCTAGTCCATGCCTAAAATAACCTCAAAGTCTTGGATATCTAACGATATCAAATCTAAATGCAGCTCACACCCTTTAAGAAATACCCCACAATGTTTATAAACATATTAGTTTTTATGGATCCCCCCATAGGTGTGCATACTACCAATATCCAGTCAAGCAAAGAAGGTCTAGCATTTATGTGGCATGCAAAAGTGAGGTGCAACGAAAGAGTGTGTGGATCTAGGATCAACTAGGATTTTGCTTCAATGTCACAAACGGAGAGCGTACCTCAGATAACTGAAGTTGATGCCTTAGCTTCCTACTCGGTAAGAGTAATCACCCTACCTTGAGTCTTTGGTCAGATCCCCTTACTGAGCAATCTCTAATTTGGTGGCCTGACTTGCCACATCTGAAGCATGCCCCAATCTTCCTTCGAAAATTAGCCGCCGAGTTATTATCCTTCCCTCAATGTGGACACGTCGGGTGCCGATTCTCTCCTACAACGCCCTGTAACGTCCTCTGAATCTTCTTGTTCTTCTAATTTTCCATTCCCCGAACGTTCCTCTTTAGTGGTGATCGAACTTTTCTCCTTGAGTTTCCAAACTTGGCAGGTCTCATCTTCTAGTTTCCCGCAACCCGGGACTCTTTGTCTTCCCTTTCTATCATCATGGTCAGATCAACTAAAGGGGAAAAGGTCTTTAAATTGGTTGATATTACCCCTGAACTTATTTCTTGTCAGGGGCTTCTTTCGAACTTACTAGCTTCCTGTGGCTCGGTATTAATGATGTGTGGTGCATACCTAGACAACTCAGCAACCTTGGTTGCAAACTGCTCCACAGTTAAATTCCCTTGTTGTAGCTCGATAAAGTCTACTTCTTTTCTTTCCCTTACTGAATCAGGAAAGTACTTTTCATTGAAAGCTTCTAGAAAATTCTTTCATGTCATTTCTGTCCCTGACCTTTCCCAAGATTGTTCTACCGAGCCCCACCAGTGCTAAGCATCCCCTTCAAGATGAAAGTGCCTAGCCTTACTTTCTGCTCATCAGTGCAGTTTAAAGCTTTGAATATCTTCTCCACCTGTCTCCTCCATCTCTCAGCCTTTTCTACTCCCCCAATCCCAAAGAATGTCGGAGGAGCCAACCTCCTAAACTTCTTTATTAAGCTACTATCATTCGGGTCAGGGGCTGGGGTAGATGGGGCTGTCATAGCTTCTTTCATCATTTATGTCATAACCCCTAAAGTCTTGACTAATTCATTGTGGGCCTCGGTGTTTTCATTACTGGAGCTTGAATTATTGTCCCTCATTCTCGGCATCTCCAACCTAAGACACAAACACTCAATTACCAATCTACCCAAAACTATTCTAAAGACACTTATAAACTCCCTAAGCTAAGAATCCTAACCTGACTCCTTTGATATCATAACTGTCACGACCCCCCCCTGAACCCTACGAGTGGGGGACAGAGTGCGGGAACGCGACATGAGGTCGTGAATGTCACTCAGATGGAAGTGGTATCAATGCATAAAAACACGGAATCGAGAGCAAACCATGAAAGAAAACTAGCATAAAACCATTGCTCAAACAAATAACAATCTAAAAGGTACGACCAATTCAATATCAAAAGTCTTTAAGATATATTTGAGGCACTACTGGCCTAAAATTTACACATCATGTTACTGAAATCACAAAAACATACTGTGAAAGTCTTCGAAAGACGGCTTCTCAAACTTCTTAATTTCGAGCTTCAAGCCTTCAAACTGCCACCCATCTATAGCATCGCAGCCACCACCCTTCACTCTTACAATTATGAGATTAAAATGGAATGAGCTAAAAGCCCGTAAAGTAGATCACTACCCTTGCATTCTTGACTAACAGTATATACATGATAACATGCCCATAGTTCATCAAAATCGCACTGTCTTACAAAGTATAGTCATAGAGCGGAGTACACATGAATGCTATATAACGAGGGTAAGAATTAGTTAACTGAGCATTAATTGTTCTCAAGATGACATCTACAAGCTACCGTCAGATAGTCTTACCGAATACAAAATTCATATAAACAAAACAGATTAATTTACTCCCGAAGTAGAAGCCACATCGATCAGGCTAAGCCAATCTTGTAACTTGGGACTTCTACCCTCATTCAAGAGGGAGGATAATAACAAGTGGGTGCCCCACTTTGTAATATACTCACTCATGCACACATCTCCAGCGCGCTTTAGGTTTTTCGATAGGCTGAGGCCTTGCAAGACATGACCATCACTTGTGCTTTAGGCGAGAAGGTGTTACACTACCATTGGAGGACCCAATGCATAGTGCCCATGATAATTAGGGGGCGCGACCCTCCCAGTTATATACAGTCAAATCTCGACTCCACTTCTATCATAGGAGTTGAGGTACAGAATACCCAACAACCAATGGAGGACCCATTGCATAGCGGTCACAGAGTTAGAATATCCACTACCAATAGAGGACCCATTGCGTAGTGATAAAAAATCACAGAATAATAGAATTCATATAACAGAATCAGAATATCCACTACCAATGGAGGACCTATTGCGTAGTGGCCAAAAATCACAGAGTAATGAAACTCATATAACAAAATCAGAATATCCACTACCAATGGAGTCCCATTGCATAGTGGTCAGAAATCACATAGTAACAGAATTCATATAACATAATCAGTATCACATAATTAATAGTATCAGATTCATATTATAACTATATCAACATGATGTGATCGTATTATCAGAGTCACAAAATCTTAGTGTCGATGTCATATTTCCTGTAATCTCAGGCAGTGACATCCCTACCCTTCCAATTCCCTTGGAAGTTAAAGATGGCTCCAAAACTAATTTTACACTAGACATCCCTACCCTTCAAATGGGAATGGTTTGAAGACAATTGGGCCCCGTTTTGCCTCCTAAAGATTCCAAGAGGTGAGGGATTATTAGTTGCACCCTGCTGTGTACAGTGGACAGCAAGGTATGCTGCTTCATATCACTATAACTTTCAAACCATGAGGCAACTTGTGGTAGTTTCAAATCAAAGTTTAAGCCAAGACATCTATCTTTCCAATGGTGGTGGTTGGAGTTCAATCGGACTCTCTTTGAAGTTCAAAAGCCTCAATCAAGAACACACAGAATTATCAAATTTCACCGTGGCATATAATATGTCTCAAGAACAAATTCCATGACCTTCAGTTCATAGTAAAGAGCATGAAAACAACCATTCTCTCACAATGTACACACATAACATGCATTTCTTATATAATATAAGAATCATACATTCATTTTCAACATCCACCATTTTCATAAAACAAAAGCCCCAATTTTCTACGTCATATACATTTCCATTGTTCATTTCACATGCATAAGTTCCCATGCGTCCTTATGACTATAATGCAATGGTAATGGATCCCCTTACCTAAATAACAATGGTGCCTTCTCCAATCCTCTGCTCATAGCTCTCACTCACCCAACGATGGCTCTCCTTCAACAATCACTTCTTCAAACCTCGTGTCTTAGAGAGAGGACAAAATGAGGGAAGAGTGAGTGGCATGGGTGAGAGGAGAGGCTTAAGTACTCTTATGTTTGGGGTGGTGGTCCAAGTGTCATCAAAAGACTTAAAATTTGGACAAGTGACACTCACATCAGCACATATCTAACAAGTGGCACTCATAATCCATGCATATCAGTAACGCAGCCGGTGCTGATCCCCTTCTCCTACACTGTCGGTGCTAATCTCACAACACAGTTGGTTCTGGTCTCCTTCTCTTACATAGCCCTAGCGTTGGTCACACCCTAGCCGGTGCTGACACTTCTTTCTCTTTATAGCCGGTGCTGGCACTACCCACAACTCTGTCGGCATTGATCATAACTCAGCCAGCGCTGCCCACAACTCAGTCGACGCTGGAAGTTCTTTCGTCCCTATCCTGCGGTGGATTCTAATTGGTGGGGATAAGTTTTTGTTGTCACAAGACATGCTGCTTTGAAATGGGCGATATGTTGCTGCGGGGATGTTGTTCCCTTAAACCGTGGAAACTTCCCTTTCTTGTAGTCTGAGGGAAACGACACCTGATCAATGTAAGAGGGGTATGAATTTGGTAAAGCATTGCACCTTGTATACCCAGAATTTGCCTTTTCTTTAGACCATGAGTTACTAAAGCATCAATGTCTGCCTGAGAGAGGGGGTGACGGACAAAATTGTCCTGTGAAGCAGGAGGATGAGGTTGCCTTGGAACTACATCGTCTGTGCGATGGGAGTCGGCCTCATGGTTAGCCAAGTGTCACGCGGTTTCCATGCGATCAATCTTCTCCATCATTGCTTGCACCATATGTTCGAACCTATCCATGCGTGCTTCTTGAGAGTCGCTAGGTTCATTTACAACCATAACACTGAACATTTCTCCAAAGAGGTCAACCTTAGTTGCGACTGAGGGCTTCCGAGGCTGTCGGGTTACACGCGACAGATCGGTCAGCAAGGGGTCAGCATGCCCCCACTTGACTTGACTCTTGTATACCGAGCGTGTAAGGACTGATTCTTGACAGTCTTGGGACAGCGGCTATTGAGTGATCGGTTCGTCTTCTACAACATTGACCACCGTGCAGAATTCTATAACCTCTTCTTTAAGCCTTGTCATCTGAAGAGGGTAGAAGGGGTTTTGATGCAGAAGGTCATTAGAATTGGGTGGCCCAACTGTTTTGGGCTCTTCTCTAGTTAGGATTTGCAGACCCCTGTCGCGCTTAGCTTTGAGACTTTGATGAACCTCACACCAGAACTTCGATAGGGACTGCGGCTAGTCAACTTTTCTTGCACAAGAGGGAGTTGTCTCGATCGGGTGCAGTAAAAGATGAGGGCTAGGGACTGGGATTAAGTTGGGTCGATTAAGAAGAAGGACTTGGTCTCTGATCAGATCTTTTCACTGAGCTCTCTTATGGGCTCTAGAGGCATAACTGAGATGACGGGGCTGGTTCAGGATGGTACTCTTAGGGAAAGTCTTCAAGTGCCAAGGTTTGAGTTGCTGGCTTAAAAGAGAAGGGGCAGGCGTAGGAATGATTGACTCATGATGACACCTGAGTGAGTAGCGAGGAGTGGCAGCTTCGGAAGGCGGTGCATTTGCACGCCTTAAAGAAGGATTACGGGTGACTTGGGAGTCAGCTCGGGCTCGAATAGATGGTCTGGCCTTCGGAGACCGAGGGCCATGAGCTCATGTCTATAAGGAAACATGAAGAAGACTTCCCCTTTCAGGGTGCTCTAGTGTGTGCTGAGTGGGAGGATGAAGAATATTTCTCCCATGTACTCGGGTTGATGCAGCGATGGCTTTGCCTTGAGTGGTGGGATGCACATGCATAGTGTGCACAGGACCTAGGAGGCCGACTCCTGAACACTGACTCGAGGTAAACATAAGGGTTGCCCCAAGGTGGGGCTCAAGTGGATGACCCACGTGCCTTAGTGTGTGTGCGAGAGGTGGAGGCCCCAAGGTCTCCTCCTTGATGTGTTGAGACTCTAAGCATAGTGACCTGATGTGGTGCAAGAATATAGGGGGCAGCCTTGCAGACAAGCAATGGCAACTTGTTTGCCTTTTGCAGCTAAGGACTGGGCAGCCTTTCGATGTACCTCAACAATACGACTGGTGAGGGAATTGTCAGTAACAGGGTGCATGGTGTGACTGATAGCAGATGTGCTTGTTGGAAGATATATTTCATCATCATGGGGCCCGCTCTCAATAAAAACCTAGCAAACAGTGGAAATCCTGACAGTCTCAAAATAACGCCAAAACTGATCAACATATTTATAAAAACTCTCAAAAGTTTTCTACCAAGTTTCATCACAATCTGACATGTCTAAAGCAGTGCAGATTGAGAAACAGTTCTAGCAGAATCAGCCTCTAGCACCCTGAAATGGACCCTATAACTAGAGTTACATTTTCAATGTCTCAATTTGCTATGGGACCACCACCATTGAATCCGGCACGGTTGAAAATCCCTAAGGGTCGAATTTCAGCTTAACCCGACATCCCAGGAAAAAAGTATAGGCAAAAGAGTGAAACAGGAGAAAGAAAACACTATTCCCATACGACCACCCTACAACTCAACACCATTAAAGGGACAGTCAAACTAGTGACTTTTGTTACTCATATCTCACTCATTCAAGGTCAGATCAAGCCCAAATTTTGTAAGCGTATTCATCTCATCAAGATGAGCGTTTCGATATGTGGCACGCCTCGTGATGACGCACAAGCTCAAATAAAAGCTAGAGAGAAGTTATTGAGAAGAAGTGCAAGAAAATTAGCAGCGTCGTGCCTTGCTCGAGAGGCCAACCAGCCTAGATCTGAAGGGTGAGATTGAGGCACCTAACCAGCTTGGCGATTCCACTTAGCACTTAGTACCCTTTAATTGGTTTGCTCTTGTTTGATCAGTATTTTCGTTTACTTTCTGCATGAATATCTATGGCTTCTGGGTTGTTCAACCCTTTCATCCGAGTTGGGGATTTTCTTATCCCTTCACTCGTGACTATCCCAGGGAAGCAAGCTGCGCAAGCTTCCTTCCCTACCTTCCTCCTAAGTCAGGACTCACGGTCTGGCTCCCAGGTTCTTTCCTGGGTGAGTGTGAGAGGGGACTTAAAGGTCCCTGACTCCCTGCTTCCTCGCCCTGGTGGACTCTCCATTAAGGCCCCTTGCATAAGTGGCACATCTTCCACTGAACACAGCATGCACTCTGATATGGGCAAGTCTCTTGCTAGTCATATAACCGAGGTAAGCCAGAAGGCTGCCCTTAGGTAAGAAAGCTGCCATCATTTTTGAGGGTCACCGTAAAGGTAGCCCTCGAAGTCCTTGACAACCCCGAATCTCTATACGTAGAGGCTCGGCACACCGAGACAGAGACCCTACGGCTTCCACCTGTCGTACACACCCAAGGGCTCGCGGTCAACCCACTTGAGCCACACCTCGGGCCGACCTTCACGTTGCCTTGAGCTCACATTCAGGGCTAGGCCTTCTCGAGCTGAACCCTGTATGCGCCATGCATTTTCTTTCCACCGCTCGAGGCAGCGCTAGCTCTATGCTATTTTGAGCACAGGAGAGTTGACCACTCTGTCCTCCCTCCCAGCACACACAGCTCCATCCTGTGAGAGATGAGCTTCTACCTCGTCCCTCACAAACACAAGCTCATGGGTTTCGACCTCCCAAGGTCGAACCAATTGACTAAGCCCGGGTCAACCCCCAAGTCACCGGACGGCTAACTCTAAAGGTGCACACACACCACCCTTGCAGGTACCTCCCCAGCCCAGACTCAGGTGGATTCATGGACTAGCTCCTTCCTCTATCACTTCTCCGATGCCAGGCAAGCACCTCAAGCCCTGTTACTTAAAGGTCTTCCTTAAGAGTATCATCTTGAGCCAGCCTCAAGTTAGTCGTGCGCCCGGGCCTCACATAGGAATTCGGGGCAACGGCCGATGTCAGACAGAAGCCTCTAGCCTCCTAGGCAGAAACTCAAGCTGCCTTCTATCCTTGGACCCCACTCCCTGCTCCAACTCATAGACACAACCCTTGCATGTTCAAAGAAGGAGGGGCAGTCCTGGTCTCAGGCTTCATTCTGGAATGACATCCACAACGGTCTCAGGATTGGTAGAAGAAGGGCCTGCAAATTCTGACTAAAGAAGCCTCCAAGGAAGTTGAGACATCCTGCCCCATAATCCATTTTTCCCTCTCCAAACTCCAGAACCAGAGAAAATTCAAGAGTACTGCTAGGTGATCACTGCACAAAAGCCACGGTCCCAAGACCGTTGAGAACCGGTTCTCACAAGATTGACATACAAGGCTCGAGTCCAGTCAGGGCAAGTTGAGCCCCTGCAGACTCACTTGCCACACCCGACTCGTCAACCTCAGCAGTTCACTGCTCCATCTGGCTCTGACCTTCCAGAAGAAATGGTCGGTGTCAGAGTGATCAATGATCCAAATGACGCCTAAGAAGAAAGGATGAGCATGTTCGAGGTAACGGTACAATCCATCCTCGAGAAGATTAAACGCTTAGAAGCTTCCAAGTCCCCATCTTCTGACCATGAGATTGATTCCCCGACCGGTGAGGATACAGTTCCTAGGTAAAGTCCCCCACCGGCCTCCCATGATAGCTCTACCTCTCGTGGGGTCTCCCAAACAGACATAGATGCCATGGTGGCTCATAGCCTCATGAACAAGGTTCCAGGCATGCAAGAGGCCCTGCTCTACCAGAAGCCATACCCTTCATACATTGACTAGGTGATGTTTCCCCCAAACTACGAAAAGGGGAAGCTCGCCCTTTTCAATGGTACTACTTCTCCTCACCAGCATACTTCTACTTCCAAGTAGCTTGTAGGGAGACCGCAACTGATGGACGACTTCTCCTACATCAGTTCGTCGAGACTCTTGAAGGGTCAGCCTTCCAGTGGTATGCTTAGCTGGCCCCAAACTAGGTGCACAAGTGACAAGAAATGGAGCAGCTATTTTACCAACGCTTCTATGAAGTCCCAAGGAACGTGGAAACCATCGAGTTCTTCACATTGACTCAAGACCCTGGTGAGTCGGCTGACAAATTCATCACCCAATGGCAGGAGCTGACAACCTTTCATGCCACTTCCATGAACGAAAAAGAAGCTGTCTAGATTTGTATATGGAACATGCTTCTTGAGATCGCTCTGCATGTCGAGGCCTCCAATCCACCCTCCATGTTAAAGCTCATCTCTAAGGCACTTCATATTGAGGGATTGTTGAAACACCATGGCAGCTCTCGTCAGAAACCATCCGGCTCAAATTCTCGCTCCAACAGTTGGGGCAACCAAAAAGTAGTGATAAGCACGATCCTCACCTTGACTGGCACTAAGAGCGCAACTTCTCAAACCCTGAACCTTTATAAGGCACAGACGCCTCTTGTCCGGGACAAGCAGTAGTCCTACAATGAGGTCTTGCGTCCTAAAACTAGTAAGTAAAGTGACTTCTGGATCTGGCACCAGAATAAGGTTTACCCCATTGAAAAGGAATGGACTCCTGCACTGCTTCGACAACTGCTAGAACAGAACATGATCCAGCTGTCGGAGGTCAGCACCGCAGAGTTAGCTGGGCAAGAGACAAATGAGAGGTAATGAGCCTATCATAGGAGAGTAGGTCACCCTACTCATGACTACGATAAGCTCAACGACACTTTCGAAACCCTTATTAATAAGGGCCAGATAAAGCTCAAAGAGTTAAAGAAGGCGTTCGGGGCAACTGAGGCTTCTCATGTAGCGACAATCTAAGAGGGTGATGAGGCACCCGCTATCCTCCGCACAATATGTTCTATAATGCTTGAAGAGGGACACATCACACCGAAGCTGATAAGGCAACCCAAGTTCTTCCCTTCAGGAATTGAGAACCTTTGGTGTGCTTATCACCTCGTACGAGACCATGACATGAGCGAATGTACCAGCTTCCACGAGATATTGGCAAAGAAGATGCAATAGTGTCAGGAAGTTCAAGGCAACCAATAAGGACACCCTCAAGTCCCTCTTCTGCTTGTGCAAGAAGTCCTCCTGACTCAAGCTCAAGAAAACATTGAGCAAGACCCTCTGCATGACCTCTTCGAAGCAATGCTTCAATAGGGCCTCGTAGCTCCCAAGCCCGCCAAGCAGCTGAGGCGTCTCGCCTAGGGAATGGAGAAACTCTGGCGCACGTAACACTAAGTACGAGGCCACGAACTCAAAGAGTGCTCTGGGTTCGAACCTATAACTGCGGAGAAAGTCCAACAAGGCCACATCATTTGTGCAATTCTCCCAGAACGCGTCCAGGTCGTCGTTCCTGTTTAAGAGGAAGCCACACTTCAAGCCCCTCATGACCATACACTAGACCCTTCAGAGCCCTTAACCTGTCAACCCTGAGAAGTCTACAATGAGCGAAGTAGACTCAAATCCTTGAAGTGTGAGGCATTTCACCAAGCTAGGACTACTCACCAGCTCGATAGGGCACTCCAAACACCCCCTCTGCGATCCAGAAGGAGACAACAAGCACCTAGGTCAGCCCACCGAAGGAATCGTCTTCCTCTGCCACCAGTCGAGGAAGAATTTCTTAGGCCTCTCCCCCCACTGTCGACCTTGTAGAACTTCATCCCAGGCGCAACTCGCCTTGTCATGGGTGACGACCCTAAAAGCACCCCAATATGGTCAAAGTCGGGGCAAGACCTAAAATACCCCCTACACACGTCCAATTCTGGCGACAACATAAAAAGCTACCCAGAACATTCTAACTCTTCTTCTCCTCCCTCCTCTTCTATTTTCTCCACAGGTGAAGCACGATAGTGTCTAGACTTTGACACTCTAAATAGAGAGCTCGAAGGCACCAGTCTGAGCAGGTCGCAACAAGAGAGCCTTAGAGAGATGTTGGCCCAGGCGGCTGGATTCTCGACAGTCGCTGATACCCTGTCAACTCAAGTCAAAACCGAGCTATCATCAAGCTCCTTTTTGAAATAATCCTCCCATATGGTGCAGATCTTGGAAATACTATCGAGCATGGGGAAAATGAGTCTAAGATCAGGGAAGAAGCTACAGGCCACACCTCATAAACTAAGGGTCCTCAAATTTTCTGATCCTTCACTTTTCCCTGAGCTTAAACCTCAAACCTCAAACCTCTACATCCCTAATACAAATCCCTATCACTTCCCCATCAACCCAGACCGCACCGGTCAAGCAACAAAGTTAGCCAGTGCCACAAACCAAAACCCAACCAAAGCCTATTTCTAAACCTACCGTACTCCCTACACTAGTGACTGGATCAAGAACACAGACGACTAACGAGGATAAAGTGAAATACGACATAATTGGGCACTTGATAAAGCTTCCAGCCCTTCTAAGTATCTATGAAGCTCTTCTGTTGTCTATAGACTATCGTATGGTCTTGATTCAAGCTCTTTCTAACCCAAAGGTGTATGAGACTGAAGTGGAGCTTATAAAGGTTGACCCAGCTATTCTGAGTGGTTTCCTGGCAATCTTCTTTTCCAAAGATGACCTGCAGTTGGGAGGGAAATTTCACAATCGCCCCCTCTTCGTAAATGGTGAACTACACGCCAACCCTATCAACTAGATCATGTTGAATGGAGGGTTAGCAGTCAACCTGATCCCAAGAAGGATCCTCACCCGATTGGGATTAGGATCTGATGGCCTCACTCCTACCCACATCACCGTGCAAGGTTTCAACCAATCAGGAGAGAAGCCAGCTAGTACGGTGTGCCTTCATCTCAAGATCGGTGACCTCAACTTTTACACTCAGTTCCACATAATCGACACCGATACTTCCTACAACGTCCTTCTTGATTGCCCTTGGCTTCACGATTAAGGGGTGGTTCCTTCCATGCTCCACCAATGCTTCAAATACAGTCGAGATGGGAGACAACACACGGTCTATGCTGACAAAAGATTGTTCTCTGTAGCTGAGACCTACTATGCCGAGGCCAAGTATTATTTCACAGACTTTCCAGCACCAGAAAAGTCAAAAGATGATGATTGGAAGCTTGTGAGAGAGAGGGGGACCTCGTTCCATGATGATGTTGAATATTTGGGGTGAATGATCATGGACATGTTCAAAGAAGAGGAAAGACAGAGCAAGATCCTCCCTTTGACTCCAATCTACCCAAGTATACCATGCACCTCTTCGAGGTCACGTTATCCTCTCTCGAAGACAAAGCTTCCCCCTCTAGTTCTAAATCGCCAGAACAAAATGACGAGTTAGAAGTAACACCTGAGCTAGAGGAAGCCCACGAGGTAGACCTTCTAGCACCGAGGGCCACTATACGTCGGACCAATGAAAGATCCTGCATATCCCCATTACTCTTTTAGAAGCAAAATTGGCACGTCAACCTCCAAGGAATGTACTCCAAATTCCATCCTCCTTGAATAAGGGGATCACCAGCAGCCATGAGATGGTCATACATCTCTCAGAGGCTCCCGAAGAGGTACAGGTGGACAAGAGTCAACCCTTTGGCTCTGAGCATCAAGATCCCATGGCAAATTTGAGAAGTGAGGTTCTTAGCCTTCAGAATCAGTTGGAGATTATGCACATCGCTTCAAAACACTTAAAGGGGTTCGTCTCTGAGACTCAAACCTATGATGAGTTCAAAAGTAGTGCACCTCGAATCAAAGCTAGGGCTCCCCCAGACTGGAGTATTTACAACAAACAGGCTCACCAGATATATGAGAACCATGGATCATGAGCCCCTGATCAATCAAACACTATGGGGTGAGGAAGCAACTGCTCCGTCATTCGAGGTCATTGAGGCTATAGAAAGTTGTCATAAAGAAAAGCAAAGGGTGGGATATTATTTTTCGTCTCATGCCAATAAGGGCCGAAAGCGGTAAAACAGAAAAAGAAACAATAGCAAAAGACATGTCACACACAGAGAGAAAGAGTGACCTTTCATTCATAAATACAAAAATTCATACAATTGTCAACATGAACAATACCAAGAATTTGTTTACAAAGAGTTATAAGCAAGAGCATTCACTCAAGCATCAAGACTAAGCCTGTAATAGTCCTGCTGTGTCCACTTGATGTTGTCCTTCATAGCTGCGGCTTGGAGGAGGGCAAACATTATAACAAATAGGGGGTATTCTCCGCGTACTAGCTGAGGTGAAAATGGGTCTCTTTCAATCTCACGAGCCATAGCAAATAAGCCTTCCAAATCATTGATGTTCCGCTCAAGAAACGCCATGTCATCTTCAATTTCAAAGCATGCGATTTCTTTGGATATTGAAGGGACTTCTGAAGGCAAGCTCTCAAAATCCGAGTGAGCAAAATATCGCATGAGAAAGTTGGTTTTAAGGTTACCCAGGTGCACCGCAGCAACATGTGCAACAGTCAAAGGCCCAGGGAAGAATCTAAGTAAAGGCCTGACAGAAGGATATTTCTGAATAGAAGCTGATTCTTCTAAATTCATAACTGCCGTAACTTATCAGGCCACTTCAGTCACCTTCGTTTTGAACAAGTCTTCACAAGGGATGTCGAAATCAATGAGGTTGTCCATCAGCCTCTTCATCAAAAGCGAGAACGCAATCAACTCGAAGAAAGAAGCTTGGATGAAAAGTCGATAAGCAGCTCTGAGAAGGTAACGCCCATTGTCCTTTGGGACATTACGACGATTGAGCCTAGTAACCTGTACAGGAAAAGACATCTTGGCTTGTGATATGACAAAGCCACAGCGAGTGCACCAAATGAGAGGATGAACAACTTGCCTCGAGAAAGAGGTGACTACAAAAGCTGCGCCTATGATAAGTTCCCCTCGAGCAGGAAACATAAGTCCCTCTCTCAAGGTTGCAAGAGAAATTGCCCTGTTACCCATTACTATCAGGTCGCAAATAGGCATCGCTCATCCTCGCCCCTAGAAACAACTGGTTGATATGACGGATGTGGTTCGTTCCAAAAAATAGCAAGCTCTTCGTCCTCGATGACGATAAGGTCCTTTTTCAAAGAAACCTGCATTCTGGGAACTTTCGAAGCCTTGGCCGACTATTGAGAAGACATCTGACTGAGAGGAAACTAAAAAAATTAGAGGGTAGGACTCATGTCATCTGCCCGTTAGGATGTTATTGTCGTGTGCAGAAGGCAGGGTTGTCATCGTCTCGCAACCAAAGGAGGGTATCGCCATGCCACAACCACGGGACTATCAGAAACACCTGCGTTCCAGCTGTTTGCATGTGTTGCACGTGCGAGTACCACGTCCCTTGAAAACTAGGCACGCTGCCGAGCAATGGTGATGTGGCCTGTCACCACTCACCATCCCATGACCCTTCATCTCTCCGATCGTTACGACCTAGCGACCCCTCGGGTTCCCACCAGCGTTTCCCCTCTTCGCTGGGAGCTCACTCCTGCTCGCCGGGAAAACCTTCTATTACTAACTGAAATTAGCAGAAAACCACCGGAATCTCCATAAAACTTCCCTGTGGCCTTGTGGATCTCCCTTCTCCCTGTTTTTGCGCTTCAATAGTTCACCACAAACTCACCAGAATTCCACTGAGTTCCCGACGAGCCCACTACTATTGTTCCTCCTTCTTTCCCACTGATAGCCAGAGGATCGTTAGACTCCCTCGACTTCTCTGCGACCTCCCCTTCAGCCACGGGACTGTTAAAGAAGCATTCGAACTCCGGCAGAGCACCTCTGTGAATCTTTCGATGACCCCGAGAAACCTTGTTCCATGCTCAGAAAGCCTCGAAACTCTCCGAAAAAGGTTCGTAAGCACCTTGCTAAGCTCCACGACTTGCTAAAGTTTGTCGAAAAAGCTCCTGAAAGTCTGTCTGCTGCAGGCTTCGGTCGAAAAAATCTCGTCCGAAGTCTCTTGCTAAAGAGCTCAAGCTCTCCCTCTCTCTCGCTCTAAAACTGTTTTACCCCTCAGTAAAACAACAAAATGCAGTTTTCCTCCTTTTTATACTCAACAGTACCGTAAACTGCCCTTAACAAATATGAAAAGACATTACAGTCCTCATGTTTAGATGACAATAAGACCAGGCTGAGGCAGGTCAAGCCTGAGCCCCCAAAAGGATATCACCATGCACCTTCATTAGAGGCCATCTCCGCATTCGTTCATCAGAGGCCATCGCTGTGCACATTCATCAGAAGCTATCACCGCCCGCCTTCGTCAAGGGCTATCGCCGCACCCCTTCATAAAGGGCCATCACTGCATGCCATCGCCCAGAGGCCATCGTCGCGTGCTTCGTCAAGGATCTAACGTCGTGCTCCTCAACAAGTGGCTAACGTCATGCACGAAGGATCTAGGCCTAATGCCGCGTTCGCCATCCAATACTTAGTGCCACGATCATGCCACGACAGTCCCATTTGAACCATTGTCCTGCCTCCTCAGGAAGTTCATTCCCTACATCACAGTCTCACTCCTCAGGGAGTCCAGTCTCTAGTGACAGATCGATTCCCCATGGAGTCACATTCCTTCACCACACAATGGTCCGCACTACATGACCTTAAACTGCATAGCCATGGTCCGCGCTGCATGACCTTAAATTGCACAGCCATGGTCTGTGCTGCATGACCTTAAATTGCACAGCCATGGTCTGCGGTGCATGACCTTAAACTGTACAGTCGTGGTCCACATTGCATGACCATAAGCTGCGCAGCTATGGTCCGCACTGCATGACCTTAAACTGCAGCGCCATGTTCCGCGCTGCATGACCTTAAATTGCACAGCCATA